>CANTUQ010000119.1:13277500-13877500 GCA_947683425.1 Excoecaria cochinchinensis
AGCTGTTATTTGATTATAAGGGGACTTGAGCAGCTGCTATTTAATTATTTCCCTATGGGGATGTTAGATTATTTGGATACAATTCATTCCTTTGGGAATAACTTGTTTGAAATCTTCCTTTCGAGGATGCATGAATCTTCCCTTCAGGGATGCTTGTTTTCATTCCTTCGGGAATGCTTGATTATTTACACGTTATCCACACCCATAGAAAGATAGGCAGTGAGGTCTTCTGATAATATTTTTTTTGAACCAGTTATGCTACTAGTATTTATTCTGATTATATTTATACATGGAGTTTGGTAAAATGAAATTGATAAATGGTTCGTTATATATGATTCTTTAAACATCCTTTTGCATGAGTTACTATTTAATATTGAGTTGTATTTTTAACTCTTGATTTACTTATAATATACGCATATTTTACATCGATGACTCCAGTGAGGGGTCATCCAGTATCATTTTTAAATCCCCACTAAGCTTTGCGCTTAGTACGGATTTTCTTTTAATCCATGTAGGTTTTGGCGATGGCTCTGCTAATAAGAATATTTCGCAGGGTCATAAAGCAACACAGGCATAAGATCTGAAGGAAGTTTTTGTTGATGTGGGTTTTTTTTTGATTTAAAATTTTGTATTTATGTGAGTATGTTCGTATAAAAAGATGTATAAGTTATGCTTATGCTATATGTAAAAACTTATAATATGTGGTCTGTAATTAAATAACCTTAGGCCTTGATCTTTTCCTTTGGTAATGCTTGATTTAACTTTTATAGTATGAAAAAAATAAAATAAATTTATCGGTATGTTTCTGATTTTATGCTTTGCTAGGGTGACATCCCTTTATAGGATCTCTATGTTTTCAATTAATCTTTGTCAGGTAGTTAGGGTGTTACACATCCACTCATTTATTGAGTGTGGTGAACCATCCATTTTTGTTAGTGTTTAATGCATGCTTTTCTCTTTTCCTCTTCATATTCCATGTTCATAAATGCCATGCCATTTCTTTTGTGTTTAATGTTTAGTTGAAGTAGTTGTATTTATTAAATGCTAAGGTGAGCTATTTGTTGGATTTAAGTGTTTAATGTATGTGTTTGTCTATGTATATGGGCAATAGTATACATAAGCCTACTAAATCTTTTGGTCTATGGATTTTAGTCCAATTACTTAGCGTTGTAAATTTTTGAACACTATAAATTTATTTTCAAAATTCTAAAGCTATCACCTATAAATTATTAGACAACTCTATAACACCCCTCTCTCACTTTGTTGACCGAACCGGATAAGAATATTACAAGTTATTCTATTATTCATAAATATACGAATAACAATTCTTTTTTTTACAAAAATTTGATGTGCAGCAAATTTACTATTCATTCTGCAAAAATTTCGTTAGAATTTCCTCTATAATATTGCCTATACTCCTGCAAGGAAAATTTCATTTACACTGTTAAAATCATACATATACTCCAAAATTCCACAACAAACTCCAACACAAGTTTTTCCATCCTCCATTATATCCCAAAGCATTTCTTTGCAATTCGTATAACTATCAGCATTCAATACTTATTCAGACTATACATAATATATTAACAACAATATCATCCATATATGTACCAATAAATGCTTATTTTAGAATCAATTACATAATTAACTCTTAAATTAAATTTACATATCTCCAAAATTTATCTATTGAGTATACATGCCAAAACTAAGAAAGAGAATCTAAAATATACAATAAACAACTTTTTCGATACATCTACCTCTGTAGCCTTAATATAGATCCACTGGACTAATCCCTTCTGTCTCGTGTATGCTATTTTTTTACCTGCGCATGAAAAACACCATGCGCTAAGCTATATGCTTAGTGGGAGTGCTCTACTAATTTTACTTTATTATGTTCATTTTTTTATTTTATTGCACATATATTATAACTTAAACAAGTCATGCAATGAAGTTTCATCTATAATATAATCTCTAAAATTTTGAATTAATGAAAGACACATAACAAGGTTTATCATAAATACTCTAGTATCTAAATAATTAGGAATAATTTATCAAATAAAATAATATACTATCATGCGCTTTTGATTGTATCATATCCCTGTAAATACTCATGCTAAAATCAGATTAGGCCCAATGCAAGAAATGTAATAATGAAATAAACGGTGAGGGATAAAATCCCAGATGACCTATTAGGGTTAAAATCCCACCAATAATTATCAGCAGTAAACTACCGTAGGGCTACTATATCTGTAACTGTCAGGAGTTATACTCCAGTAAACTATAAAGAGCCAAAGCTCCATGTGACGCGCGCTGAACCTAGTAAAGGCCCTCGTTGAACTCGCTTTTAGGGCTAGAGGGATTGGTTCGCATCTTTTTGATCTTGGGTGCCATGAGACATCTTGGATGCCTCCTTCCCAATAGAACATTGAAAATAATCATCTAGCCTCATGATGCCTTTAGGCACCTTTGAGGTATTTTGGAGTCGCCACCCAATTTACAAGAAATTGGGAAAGGTCTCTAACCTTTATCGGTTTAAACCAGAGATGGTGTTCGGAACTTCACTCTTATTCATGTTTTGGTTAATTATAAATGAGATTTTAGTTTCCTAAAATTCTACCTCTTATCTCACACGATTAATGCATTTAATTAAAAGCGCATTGCAAGTATCAAGAAAGCGATAAATAAAAGACTGTAAAGAAAGCTGTAAAATAAAGCGATAAAGAAAAGCAGTAAACACGCCAAGCACACAATTACAAAAGAAATGGGGACGGAATAGAATCCCAAATGAAAGAAGATTAAATAATATTGCCCCAAAAATTAATTACAAAGGCCCAAAAATATATGAACATAAATTTAAAATAAGCAAACAAAGTCAAACATGAAAAATACATGCATAAATCGGGGCATTCGTTTGGTTTAGGAACATTGGTTCCTTCACGCTCTTTTAAAGAGGGATCGAACAGTTATTCGATTGCTAGTTTGAAAAATCGGGATGAGTGATCCCATTTTTGGAGAAGATTAACTCTTCGTTTTATTGTGACATTTTACATTCCTTGGCTAAAATGAGGGACATTGGTTCCAATTTTATTAGTAAAAATTCTAATTTAATTATAAAAATATTTTTGTGATTTTTATCTCACACGTGGATAAATAAAATATTTATTTACAAACAAACATAAACATATGAAGGGATAGGAAAGGTCTTACCAAATGACATGGCCTCCCACGCGTTACGACCCCCTCCGCGTGGTCGCGGGAATGCTCAAATAATGAAACTCAAATTTTAATCTCAGAAAGAAAATAATATATTAAAAATATTAGTAATAATTCCAAGCGGATTAATCAAACGAATGCGGAATAAATATAAGACATATTAATTTAATGTACAAATATTTACATGCAAATAAATTAACACAAGTCATGCCAAAAATAAAAACTATGGCGAAAAGGAAAACAATATAATCATGATGACAATAACAAGAAATAATCATGGCATAATAATAATAATAATAATAATAATAATAATAATAATAATAATAATAATAATAATAAACATGCAAACATTAAAGCAAACACAAATAGTAATAACAATGGTGGAGATGGCATAATAATAATAATAATGATAATAATAACAATAATAATACCATGAAATAATAATAATAATAATAATAATAATAATAATAATAATAATAATAATAATAATAATAAGAATAAGAATAATAATAATAATAATAATAATAATAATAATAATAATAATAAGATGATAACAGGATAATAACATGATAATAATGATGAAGAGAAAAAATGGCAACGGGAATCACAAAGAAATCAAATTAAAACAATGAACAAAATGTCAATAGAAATAATAATCACATGAAAAATGCTAGAAATAACTGATGAACACGTGAATAACAACAGAAAATAATATTATTAACAACAATGAATAACGAACAAAATAAATGGGAACGGGTCCAAAAATATTTACCCTCAGAATTTATAGATCAAAAAAAGGTGTATTAATCCGTCCCCTTGTCGATTTTTGCGGTGATAAACGCATAAAAAGTTTGGCAAAATCTAAGTTTTAAACAAATAAAAAAGTTGAAGAAATAATTTTGATGTAAAGATCAAGCAAAGGAAATTAATTTTCCTTGCTCAAACTAAACTAAGAGTGAAAATATTTTAGAGAGAAAAAGAAGAAAATAAGAATAAGTCTTCAAAACGTTTTGGAATTTTTTTTATTCCCAGAAACTCTCGGTTGCCCCCTTGCTTGAGAGAAGAAAGCCTTTCTTTTGAATAAAAATGCAGCCCCTTGAAATGAATCCCAAAAACAATTTTATTTTTCTGTGTTCTCAAAATGGAAAAAAAAAAATTAACTTTCTAATTTTTATTTTTTCAAAACTATACAAAAATGTGAAAAAAGGACTTAAAGATAACGCTTCGAAGAGACTGAGAATGCCTTGAAAAAGGACTTAAAGATAATGCTCCGAAGAGACTGAGAATGCCTTGAATTAAAGATAACGCTCCGAAGAGACTGAGAATGCCTTGAAAAAGGACTTAAAGATAACGCTCCGAAGAGATTGAGAATGCCTTGAAAAAGGACTTAAAGATATTGCTCCGAAGAGACTGAGAATGCCTTGAAAAAGAACTTGAAGATAATGCTCCGAAAAGACTAAGAATGTCTTGAAAAAGGATTTAAGGATAATGCTCCGAAGAGACTGAGAATACCTTGAAAAAGGACTTAAAGATAATGCTCCGAAGAGACTGAGAATGCCTTGAAAAAGGACATAAAGATAATGCTCCGAAGAGACTGAGAATGCCTTGAAAAAGGACATAAAGATAATGCTCCGAAGAGACTGAGAATGCCTTGAAAAAGGGCTTAAAGATAATGCTCCGAACAGACGACGTGACTCTGGTTGAAGGCAAGGCGTGACTCCGAGACACGAAGCGTGACTTCTCTCTCTGTGAGAGGGAAGTCACGTCTCGTGACTTAGAGTCACGGCGTGACTCTTGTGAGGACAGGCGTGACATAGAGTCACGTCCCGTGACTCTCTAGCAGGTCACGAGACGTGACACTAGGTCACGCCGTGACCCTCCTGTGAGGTCAGTCACAAGTCGTGACACGACTTGTGACCGACTCCTCTTCAGCTCCTTTTTCCGATTTCGCCCAGTTTTAACCCAAAATGAATTTCCTATTTCTTCCGTATGGGTCTTCATTGCTGTATAAATTATGTCATACTGTTATATGCTCTTGTATGGCTTTTCTGTTTTGATTTGTTTCCCCCGTGACCAGTTTATTATAAAATAACTTTTAAATGCTTTTATGGCTTTTTCCTCTATTGTATGCTATCTTATTTTGCTCATCTGATTGGTTAGCCTATTTCAGTTATGATTAGCAATATGTTATGCATGTCTTTGATTGAATTCCTCTCTAAGAATAATCTGCCATGCTTAGAAATATATAGTATCATTTCATGATTTAGATTATGCGTTTTTGATCATCGGCATAATATGATTCCATATGTGTTCCTGACATGCTTTAATTTGATGAGTATTGCTAAAATGGGATTAAGGGAATGATTGCATGCTTCTGAATATAACTTGTATGAGCTTTGATTGATATTATACTTTAGCCTTTGAACTCATTGTATTATGTTAAGTGTAATTGGGACTATGCATGGTTTATGCTTAGTATCTTCACCTAATGCATGTTTAGGATTATGTTTTGATAATCATTGGCATGGTAGTGCTTCTTAATCTGATTCTTGGCATGCTTTAGAATATTGTTTAATGTTAAAGTGTATGGACTGTAATATGATTTGCAATGGGAATGTATGAGATATGACCAACCTTATGAGCATATTTATATGTCTACTGTACTCTGATTTATGCATGATGTATATATATAATTATGCGTTATGCGATTCGAAGTGTGAATTGTTTTATGCATGACCTGCGAGAGTCAGTCTAGTGGATAGTTAGGCATGCCTAATAGAGTCTTTCAGTAGCTGCAGCGCCCTTTGAACGTATTGGACCCTGATCAGGTCCCCCGTATGGTTCCTCGCGAACCCCCCTCAGTACGGATCCTCGTGATCCTTTTTAATGAATTTGGATCGGGTTAAGATCCCCCATCAGTAAAATGCTTTGTGACAAAATAAATGGTTTTTCGATTCGTACCCGTAAGGTACCGCCATGCGTCGATTCGTACCCGTAAGGTACCGCCATGAGTACACTCGTTATCCACTACCCAGAGTCAGCAGGTGTTCTTTGAATGTTTATTTGAACTGCTCTGATCTGATCTGGCTATATATCGGATTATTTCTGAATGAATATAATTATGAAATACTGATTTGATGGCTTTATTATATGAGCATGTTTATATGGATTATGTTTTAGCCTTTGCATATTGTACTTGTTATTTTGGAATAGTTATCAGAATGTGATATCCGTTTGATTATGATAAGGATTTCAGGAATCAGTTTATATGTATATGAATGTGACTATGGGCTTCAGAATGTATGTCTGTTTTAAATAAGCATGACTTTATATCTAACATGATTATCCGTACTCGTCATGTGATTTGTTATAAGTTTCTGAATGCTTTGATTATGATGCGACTAGAGAATTTATGTATGTGACTTAATCATGTTTTGTTAATATATTAGCTTGTGAACCGAAGCAGCTGTGATGGTAAGTATGTGATGATTACTGTACTCTCTGCATGATGATGATATGAATGTAATACTAAGTGGTTATGCCTTCAGTCTCCGTTATCAGAATGTTTCTGCATGATGCTTAATATATATATTAGAGTTGCGCAGCGGTATTGTGATGCTCTAAATGTTATCCTTTGGATATTTGACTAGTGTGTATGCTTAACTTGATGATTGGGTTGTCAGTTCAGGCGTGGGTACTTAGTGATATTTAATGCATGTGTATAGCTCTTGTGACTCCGCATGGTAAGATGCTATCATTTGATACCCATGTAGGTTTATGCATGAGTTATAGTATGTAGTTCGGCATGATGATATTTGTATCGTATATTGTTTTATGTCTGTATTGGTATATCCTGGACATGAGTTTATGGTCTGTTTGTGAGTTATCGATTGAATGCCTTTATTGTGCAGCCTGATTATTTATATGTTATGAATATCCACATTTGTCATCTGAATGTGTTTTGCCTTGACGACCATTGTGAATGGCCGTCCATATTCTTGTGTGTTCTCCCCACTAAGCGTTATCGCTTAGCACGGATTTCCTTTCCGTGCAGGTGGCAGGTTTGGTTCTGTTCGAGTCGCGCTTCTGCAAGGTCGGCCACGTAGGAGTTAGAAGTTCTGTATTTTGTTCAGCTTCTGTATTTCAGCTTTTGTAATTCTGTAGTATTGTATATGTAATTATTATGTTTCGTTCGTGAGTTTTCTTTTGGGAATGCAATAGTTAGTATGTCCTTAGGTTTAGTTTTTCATTTGTTTTATTATTTCGATTATGCTTCCGTTGAATGGTCATATGTATGCCTTTGTGTATGCTTTTGCTTAATGCCTGCTTGTGCGTGAGTTATTGCATGTTCACTCTGTACCGCAAGGTAAGTTTTTAATTAACCCGTATTTACGTATGCATGTTGTGTATGAAAGTATGCTTCCGCATTGTGCATGTGTATATCTGTATATGTGAGCGTCGTGTAGCGCGTCCGTCGGTGTCCTTCCAACGGGGACGGCGATGGGGGTGTTACATGTGCAAAGAATTATGTGTTGCAAGTACACAGAGATTATGTACGTGAAGGATTGCACATGCAAGATATATACAAAGTTCATGCATGTGTGAATGCACGTTGGGCATCATCAAATGCCATGCACGTGTAAAGTTTTGCAAAGAGATATGCGAAAGATTGTAACGTGGAATGCACGTGAGATGCAAAAATGGATAGAGCACATCCTAGGTAGTTAAGGGACTCGTTGAGGATACTATTCATACTGTCTGATGCCCCCAGTGATATAGAAGAGTATCATCTTGGCTTAGGAACTCTGATCCATAATCATTTCAGAGAGAACCGTCCGGTGTGCATCTTTGCCCCTCAATTAATGAGCATGCACCCTTTTGCTATGAGCCGTACAACATCTTGCCCCCATGATTCTAACTCATGCTCTGTATTATGCACTTTCTACCCGAAGGGAGGTCATCCTAAGTAATGCCGCCTTATCGCTCCAGGTATTGGAGGTCATTATTTTAAAGGTAGTGCACCCCTTGTGGGTTTTCACACTAGCTTTTCTTAGCGGGAAATGCGTCCTTTTCGGATTTTCACATAACCCTGTGCCTTATTTTTTTTCTGGAATGGACCCAACCCAATCTAGCAGCTTTTATTTATTTTATTTTTTTGTAGGACAGACTGTCGATTTGCAGGTTTTCACCCTGCCCTTTGGCCTAACTTTTGCTTAGAGCGCCAATTACGGTTTTCATTATTTTTTTTTGGCGTGGCTATAAGAAAGACCGAAGCTATTGTCAAAGCCTCCTTCTATAGCAATCGGCAATTATTCGCTGAGACATCTTCCCGTAAACAACGATTATATCCCCTTGCCCCCTCTAATGAAGGTGTTGTTTGACTTGATGAGGTGGCCAACAAGGGTCAACTCCCTATGCCCCTGGCTCTCCTTTCTGTTCTCTTGTGTGGAATTCCTGAGACCACTTTCAATATCATCGCCTATTGCGTTTAATAGTTCAGAGCGATTCAAGATATCGTGAGGTGTCCTCTATCTTTCTAGGGTAGCATCTTATCCTCGGTCTTCACCCCTGAGTACCATAGTCCCTAGACACAGCCGCTTACAAAAAATCGTCATACCGCAGGTCAGAGACTACACCCTCGATTTCATAAGTGCATGCAAGAGCAGGGTACTTAGCCCCGCGGTAGATAATAGGGCCCATCGGCTTAGGCATCGGGTCGGTGAGAGCAAAAGCAAAGTATAGCCGTTTAGATTTCACATATTCAGTAATGAATGATGTTTCTCCTTTTATAAAAGAACTAGGAAATGATGAGTTAAACTGCTTTTGTTTTATATTTTTTTCGCAAAATTGTATACATTTCAGCATGATTTCTCCATACATGATCACCATTTAACATAGATTTAGAATGCAGAATTACATTTAATATCAAAATGGATCTTGAAAGCATCAAAACTCCTATTTCCAATCAGCTATCTCGGGTTTTCTTGAATGGACATTTTCTCTCAAGCCTCTAATTTTTGACCAGGATGCCTTTTTTCGGTTTTCATCCTGATAAGGCGCCCAATTTTAGCAAGGCCACCTTTTTACGGTTTTAAACCCTCGGGGCATTTATTCTCTTCTTTTGATTTTTAGTCTTTAGCATAGACCTTATTGATGTTGATAAGTTATCCTAGCTCATCTCCATTGCTGTCTGTTAGAATTGCTACTGCCTTGCATATCAATCTCTTAAGAATAGACCTTCCTATGTTGGCCTGAATTTACCTTGTATGTCCAGGATGCTTGGTTTCATTTGCCTAGAGACTGAATCTCCTCCTTTCCAGCGAGTGTTTCCTAACCTTCTTTCCAAATGATCAAATAAGTCTTTTCTGATAGATTCGGTTGTGATAATAAGCCTGCGACCTGTTCTTGTCTAACATGTTCGAATGCTGCAATCGCTTCGAACCATCTTGGCTAAGATCTTCTTGACATTCTTGTTAACACCCCCTATCGCCCCATTGGCATTGAGGAAAATATGGAGAGGACTTGTGATGCTAAATGACATACTTCTGGAGCGTCTCCCTAGCCTTGGCACAAATTGCCCTCCGTTCTTGAACACAATGTGGTGCGAGGGACTGTATTGACACATCAGATTCTTTTCGATGAACTTATCCATATCCAGAGCATCGACTTTCCTGAAGGACCCAGCTTCCACCCACTTGGTGAAGTAAGCAATAGCAATTATAGTGGAACTATGTCCGTTGGAGGCCGTAGGGTGCACTTCCCCTAAGATATCTATTCCCCAAACATGAGCAATCCATATCCATTGTAGGTCAATAGAACCCTTTCGGTCCTTTTTGGAGGCCAAGAAGAATGATAGAGTGTGGGTATGTGTGAATTAACGAGATTCGAACAAAGCTTATCCCAAAGATGACTTTTCTTCCTTTCCCCTTTCTTTTTGTTTTTTATTTTTTTCGTCTCTTTTTTTGTTTGTTTTTGTTTGCTTTTTTTTATTATTTTTTTTAGACAAGCTTGGTTCAAATACTAATAATTCACACATGCACACATTTCTTTTCTTAACTATTTGGATAACGTTGGCCAACCAAGTCGGGTGTTGTGTTCCGATAAAAAAATTTAACCTCGCTTCTGCTTGTGAATTCCTTCTTTTAACCTTTTCTGCCTATTTTGGCTTGGGTCTTCTGGGCTTCCGCTTGACTGATCCCATGTTTGGAATCTATTGGCATTGCGTGTTTGGCGACTTCATAATCATCTCCTGGCATGTCTTCATAGGTCCAGGCAAAGACGTTTATATTCATTTTTTTTTATTTTCTCTCTTTTAATCTCTCTTCAGGAGTCATAACAGATGCTATCAAGATTTTCTTTGCATTCCCCAAAGTTATGAGATTAAATGAAATGGCATCGTTTGAATCATTAATAAATATGAATGTGTCATGATCATGCATAATGAAATCACGAGAAAATATCACACAGATAAGTAAAATCATTAATTTCATTCCATAAAACTAGAATTAAAAATGTCATTATCAAATAGTTCAAAAATAAAAAGAGAACATCTTAATAGCTATTCTCTTCTTATTTCCACCAGCACAGACACTTTGGCCAATGGCTCATCATAATCTACGAGAATCGTCTTCCTCCTCCATTTAAGTACTCAATTTGTCTTCCTCTCCTTCTTCCGCTCTTCTGGGTCAGAGATCTGCTTACTATCAATGAGGTCTTGAACTTGGTCCCTTAATGTCAATAGTCTGTAAAATATTCGGTGTGTTGGTGGAATGCACAATATTGATCCGGTCTGTGGTTGGGCTGCCCCTGGCTTCTGATGGGCTTAGGAGGCAATGGCTGTAACATCACCTTTTCCATTAGCTTCTTAAAAACCCATGACAAGGATCTACCCAAATTAGAATAGTGCCTTTGATTCATTTTCGTGGTTAGCACTCCCGTCCTCTTAACATTGTCCTTACTATCGTTGCGTATACCCGGACTTTCGTATTTCAAAGCATGCATTCTCACTAGATCTCCACCCACTTTAGGCACAATGTCACGTTCTAAAGTAGATCCCATATCTCCTCTTTGCTCGATCGGTGAAACAAGTGAAACCTTGCCTCTGGGCTTGGAAGTAAAAAGAGACGCTGCGGTCATCGCTGTATAGGCTTTCTCGACAGTGGCCTGTTCAACTCGGTTAAGGGTAGTCGCCATAAGTTGAGCTTGAAGAACTAGTGCCATAGCATCTATTCGTTCCTTAATCATGGTCAACAACCTTTTTTCAAGCTCCTCGAACCTTCTATCCATCTCTTAGGCCATTAAGGCGCGAGTCTCTTCAATCTGCCGCGAAGGATCAGCCATTTTTAAAGCCTGTATAAGGACGTTAGATCTCTGCCAACTAATTCGAACTCTACTTGCTCTTCGAGCAATTATAGGGACCCTAAAACCTCCTAGGTAAATGGTCTTTAGTGGCTGAAAAATCAAAGGGGTTAGAATGATGCATGAATGACGTGTAATGCATGATCGTGTCATGCAGATGATCCTCGATGAGTGAAAGATCAATAGATTACAATGATAGGATGCAATGCATGAAAAAATTGTACGTAGGATGATATGTACATGTGAAAAATAATATGCAGACAAAAGGATATACATACACAAAAATGAAATGGATATGTTTTTTATTATTTTAATTTTTTTATTAACATGAATGAATGATACGCGATGTATGAGCATGCTATGCAGCATCCACAATCACATGCAAGCAAATAGATCCTTCCAACCTTATCATCCCACACACGAGGTCGTGCAGTCTCTTTCCTAGGTGGGCTTGATCCATGGATTAACGGAGAACCCAATGGACGCGTATGGTGCACGGTGGAAAACCGGCAGCATAACACTCCTAATTTAATGCACATGCATATGGGCCTTGGCCATTACATATTTGAACAATTCAATTAAATTAAGATGAACATACCGGGGCATGAAAGCCCTTGATAGAAGATCGCTCAATTTGCTTGATTTTATCTAATATATAATGACCCACATCACAAGCACTGTATTACGGTTCATACCACCTAGGGGAAAGAATCTACTGCCATTACATGAGCTTTGGTCTGGGTGATATTACTTTAGGGCTACCCAAGCATGGTCCCTGCTAACGAGTCTATCTTGTCGTGAGCATGATGACCGATTGGGTCTCCATTTAATATACCATTAATGGTACGAGACTTGGGCTGGTGATTATCCCAAATACTTTCCTACAATGAGTGAAAGTAGGGTCGTGCTTCGGGAATGCATCGGGGTAAGATAGGGGACCAACTAACATAGTCCTAAGGCCTTAAGATGATGCAATGCAATTTTCGAAAAGAGATAGAATTTTAAGTTTTAAAAACTCAATTATATATTTTAACCAAAACACTTTTAGAGCAAAATCACGAATTCCCCAGCGGAGTCGCCACTGTGACGCGCGACGAACCTAGCAAAGGCCCTCGTTGAACCCGCTTTTAGGGCTCGAGGGATTGGTTCATGTCTTTTTGATTTTGGGTGCCATGAGACATCGTGGATGGCTCATTCCCAATAGAACATTGGAAAGGATCATCTAGTCTCATGAGGCCTTTAGGCACCTTTGAGGTATTTTGGAGTCACCACCCAATTTACAAGAAATTGGGAAAGGTCTCTAACCTCTATCGGTCTAAACCAGAGATGGTGTTCGGAACTTCACTCTTATTTATGTTTTGGTTAAATATAAATGAGTTTTTAGTTTCCTAAAATTCTACCTCTTATCTCACATGATTAATGCATTTAATTAAAAGCGCATTGCAAATATCAAGAAAGCGATAAATAAAAGACTGTAAAGAAAGCAGTAAAATAAAGCGATAAAGGAAAGCGGTAAACATGCCAAGCGCACAATTACAAAAGAAATGGGGACGGAATACAATCCCAAACGAAAGAAGATTAAATAATATTGCCCCAAAAATTAATTACAAGGGCAAAAAAATATATGAACAAAAATTTAAAACAAGCAAACAAAGTCAAACATAAAAAGGACACACATAAATCGGGGCATTGGTTTGGTTTAGGAATATTGGTTCATTCACGCTCATTTAAAGAGGGATCGAACAGTTATTCGATTGCTAGTTTGAAAAACCGGGATGAGTGATCCCATTTTTGGAGAAGATTAACTCTTCATTTTATTGTAATATTTTACATTCCTTGGCTAAAATGAGGGACATTGATCCCAATTTTATTAGTAAAAATTTCAACTTAATTATAAAAATGTTTTTGTGATTTTTATCTCACACGTGGATAAATAAAATACTTATTTACAAGAAAACATAAACACATGAAGGGATAGAAAATGTCTCACCAAACGACATGGCCTCCCACGCGTTACGACCCCCTCCGCGTGGTTGTGGGAATGCTCAAATAATGCAACTCACACTATAAGAAAATGTGGAAATAGCAACGAAAAAATAGCAACGAAAGTAATTTCGTTGCTAAAACAGCAACGGAAATGAGTTTATGTTGCTAAATAGCAACGGAAACTCATTTTCGTTGCTAAAATTGGTTGAACTTTTTAGATTTAGCAACGAAAATATATTTGGTGATATTCCGTCGCTAAAAGTGGAGGAAATATTTAGCGCCAAAATTTAACAACGGAATTGCTATACCGTTGCTACATAATGTGTCAAAAAATTTTAGAACGAAGAATAGCAACGGAAAATATTTTCCGTTGCTAAAACAGCAACGTAATCTAAATTAGCAACGGAAATGACATTTCGTTGCTATTTTTTTTGTTAACAATCCTTAGAAAAGGGTTCAAAAATAGCAACGAAAAATACATTCAGTTGCTAAATGGCAAAAAATAGCAACGGAATGTAATTTCCGTTGCTAAATAAGAAGCTTTTAAAAATTGGGTTCTAAAATAGCAACGGAATGTTATTTCGGTCGCTAAATGGCAAAAAAATAGCAACCAAATGTACATTCCGTTGCTATTAAAACAGCATTTGGTTGCTAAATTGCTGAAAAATATCAACCGAAAATGCATTCCGTTGCTAAATAACAAGCTTTAAAAAATGGTTCAAAAATAGCAACAGAAACACATTCGGTTGCTAATGGTAAAAAGTAGAAACGGAATGTAATTTTCGTTGCTAAATAATAAACTGTTAAAAATTGGGTTTTAAAATAGCAACGAAAAGTGATTTCGGTTGCTAAATGGCAAAAAATAGCATCCGAATGTATATTTCGTTGCTAAAATAGCAACGGAAACAACATTCGATTGCTAAATTGTTGAAAAATAGCAACAAAAAATAATTCCGTTGCTAATTAACAAGAGGGTTCAAAAATAGCAACAGAAACACATTCGGTTGCTAAATGGGAAAAAATAGCAACGGAATGTAATTTTCGTTGCTAAATAATAAATTTTTAAAAATTCGATTTTAAAATAGCAACGGAAAGTGATTTCGGTTGTTAAATGGCAAAAAAATAGCAACCGAATGTACTTTTAGCAGCGGAAATAACATTCGGTTGCTAAATAGCTAAAAAATAGCAACCGAAAATGTATTCCGTTACCAAATAATAAGTTTTAGAAAAAGATTTTAAAATAGTAACGAAAACACATTCGGTTATTAAATGGCAAAAATATAGCAACAGAATGTAATTTTTGTTGCTAAATTTCTAAATTAGCAATAAAAAATTTATTCGGTTGCTAAATAACTGAAAAATAGCAACAGAAATTACTTTCGTTTGCTCAATCCAATTCTTCTTTTTATCATAAATACAATTTCTATCTTATTAATTTTTAAAGGTTTCGATTTCATCGGTTTTCTGTTCATATTTGCAGAAGAAATTCGAAGAAGATGAAGCGTCGCGAAGCTTCCCGAGCGGGGCCCGCCGTCCACGGCCAAACAGGAACGCCGACCATCCCGTGGAGTATATCCAGTGCGACATCTCCGACAATGAGGAAACCGAGTCCAAGCTATCTCAGCTCACCGATGTAACTCACATCTTCTATGTAACCTGGACCAATCGATCATCAGAGGCCGAGAACTGCGAGATTAATGGTCAGATGTTAAGAAACGTCCTTCAAGCCGTTGTCCCTAACGCCCCTAATCTCCCTCTCCCTCTCTTTCTCTCCCTTTCCCTCCCCCTCTCTGTCTGTTCCTCTGACACTGCAACAATGAGTTTCGTGTAACGGGGATCGAGAGGTGATATAGAAAGCGGATTTCGTGGCTTTATTCCTGAAAGACCTACAGTGGTAATCTTCATCTTTCATTCAAAATCCCTAATAAATCATGGAATTTTTAGATTATGCAATGTGGTTTGATTTAATTTGAGTTCAGCTTAATTTTTAACGCAAAATTAGAATCTAATGCAAAATAAGATGCTTTTTTTTTTTTTCCTTTTATTTATTTAGAAGATTGTGTTGATATCTATGATTTATAATGGATCTTTCCTCAAAGATTGGTGGCTGAAATCCATATAGAGTGAAAGAAGACACAGAAGTCAAAAACAAAACCAGCTGAAGGAAGGAAGTAACTCAACAGTGTGCGGGTTATTCAACGGAACCTTGTGTACATAGTTGGGCTGCCCGTTAATCTGGCAGATGAAGATGTAAGCTTGCTTTCTGTATAATTTACCAATTAATGTTTTCATCTTTCTCTCTATAAATTATTTGCTGATGGAGTTTTCAAATTTCTGGGCAGCTTCTCCAGCGCAAAGAATACTTTAGCCAATATGGGAAGGTTCTAAAAGTGTCTATGTCCCGAACAGCAGCTGGTGTCATTCAACAGTTTCCAAACAATACTTGTAGTGTGTGAGTTTAAAATAAATGCCGTCCTGATGTTGTTGGCAATGTTAAGAGTCTTTGTGCTTTTTGGTTAATGCTATTTTAGCAAGGTCAAATGGAGCTTCCTGTTGAAATTCCATCTTCCAGGTGGACTTTTGGCTCAAATTTCCTATGCTTGGGATTATTCTTTATAGTAGTAATTCCGTGTGTCCTCAGCTTCTTGGTTCTTTGTACATTGTACAATTTTTTGACCAAGTACCGTTGTTTACTTTTCAACTTAAATTTCCTATGCTTGTGAATTTTGTTCATGGTAGTAATATTCCCTGTTTCCTTTGCTCCTTGGTTCTTGTATATTGTACATTTTTTGACCAAGTACTGTTTATTTTTTATTCCTGTTTCTAATTTGTATCTACTAAACTGTTAATGGCATTAATTTCTCTCTGTTTTTGAAATATTTAATAGATATATAACTTACTCGAAGAATTCTATGTGGCCTCTTGACCGATATATCTATCTTTTATCATATTTCATTTACAGTTGATGAGTCATAGTATTAGTTTTTTGAAGCTTGTCACTTATTGGCTTATTATTTAATTCATCAAACTACTCATCTATGCGGTGTTTTAATGTGAAGGATGAGTAAATCCATTTGCATCCAATATTATTATAATGATAAGAATGGTGATTATTGTTCTTTATTGCCCTTAAGACATATGCATGTCTTTAGTTTTATGATGATTTTGTTTTTTATTTGAGTATTTAATTAATCTACTTGTTTAATCGTAGGATTAAGTCACTGTATTTTTTATACCTTGCTTCTCTTACCTAACTTCATATCATGATTAACCAATTGAAATTATGGTATACTTGGTACTCTGATGGATATTGATAATCATGTTTGGAGAGTACAGGGTTATTAAGTTATAAAAACTATAAGGATAATTCTGTCATAATTTTGTTTGAATGTAACTGGTTGTTTATTTATTTATTTATATATTTAGCTTTTTTATACTTGCAGGGTGCAATTCTTTTGATTGTTTATTGTTACAGTGGGTCATCAGGTTTGCATTTCTTTTCCTGGGGACTTATCCTTTTAATGTATAATTCTGTTCCCCCAAACCGATTCTTTGATGAAATTTTTGCTAAAACTGTGGGATTTAGTTAAAGTTTCTTGTGCTTTTTTTATCTGTTCTCTTTGCAATTGAAATGGCAGTTAACATGTTCTTTATTCTAAAGTTTGAAAGAAAAAAAAACCAAATAATATTCAACTAAAAAGAAATGCCTCCTTTTTTGTGTGTATCTAGTGTCAGACTTGCATTTTGAGATACCAGTTGAGAATTAACTCATTAAGCTTCTTATTACAGGTGGACACATTAGTGACAGAGCAGCGTTCAGTAAAGTTGATGGTAAATTTTGTTATCCTGTCGATGTTTAAATTGTGATTTCTATCATTTTATGCTTTTAATGTATTGAACTTGATTGGCAATTATATTTGACACTTTTTCGTTATGCCCTAAATCCCAACAAAAGATGTGGCTGAATGATTAAAAGATTGCATGCATAATATTTGATTGGCAATTATAGTTTGGTTGATTATCATTATCTCTAAATTTTCACTTTTTTTCTTTTTTAGTGATGTCTCAAACAATTCCAAATATGAACATGCTTGTTCTTCTGTTGAAGAAGAGGAAAGGGTTAAGAAGGAAGAAATGCATTTCAAAGTCAAGAGCAAGGATAAAGACCCAAGTGATGAGACTGGAGAGAAAACTGAGGTGGAACTTGAAGTGAAGACCAAATCTATAGTATAAAGTATATTCTGTATATGCTGTATATGCTTTAGGATTGCTTTTGTAAATTTTGAATATTGATTATTTATGACAAATAATCTAAATGCAATTGTTTATATTATATATCAATAAGAATATTTTTTTAAATTTCATTGTAAATTTGGATTATATTTATTTATATATAAACAAAAATTTTGATTAAAACTAAAATATTATACTAAGATGACATAATTTTACAATTTTTGATATTATAAATAGCAACGGAATAAAATTCTGTTGCTATTTTTAGCAACGGAATTGTTATTCCGTTGCTAAAAATAGCAACGGAAACATTAATTCCGTTGGTAATGTTGACCAATTAACTAAATGTATATTGGTTAGATTTAGCAACGAAATTTAAATTCCGTGCTAAAAATACTCACCGTCAAAATTGCAACCGAATTTTCTGTTGTTATTTTTGATTGCTAATTTTGATTAGCAACGGAAATTCAACAAATTCGGTTGCTAATTTCCGTTGCTATTTGATAATTTTTTTGTAGTGTCAAATTTTAATCTCAGACAGAAAATAATATAATAAAAATATTAGTAATAATTCCAAGCGGATTAATCAAACGAATGCGGAATAAATAAAAGACATGTTAATTTAATGTACAAATATTTACATGCAAATAAATTAACACAAGTCATGCCAAAAATAAAAACTATGGCGAAAAGGGAAACAATATAATCATGATGACAATAACAAGAAATAATCATGGCATAATAATAATAATAATAATAATAACAATAAAAACAATAAAACAATAATAATAATAATAATAATAATACCATAAGATAATAATAATAATAATAATAATAATAATAATAATAAACATGCAAACATTAAAGCAAACACAAATAGTAATAACAATGGTGGAGATGACATAATAATAATAATGATGATAATAACAATAATAATACCATGAAATAATAATAATAATAATAATAATAACAACAACAACAGGGATGGCAACAGGATACCAATAATAGTAATAATAATAATAAGATGATAACAGGATAATAATGATGAAGAGAAAAAATAGCAATGGGAATCACAAAGAAATCAAATTAAGACAATGAATAAAATGTCAACAGTAATAATAATCACATGAAAAATGGTAGAAATGACTGATGAACATGTGAATAACAACAGAAAATAATATTATTAACAACAATGAATAATGAACAAAATAAATGGGAACGAGTCCAAAAATGTTTACCCTCAGAATTTATAGATAAAACGGTGTCTTAATCCGTCCCTTTGTCGATTTTTGCGGTGATAAACGCACAAAAAGTTTAGCAAAATCTAAGTTTTAAACAAATAAAAAAGTTGAGGAAATAATTTTGATGTAAACATCAAGCAAAGAAAATTAATTTTCCTTGCTCAAACTAAACTAAGAGTGAAAAGATTTTAGAGAAAAAAAGAAGAAAATAAGAATAAGTCTTCAAAACTTTTTCGAATTTTTTTTTTCCCAGAAACTCTCGGCTGCCCCCTTGCTTGAGAGAAGAAAGCTTTTCTTTTGAATGAAAATGCAGCCCCTTTGAAATGAATCCCAAAAACCATTTTATTTTTCTGTGTTCTCAAAATGGAAAAAAATAAAATTAACTTTCTAATTTTTATTTTTTTAAAACTATACAAAAATGTGAAAAAACTGATATTTTACAATCTCAAAATTAATTTTTTTGCAGGTGAAAAAGTCAAGCGGCAAGGAGGTAGCATGTGTAAAGCCCCCACATGCGGCCTCACCACATGTGGCCGCTTGTGGAGACCCCCCACATGCGGCCACTAAAGGACAAAACGTCCTTTTTTAAAAAAAAAAAAAACCTTTTTCTTTAATCAATTGTTTTCTTCCTTTTTTTTTCTTTTAAATCAAACGTTTTCTTCTTTTTTTTTAATTAAAGATTTTTTTCCAAATAATTAACTCAATTCCTTTTTAAATATATATTTATATTTTTTTTATGTATAAAAATAACATTTCTTAATTCTTTTTATTTAAATTTTTAAACTTTTTTTTATATAAAAATTTATACTTTTTATTATGTATATTTATTTGTCTATTTTTTATTTAAAAAAAATGTTTCGACAAGGGTAACATCATTTTTGACACTTTTGCTTGTGGCAAGTATCTTTTTCATCGTCGGGTAATCCTGACCTTAGACTGTCTCAGGACCCGGTGTCTACACTCCAATGTCTGTATTTATAATTTCATGCTCACATATAATGCAAGGGCCAAATAAAAACATTTTCGTATATACTTTACACAGATACATATGCATATACATATACATAGACATACATATTCATATACATGTAAAATTCAATTTGTACTCTTAAATTATTTCATAAATATTTGCAAACATTTAAAGCATGCTCATTAATAAATGTATTCTGCAAGTTATAATATCGGAGCATATATACTGACCTATGTTCATTCCGGCCCTAACATCTTATACGTATATTATATTCATTACTTCCTTTAAATCACATATTCTCCCTATTTCTAATCCTCATTTCATTAGTTTAGCTATAATTCATCAAAAATACATGTACATGGTATACTTCCACTTCTTCCATAATGTATGTTCTGGTGTGATGTTGTAACATCCCGAATTACACCCTAGTAGGATTTATGGTGTAATTGTATAGTAAGGTACAAAGAATTAGATTAAGAATAAGATTATGAGTAATTAAGGACTTACTTGAATGAGGTAAATAAGATTTTGTACAACAGATTTTTAGTGGAGGGACTTAAGTGAGTTTTGCCATGGACTTAAAGAGGAAATTCCTGTAAGTGGACACTTAGCATGGAAGAGGCTTAGGTGGCAAAAGAAGAGTGTGCCACATGGGTTGTAGCATGCAATATAAAGGTCTGTTAGTGGAATTTTCTGTACCTATTGGTTTGCATGCAGTTTCCTTCTCTCCATTCTCCTCTCTTTAAGTTTTGTTTTGCTTGTGGTTTAAATTCTGTTCATTGATTTGAATTTAAGAATATTTGATAAGGATTAAGCCAAGAAGGTAAGTGTCTTTCGATTGAGTTTCTGTTTCTACTCCTTCCTTTGTATTTCGTTTGGTTGAGTAATGGATTAAGAGATTGTTTTGATTTGGTTATTGCAAGAAGCTGAGTCTAGAAGAAGAGAGAAAGGCAAGGATAAAGTTTGATTTCGGAGGAAGTTTTTGGTTGTACTTCTAGAGGTTGGGATCGTATGCCCTTTTGATTTTTGCATGTGTAGCGAATTGTGTTGTAGTGTCAATTGATGCATGTTTAATGTGTTTGTGTAGTTGGGAGAAATTGTATGTGTTAATTGATATTTGATATAGTTGAAATGTAAAATGGATGTGTGTTGAAGAGTTAATTGAATTGCCATGAGTATAGTATAGTGATCAAGTATGAACTCTAGTTGTAGGGGAAAACTCTGCTTAGATTGTCTCAGACCTCCGTGTGATATTTTTGTGATAAGTGGAGTTTGAGAACTCCAAAATAAGTGATTGTTGTTCCATTAGAACCATTACTTCCATACCTATAAAAGTCCCAGAAATGACTAAAATCAATTCTGGCTCTAAGACCCTTAAAAATGGAAAAAACAGACGTGTCTCTACCTTGGCGGGTTCATTGGAATAGTCTATATTGTTTAATTCATATATGTTGATGTAGAAGTCCAAATGACCTGAAATTTGTTCCATTTGAAACTTAACATCATAGGAAACAATTGTTAAGAAGAGAGTTTTGCCTAAAATGTATTTTAAATGTCATTTTAGGCTGAGAAAAATAGAGTAGTGAAGCAGTCCTATGTTTTTGCTTATGTTTTGCTAAATTTTGGTATGTCACGGTCACAATAAAATCATTGCCACCATGACCAATGCCGAGAGTAGGAAAAATTGCATATTATTGGACCTCACCGTCATAATAAAATCATTACCACCGTAAACCTCCCCAGTTTTGTGTATTTTGTGTGTTTTTCATCCCGAAATGCACCCGAACTTCATTGCAAGTTCCTTTAGCTTATCTAACTAATGTCTAACACTATGAAATGAGTATATGAATGTTGGTCAATTGAAATTATACGTAAATGATGCTATGGCATAGTGGTTTAATTAAGGTACCTCAACTTTGATTTTTCTTTTAAATATTATGAGATTATAAGATGCATGATAGAGATAATGCTTAACAACATCAATTGGGTTTATAGAGTGGATCATTGTATATTGACATGTACGTGTGCTTTTCAAGCCATTTGTGTATGTATGAATCATGTAATGGTTTACTTGACTTGTACATGAAGGGAATGATTATGCATCCTTGGTTGGATACATGGAAATGTGATATTGTGATTAGAGTGCTTGCGAGCCTGAAGTGTCAAGTTAGTGGATAGATAATCATGCTTATAAAGGGTTTAGTGCAGCTGTTCAGTAGACTCGTATGGGTCTTTTGCTTAGAGATTTCGGTCTCTTTTGTTACCTTCGAGTATTTGTATATTTTAAGTCTTATGTCTTCTGTGTGTTCAGATACTGTGTCCAACCAGTATCTTTAGTACCCGTATCCACAATTTATGAAAGTTCAGGCTCTTTTCTTTCGTTTGGCTTTATGATTTGTTAAGCTATTGCTTTAGTGAATGATTGATTGTTTGAGGATTCATGTTAATGCTTGTGATAAGATCATGCTTTAGCAAATGTACATGATAATGTTATGATTAAAGCATGTGTTATGTAAAGTGAGAATGTACATGATTGATGCGAGCATGAAAGGTAAAGGTAAGTGTATTAGTTATGCTTTTGATAATGTTGCTCATATTATGTTTATTGCCTTTGGTTGTGGCCAGTGCTTTGATTTTATAATCCATATGTTTTGTTTGCGACTTCATTGGAAGTCCTTTGCTTTTATTCATCCCCACTAAGCGTTATCGCTTAGCACGGATATTTTATTTTTGTGTAGGTTTGCAGGTTCCGTTCTGAGCATGAGTCCCCAACTGCTAGCCATTAGGAGTTTGATTTGAAGGTTTTCTTTTTGTTTGATTGTATAGTAGTCTTTTTGTATAGGACTCTTGTATAGTGTTTTGTATAAGTAAGGAAAAAGGCATGTAATTTTGTTATATGTTAATGTAATGATTTTGTATATGTATACTTTATAAGTTCTGTAATGCAAGTATATATGTTGTTCCTGTATACTTTTGCTTATGTTCTATTTTATAAGCTTCCGCTTTAGTTATTTGCATGAATGTATGTGTTTGTGTGTATAACATTCCAATATTCCTCCTGAGGGGTATTGGGGCGTTACAAATGTAGTAACCTAAGTTTTCTTTTATTACCTATAATATTTCCTACATTTTAGTTTATATCCAAATTAACTTCTATGTCAATTTCAAATAATTATAACAATTTATTGAAGCCTGTATACTTGTGAAATCTATAAAACATTAAAAGTACTGGTAATTATACCCATAAACTTTTCTCTCATATTCTTTCAATTTCATTTAACATGCTTGACTATAATCAATATTTTTCAAAGGTCTATACACATAACCCCTTGGACGTATATATATAATCATCTTATATAGTCACGCATCTTAATAATTAGTATTCTCAATATAATTCCTATCAAGACATCAAGTGAGTCTAAATATTTATAACTAACTTATATGATTTAACCCATGTTGATACTAGCCAATTTTTTTTATATTTTTATCATGTTAATTAGCTCTTTGCAACACCGTTTTATTCGTCAAAATATTATTAAATGGAAGAAAATTCAATTAGTTCCTACCCTGAAATACCTTATACAAAATTAACTTATTTGACTCTAGCATTTTTATTAAATTTGGCTCTTTAAACTTCTTCAATTCTAATCTGATAATATTTATCCTTTCTAATTGCCATTAAGCAAACCAAACTACATTACCCCTATTAAACTATAAATAGAGATCATTAACAATCTCAAGCCACCAATTCTCGTTTCAACACTAATCTTATTTAATCATCTCATTTTCAAGTTCAATATTCAATATAAGTTCACAATACATATTTTTGAACAACTAATTATGCTTTTATCAAATTAATTTATCAGTTCTAATCATTTCATAATCACTAATATATTCATAATACTCAAAAATTTAGGAAAATGGGTAAATTTAGTAAAGCACTTACATTTCAGAGTCAAATTCCTCCGATTAGCATTCATTGTGGTTGACCGATCGCTGGTCACTGAAGCTTCCTCGGAGCCTCCCCGGTGATGACACTGCCATTGCCAAAATGAAGATTGGAGCATCAGGAGCCTCCCGCCGATGGTCACGCGCCTTACAGCTCTGTAGTTTGTCCGAAAATGACATCGAAAGGTCGCGACATCCTCATTTCCAATCTACCTATTGCCAGTGAGTGTGGACGATTAGAGGGTAGTGGAAGACTCGTATTTTCATCGGCAACCCTCCAATGTTGTCCATGTCGTCACTCGTTGTCGGAGGTGGCCGAAGATCCCATGAAAAGCCTTTGGTTTGGAGAGGAGATAGAGACGGGGGATGAGCTCGAGAAAGGAAGGCGGTGGTGTGGTGACCTTTACGAGCACTAGCTGTCGCCGACGCTAGTGCACGGGTCGCCGACGCTCTGTCCTTTCCCTTGTCCGATCTCAATTTTTGATTCCCCTTCCCCTTCATTTTCAGTTCTCTTCCCACTCTCTGTTCTTTTCTTTTGTTCCCTACTTTCTCTCTCTCTCTCTCTCTCTATTAATTTATTATCTTTATTTTTATTTTTATTTTTATTTATTATTATTATTATTATTATTATTTCAACCCAACTAACTCAAATTCTAAAATCCACAGTTATTATTTACAGACTCTAATTTTCGGGGCGTTACAACTTTTTCAATACTCTTCTTGAATTCACAAAATTTTTTGCTTCTCTCTTAATTTAAGGCATAGAAAAACAATAGAATTTTCATCAAAAGAGACTGGAATTGGAGATTTTTAATCACTGTAAGTCTTAATATTCTTCCTCAATGTGTTTAAGCTTTTATTTAAGGTAAACTATTATTAAGTTATTATTAGTGCCTTTGTTAATGTATTCCAAACGATTGCTTTAAGAATTTTGATATCTTGGATAGTTGGCACTTAGAGACTTGACAGCTTGGCTCAATGCTTGCAAAAACTTCATAAAACATAATAAACAATTTTTGTTTTTGGTTTCTGCTTGGATATTAACCTTTTCCTTTCTTAGATTATTGTTACTATTCTTAATTATATAATTCTATTATTATGATTTCTTCTATGCCATTATTTAATTTCTTGAATTCTTTTAATTAGTTAGTATATTTTTCATTCTTAATCATTGTAATTTACAAACAAATTTAGAAAGTCTTTTTTTTAGAACAAGAATTTTCATTTAATTTTATTAGTATATAAAATTGATTGACAAATAGACTAGGCATAATATTTGATTTCAGAACAATATCATTATCAATTAAAGACTAAATAATAGGCAATAAAAAGCTCTTGATGCTTTTTAAGAAAAAGATGTTGCAAGTTTAGAAACTACTATACCTTTGACATTGAATGATGAAGCACCAGTCATCGATGTCACTCTAGCATTGAATTTCAATGCCTTTGATAAGCATCCTTCCAAATATAGATGAATTTAGCCTAAATCAATGGATACTGAATGTGATTTTGGTTTGCATCCCTTAATGTGGGATTTTTTTATAAATTATAGAGATAAAATTCGGCGGACATATCTCAATTTTGGTCCGTATCAATTGAGAATTTAAGAGTATCATTTTTCAAGAGAAAAAAAAAATCATCATTGTTGATTTCAAGCATCTTTTTTTATGCACATCCTTCTTGGTCGAAATATTAACCAAAAATAGACTTTATATAGATAGCAGTGAGAAGCCAACAAAAAGTTAAGGATGTGATGCTTTTATAGAGAAAGATTTCAATAATTGAAAAAGAGTGAATGATATTATAACACCCCAATTACCCCTTGGGAGGATAATGGAGATGTTATGTGCACAAACAATGCATACAATACAACACTAAAACATACATGTAAGCGGAAGCAACACTATTAATCAAACATACTTAAATAAATAAACTTTTAAAATGTACAAGATACAAAATGTTAACATTCTTATATTACAAGATCAAAAGCCTTATATTATCTTTTTTAAAGCATTCTCTTTACATAGACGCCACATTAACATAACAAAAAGAATCTTATACAAAAGTAAAACTCCACACAAGCTCCTAGTGGCCAGCAGATGCACGACTCATAAAACTGAACCAAACCTGTAAACCTACACGGGAAAACACCCCGTGCTAAGTGATAACACTTAGTGGGGATATGCAAAAGCAAAGGACTTCATACGAAGTCACAATATTACATAAATATATTAATAGCATACATACTTGCAACACAAGTCAGTAATCTATAATATAATCATAAGCATAAGTATACCTTTAATATCACATCTATGTTATAACATATGTTTCATAGGAACTTAACTATTATGTACATGCAACCTTCACATATCGCATGCCTTTATCACACACATATATTAAAGCATAAACAAATTCTCTAGCTTTAACTTTCATTATATACACTTCACATAAATAGTCATATAGGTAACATCTCTATAAATGTATAATTCATATCTTTACTTGTTAATGCACATTCATATAACAACTATAGCCTGAATTCACAGTAATGGTGGATACGGGTGCACTAGATACTGACTAGTAGTGTCAAACATCTATAAACCAAAGTCTCAAATCATATAGTTACCCGAGGGTAATAAGCTCTAGACCTTTATAGGCCAACTCTAGACCCCAAGGGGCCAACTCTAGCGGCCGCAAACTCTATCCCTTTATAAGCATGCTTATTTATCCACTACTATGAATCCTTTAGGCTTTAGATAAAACATTCACTAAAGTACATACTTTACATTTACACAAGTATCCAAACCATTATCACAAATGCAATCACTTCATGTAATAGCTAAGCAAACTATCAAGCACATGATTCAAATATTCATAATGCAATCATACATAACTTTACTATGCAAGGTCATGCATAATCCAATGCAAAATTTCACATAAAGAAGACAAAAGACTCATTTTCACAACTCTGTATAGTGTCACACTCGCGATAAAACCAAACACATGCAGATGTCGCGCTCGGGGCAATCTCACACTCGTGATAAAATGCTAAAGTAGCTTCTGTCGTGCCCGTGATAAATCTCGCGCTCGCGATAAGGCACGTCAAGGCAAAACCTTGCTTAAGGAGCATTCTGTCGTGCTCGCGACCCTTGTGTGACGCGCGCCGAACCCGACAACCCAGCAAGGGCCCTCGTGTGAATCCGCTTTAGGATTCGAGGTATGGAGGTTCGCGTCTTTTGGATCATTGGCGCCATGAGACATCATCGGTTTGTTCCTCCCAATAGAACATTGGGGAGAACAACCTAGCCTATTGACGCCTAAAGGCACCTTTGAGGTATCTGGAGTCGCCACCCAATTTGCATGAAATTGGGAAAAGGTTTCTCACCTCTATCGGTCTAAACTAGAGATATGGTGTCCGGGACTTCCCTCTTATTTATGCTTTGGTTAATTATAAATGGATTTTTAACTTCTTAAAATTATCTCTCATCTCACACAATTAATGTATTAAAAGTAAAAGTGCATTTCAAGCATTTAAAGAAAATAAACGAAAGCAGTAAAGAAAATAAATAAAGCGGTAAATGAAAGCGATGAACACGTAAGCACACAATTACAAGAGAAATCGAGGCGGAATACAACCCCGTCGAAAGGAAAACAAAGATGTGAATGGGGACGAAATACAATCCCCTAAAATAAATAAAGTTGCCCCAAAATTAATTACAAGGGCCCAAAATAAATAAACTTAAATTTAAGACACTCACACAAGGTTAAAATAAAAAAGGGCATACATAAATCGGGGCATTATTTTAGGAACCTTGGTTCCTTCGCAATTGTTCAAAATTTAGGAACATTGGTTCCTTCGTATTAGTTTGAAGAAGGTTCGAAGAGTCGTTTTTGATTGTTTGAATTGAAAAACCGGGATGAGTGATCCCATTTTTGTAGAAAAGTTGACTCCTCGTTTTAATTATGACATTTTTATCGTCGGGCCAAAATAAAGGACATTGGTCCCGATTTATTAGTGAAAATTCCAATTTAATTATAGAAATATTTTTGTGATGTTTTATCGCACGCGTGCACGAATAAAATATACATTTACAAATAACACGACATAAAGAAAGGATTGAGAAAGATCTCACCGAACCGGAGTGTCCGCCTACGCGTCGCGACCCATCCGGGGAGTCGCGGTGACACCCAAACAACTCGATTCAAGTTAAACTCATACAAAAGTTAACATCAAAAATATCAGTAAATATTCAAAGTATAAACTCATACAAAAGTTAACATCAAAAATATCAGTAAATATTCAAAGTAAATTAACCAAGCAAATGCGAAATATAATAATAATAACAATGATAGTAGGATGGTAATAATGCAAATAATAGTAATAAATGACAAATAATATGAAAACAGAATAATCAATTAGAAATAATAATAATAATAATAATAATAATAATAATAATAATAATAATAATAATAATAATAATAATAATAATAATAATAATAATAATAATAATAAAAGACACTAAATGCATTAAACATGGCAGGAACTCATTAATGAACATAAACACAATAAAAATAATAATGATAGCAAAATATCAAATTGAAGTAAGCAAATAATATATTAATAGTGATATTAACACATTAAAATGCTAAAAGTAAACAATATACATGATAATAATAGCAAAAAATAATATTAACAAAAATAAATAATATACAAAAAAAAATAAATGAGGATGGGTTTAAGAATGTTTACCCTCAGAATTTTTAGATTGGGGAAACGGTGTCCCGATCGATTTTCCTTGTCGGATTTGTGGTGATAAATATTTGAAGAAAATGTAGAAATTAATATTTTGAAATAAAACCAAGAAAATACTTTGATGAAAATATTTTTGGTGGATGATTTGAGCAAAAGGAAATTAATTTTCCAAGCCCAAATCACTCAAGCAAATGGATTATGTATTTTTGAAGAGCAATTCAAGATTAAAACTTGAGAAAGAAGAAAAAAAGAAGCTAAAGAACTAGTTGCTGGAGAAAAAAGTTGAAAGAAAAAGCCCTTGAAAAACAATTGCCGTCCTTCAAAATGAGGGCAAAATCCTCATTTAGACTTGCCTTGGACAAAAATGGCAAGGGACAAAAAAGCCTTTATTTTTAGTTAATCCAAAATAGCATAAAATGGTGAAACAACGGAAATGTCAGACTGAAAAAAAGTCAAACTGAAAACAGCGAAAAAAATGGACAGGCGAAGACCAGCAGGTCGCGCGGAGAGGGCAAGGGCGCGCGTGGTGCCCCCGCACCGCGCGCGGCAGGCAGCTGCCTCGCGCGCAGGGGCGTCGCGTGATTCACCCGCTTCGCGAGCAGGGGGGGCGCGCGGTGCCCCTCGCCTCGCGCGAGGCCCCTACCTCGCGCGCTGGGGCGGCCTTCGCGACCCCCACCCCCCCCCCCCTTTTTATTTTTTATTTTCTATTTTAAATTTTGACACAAAATTAATATTTTTCATTTTATTTTTTTACTCCATTTTAATTTTGATTTCCAAAAAAATATTTTAATCATTTTCCGAAAAACACACTTTTGACAAGGGAACGATCGATTCTCACCTTTCTTGCCAAAAATCGGTCTTCTATTTCATCATCGGGTAATCCTGATTTTTGACCGTCTCAGGACCCGGTGTCTACAGTTGTCCCCAATTTTGGGGAACTTAGAACACAGGTGCCTAAGTGAGCCAAAATTCAGAAAAGAGAGGGAGAGATGCGTACCTGAGGCGGTCGCTGTCCGGAACTTGGTCTTGCCAGCTTGTCGGCATCGTAGGATTACTACTGGTCACATGGTTGAGGAACGTCAGCTTGTCGACGTGAAACCATGGCTGAACGACTGATAAACACCAGCTTATCGGTGTGTGAAGGCGCCAGACTTTGAAGAACGTGATTGATAGAACACCAGCCTGTCGACGCGTGAAACCACGGCTGAGCGACTGATAAACACCAGCTCGTCGGTGTGTGAAGGCGCCAGACTTGGAAGAACGTGATTGATAGAACACCAGCTTGTCGGCGTGTGAAATCACGGCTGAGCGACTGATAAACACCAGCTTGTCGGTGTGTGAAGGCGCCAGACTTTGGAGGACGCGATTGATAGAACACCAGCTTGTCGGCGTGTGAAACCACGGCTGAGCGACTGATAAACACCAGCTTGTCGGTGTGTGAAGGCGCCAGACTTTGGAGGACGCGATCGATAGAACACCAGCTTATCGGTGTGTGAAACCACGGCTGAGCAACTGATAAACACCAGCTTGTCGGTGTGTGAAGGCGCCAGACTTTGGAGGACGCGATTGATAGAACACCAGCTTGTCGGCGTGAGAAACCACGGCTGAGCGACTGATAAACACCAGCTTGTCGGTGTGTGAAGGCGCCAGACTTTGGAGGACGCGATTGATAGAACACCAGCTTGTCGGTGTGTGAAACCACGGCTGAGCGACTGATAAACACCAGCTTGTCGGTGTGTGAAGGCGCCAGACTTTGAAGAACGCGATTGATAGAACACCAGCTTGTCGGTGTGTGAAACCACGGCTAAGCGACTGATAAACACCAGCTTGTCGGTGTGTGAAGGCACCAGACTTTGAAGAACACGATTGATAGAACACCTGCATTTTGGTGTGTGAAACCACGACTGAGCGACTGATAAACACCAGCTTGTCGGTGTGTGAAGGCGCCAGACTTTCCTGCGAAAACAAAAGAGATTTGTATGCAAGGGTAAGTTATGCACGTGCATATGCATATGTCATGCAGGATGCAGGTGACACCATTCATCTAAGTGGCCCAGTGGTCGAGGTGTGATAACTCTTGCTGAAGCGACTCGTGGCTTCGTTTGGTCGATTATGCCCCCAAGTGTCTGAAGGTGCTGTCCTGCTTTAGGGACTCTGACTCATAATTTTTTTTTTCAGGGAGGATTGTCCGATGCATGCGATGAGTGCTTGTGCCAGGCATGCGTAAAGGATTTGCGTTGCAAGCATGTACAGATTATGTACACAAAATGCGTGCGAAGAATTGCTTATGCAAGATATATATGAAGTTCATGCATGCGTGAATGCACATTGAGGCATCATCAAATGCCATGCCCGTGAGATGCATATGTATGCAATAATGCAGGATGAGGATTCATCTGAGTGGATTTTGAGAGTCGAAAGCCGGTCTGGTCGTGATTTGTAGCAGGATTGGTGCCCCTTGGAATTGCTTTTGAATTTCGTGCCTTTAGGGGATTATGAGGCTCTCATCTGATACTTGTAGTCATTATTTGAAGGTAGTGCGTCCCTCGTGGATTTTCACACTAGCTTTTCTTAGCGGGAGATGCATCCTTGCCGGATTTTAACATAACCCTGTGCCTTATTTTTTGCCTGGAATGGACCCAATCCAATCTAGCGGCTTTTATTTATTTCACATATTTTTTTTAGGGCAGACTATCTGTCGCCAGGTTTTCACCCTGCCCCTTGGCCTAACTTTTGCTTAGAGCACCAGTCACGGTTTTCATCTCTAACAGCCTTTTTTTTTTTGGTGTGAGAGAAGTTGGAGTTGTTGCGAAAGATCTTTCGGGTATGATTGGCATGTGCTTATGTCTTAAATTTTGGTTGTATGAGCTTGGTTTTTCATCGGGAAGGTGCTGTAGGGTTGGCTTCACAGTAGGTAGCAAGACTGAAGTACCGGAGTGGCGAGAGTGGCAGAGGGTCGATAGTTGTTGTAAAAGGTCTTTCAGGTATAATCGGCGTGTATTTGCGTCTTAGGACATGGTTGTCTGAGCTTGTTTTCTATCATGAGAGCGCTATATAATTGGCTTCACATTTGATAGCAAGAGGAGTTGACTGAAGTACCTGAGTGGCGAGAGTGGCAGAGGATCGATAGTACCAATGCGCTGATTTTATGCTAGAACGAGGCAACTTTGAGTGTGCAAGATGCGCTGCCCTGGTTACACTCATACATCTTTGCATAAATGCATATATTTCAGTCTGATTTCATAACACATGATCACTATTTGGCATTAACTCAAAAAATATGGGACATCATCTAATCTCGGGATAGATCTTGAGAGCATCAAACTCCTGTTATCAATCAGCCCTCGCCGGTTTTCTTGATTGAATATTTTCTCTCTTTTTTTTTATTCTTTATTTAGCCTTTGCCATGGACCCTCCTTCAGTTCGTCAATATTGGTTGAATTTGCTTTCATCTTCGTTAGCCGGAGGGACCGCTGCTTCTGAGAGTGGTTCCTCTTGGTATCAAAGTCTTGGTCTTAGCCCTTGTGCAGACTGGTTGAGGTGATGCGTTCCTTATTTGGAGGTTGAATGCGAAGTTTCATGCTTGGCTTTTATTGGCTTTGGCGGTTTGAGCCCTGGAATAGCCGTTCAATGGCTGAGCTAGGGTAACAGGTTGGGCTTGGATGATTTGGGGTACTTTTATTGGCCTTAGTAGTTCAAGCTTTCGAAATGGTTTTCATCGGCTGGGATTGGATGGATGGCTCGGGGGTTGGCCCTTTTGGTCCCCTTCAGTAGCTAAAAAGAATGGCAATGTGCAGGCATGTGTAGATCAACGGGATTTGAACAAAGCTTGCCCCCAAATAGCATTCCCTTGCCCCCTATCAATTCTCTCTTTTCTTCTCTCTTTTCTTTACACCGAAATTTTTTTTTTAATTTTTTTTTCTTTTACCCCAATTTTTTTTTTTGACAAGCTTTGCTCAAGTCCTGAAGTTTACACATACGTGCACTTTTCATCTTAACCACTGGGACCATTGTTGTTCAATTTGGTCGGGCATTAAATTTTGGTAAGAAATTTGGTTATGAGGGTTTTGGATGGTTAAGGGTCAGTCATAATCGGTTTTGGGGTACACATTTCGAATGGGTCGAGAGAAAAAGGTCATATGGCTTGGTTCTGATGGGTTGTATATTTCTCATGGTGGTTTTGAGTTTTATTTGTCCGACTTTTGATGTAACTTTCGAAGTTCGATTTTATTCGGCGACACCATATGTAGCTCAGGTGTTGTGGATGCGAAGAAGTGGCTTTCAAAATTCGGTTCGTCGTCATGTTGGCACGTGGAAGTAGCGTTGGTCTTGAGAGTGTCCTTGTCCATCTTCAGCGTGTTGTACTAGGTCCGGGCAAAGGCTCTCTTTTTTTTTTATTTACATCTCTCAAAATTATCCTCGCTTCAGGAGTTATATCAGATGCTACCAAGATTTTATTTGGATTTTCCAAAGTTCCGAGACTAGATAGAGCCGTATTATTAATTGAATTAATGTTAGAATGAATGAGTGCATTGTGATCATAGGAAATGAAATCATAGAAATATCGCATAAACAAAACAGGAATTGTTCAACATGCTACAATAACCAAAATGTCATAACGAGTTCTGGAAATAAAAAGAAATAAAGCATATAAAAAAAGAACATCCAGATAGCTATTTCCTCCTTGCTCACCATCGTTGCTGTAATCAGTGATCCTTCACCCTCATGGACCATTCCCCTCATCTTTCTGTTCCTCGTCAATTAAGTGTGAGACTTGTCTCCTCAGAGCCCGGCACCCATTAGTTTCATGCCCGGTATGCTGATGGTAGGCGCAGTACAAATCCATTCGGTGATTGAGACGCCAATGGCCCCTGGCGGGCTTTGCAAGTTTTGGCCGTAGCTTCCCCTTATCGATAAAATGAGAGAGGTGCTCAGATAAAGGCTTATCCCAGATGGTATAGTGATCTTGAGTGGTTCTAATGTTTGGGGACTTGGTGGCTCCGATATCCCCCGCACTGTTTTCACCGAGACTTAAGCTTTCCTGGTTGTCTCTCCCAGTGGCATTGCCCCCTCCTTCAAGAGCCACCAGCTGCTTACCAGTAGCAGGATCTTGTACTTGACCTTTCGGGGTTTGGCCATCACCCCTCTGATATCTAGCATGTCGACGACACCTCCTAAGCCCCCGATTTCTGGATGGGTTGGTTAACCATAAGCGCAGGTCCCCCTCTCTATCTTGAGGAAAAGATCCATCCATGCCGAAGCAAGCCTTCTGAACTATTCTAACTTTTGACGCTCCCTCTATCTCTTGAGTGCCAGCACAGATGTCACACCTAGACGGTTGACCTCTTTTCTTTAAGTCCATAAAGTCCTTCTCTCGAACCGCCCGGGCAACTGCAAGTTTAGACTCTGCAATTTCCTCTTTAAGGGCATCCACCTTTCTCTTTAGGCCCCGTGTCACCGCCAAAAGCCCATTCTCTGAAACATACCCCTTGCCTTTTTGCTCAGCTGACAGAGTGATAGGTGACTCTCCTCCAGGTCCAGTTGGTGGTGGGTGTACTCCCTTAGTTGGATCATTCTCTTTCCGTAACACAGTGGGAGCAGCAGACGGTTGTTCGACAGGTGGCACCATGGCGGCGACCGAATTCTCCATAGTAGTCACCGTCTGAGCTTCAAATTTTTCAATCCCACCTTTTATCTCCTTCACCGCGCTACCCTCTCCCTTGGGAACTTCGTTCGTCACAGTCTGAGGGGTTACCTGCTCATCCTCTTCCTCCACCATGGGATTATCTTTCAAACCAAGGATTCTTTTCGGCTCAAGAGGTGTCGCTGCTCTAGGCTCAACATCTGGTTGTCGTACGGTAGGGACTGCTATAGGGGCCTCTCCCATAACAGGCAATTCAACTTGTTCAACATCAGGGGCCCTAGGCGGTTGGCTGGCCCTTGGTGTCATTCGGGCAATAATGTTTTCTATCATGGTCAATATCCTCCTTTCAAAATCCCCAAGCCTCTTATCTAGGTCTTGCACCGTCAAAGCACCGGTCTCTTGTGGTAGCTCTGCCATTGAGGATGATTCGCTACTTGTTGAGAATGACTCAGAATCCCAAACAGGCACTAGTTCTAGCAATCCAAAGGGCGAGTTTGCAGTAACTAGTCGATCCTCAGAACCTCTAATCCACTTGGATGAATCTACGATGGCTGAAAGATCAAGATTGTTAGAATGATGCATGGATGACATATACAATACATGATCGTGCCATGCAAATATTCTTTGATGAGTACAGGATCAATGGACTACCACGATACGATGGGATGCATGGAAGAAATTACATGCGGGATGGTATGTGCATGCGAAAAATGATATGCAGACGAGAGGATATACACGCACACAACATGAGATTAAATATACAAGATGATATGCACATGTGAAAAAAATAGCATGTAGACAGAAAGGTATATACGCACACAGCATGAGATAAGATATTATTATTTGTACATGTATTTATTTTATTGACATGCATGAATGGCATGCGATGTATGAGCATGTTGTGCAGCATCAACAGCCACATGCAAGCAGATAGATCCTTCCAACCTTATCACTCCCATACACGAGGTTGTGCGGTCTCTTTCCTAGGCGGGCTTCATCCGAGGGTTAACAGGGAACCCATCGGACACGTATGATGCACGGTGAAAAATCGGCAGCATAACAGTCTTAATCTAATGCGCATTCGTATGGGTTTTGGCCATTACGTATTTGGACAATTCAATCAAGTTAAGGTGGGCTCACTGGGGTATGAAAGCCTTTGATAAAAGACCACTTGACTTGCTTGATTTTGTTTAATACGCGATGGCTCATGTCACAAGCATCATATTAAGGAGCATACCGCCTAGGGGAAGTTTCTATTTTCCATTACATGAGCTTTGGTCAAGGTGATGATACTTTAGGGTTACCCAAGCATGATCCCTGCCGACGGGTCTAGCTCATCACGAGCATAACGACCGATCGGGTCACCATTTGATATACCAAAAGGCACAAGGCTTGGGTTGGTGATTATCCCTAACACTTCCCTACAATGAGTGAAAGTAGGGTCGTGCTTCGGGAACGTACCGGGGGAAGATAGGGACCAACTAGCGTAAGACTAAGGCTCTAAAATGATATAATGCAATTTTGGCGAGAGATAGAATTTTAAGCTTTAAAAACCCTATTATATACATTTTAACGAAAGCACTTTCGGAGTGAAGTCTCAAACACAAGTCCCCAGTGGAGTCGCCACTGTGACGCGTGCCGAACCCGACAACCCAGCAAGGGCCCTCGTGTGAATCCGCTTTAGGATTCGAGGTATGGAGGTTCGCGTCTTTTGGATCATGGGCGCCGTGAGACATCATCGGTTTGTTCCTCCCAATAGAACATTGGGGAGAACAACCTAGCCTATTGACGCCTAAAGGCACCTTTGAGGTATCTGGAGTCGCCACCCAATTTGCGTGAAATTGGGAAAAGGTTTCTCACCTCTATCGGTCTAAACCAGAGATATGGTGTCCGGGACTTCCCTCTTATTTATGCTTTGGTTAATTATAAATGGGTTTTTAACTTCTTAAAATTATATCTCTCATCTCACACGATTAATGTATTAAAAGTAAAAGCGCATTTCAAGCATTTAAAGAAAATAAACGAAAGCAGTAAAGAAAATAAATAAAGCGGTAAATGAAAGCGATGAACACGTAAGCACACAATTACAAGAGAAATCGAGGCGAAATACAACCCCGTCGAAAGGAAAACAAAGATGTGAATGGGGACGGAATACAATCCCCTAAAATAAATAAAGTCGCCCCAAAATTAATTACAAGGGCCCAAAATAAATAAACTTAAATTTAAGACACTCACACAAGGTTAAAATAAAAAAGGGCATACATAAATCGGGGCATTATTTTAGGAACCTTGGCTCCTTCGCACTTGTTCAAAATTTAAGAACATTGGTTCCTTCGTATTAGTTTGAAGAAGGTTCGAAGAGTCGTTTTTGATTGTTTGAATTGAAAAACCGGGATGAGTGATACCATTTTTGTAGAAAAGTTGACTCCTCGTTTTAATTATGACATTTTTATCGTCGGGCCAAAATAAAGGACATTGGTCCCGATTTATTAGTGAAAATTCCAATTTAATTATAGAAATATTTTTGTGATTTTTTATCGCACGCGTGCACAAATAAAATATACATTTACAAATAACACGACATAAAGAAAGGATTGAGAAAGATCTCACCGAACCGGAGTGTCCACCTACGTGTCGCGACCCATCCGGGGAGTCGCGGTGACACCCAAACAACTCGATTCAAGTTAAACTCTTACAAAAGTTAACATCAAAAATATCAGTAAATATTCAAAGTAAATTAACCAAGCAAATGCGAAATATAATAATAATAACAATGATAGTAGGATGGTAATAATGCAAATAATAGTAATAAATGACAAATAATATGAAAACAGAATAATCAAATAGAAATAATAATAATAATAATAATAATAATAATAATAATAATAATAATAATAATAATAATAATAATAAAAGACACTAAATGCATTAAACATGGCAGGAACTCATTAATGAACATAAACACAATAAAAATAATAATGATAGCAAAATATCAAATTGAAGTAAGCAAATAATATATTAATGGTGATATTAACACATTAAAATGCTAAAAGTAAACAATATACATAATAATAATAGCAAAAAAGAATATTAACAATAATAAATAATATACAAAAAAAATAAATGAGGATGGGTTCAAGAATGTTTACCCTGAGAATTTTTAGATTGGGGAAACGGTGTCCCGATCGATTTTCCTTGTCGGATTTGTGGTGATAAATATTTGAAGAAAATGTAGAAATTAATATTTTGAAATAAAACCAAGAAAATACTTTGATGAAAATATTTTTGGTGGATGATTTGAGCAAAAGGAAATTAATTTTCCAAGCCTAAATCACTCAAGCAAATGGATTATGTATTTTTGAAGAGCAATTCAAGATTAAAACTTGAGAAAGAAGAAAAAAAGAAGCTAAAGAACTAGTTGCTGGAGAAAAAAGTTGAAAGAAAAAGCCCTTGAAAAACAATTGCCGTCCTTCAAAATGAGGGCAAAATCCTCATTTAAACTTGCCTTGGCCAAAAATGGCAAGGGACAAAAAAGCCTTTATTTTTAGTTAATCCAAAATAGCATAAAATGGTGAAACAACGAAAATGTCAGACTGAAAAAAAAGTCAGACTGAAAATAGCGAAAAAAATGGACAGGCGAAGACCAGCAGGTCGCGCGGAGAGGGCAAGGGCGCGCGCCCCCACACCGCGCGCGGCAGGCAGCTGCCTCGCGCGCAGGGGGGCGCCGCAGGGGCGTCGCGCGAGGCACCCGCCTGGCGCGCAGGGGGGGCGCGTGGCGCCCCTCGCCTGGCGCGCAGGGGCCTCACGTGAGGCGCCTACCTCGCGCGCAGGCGCCCCTGCGCGCTGGGCCGGCCTGCCGCGCAGGCAGCCCCGCTCTGCCGTAGGCGGCCTTCGCGACCCCCCACCCCCCCCCCCCCCCCTCCTTTTTTTTATTTTCTATTTTAAATTTTGACACAAAATTAATATTTTTCATTTTATTTTTTTACTCCATTTTAATTTTGATTTCCAAAAAAATATTTTAATCATTTTCCGAAAAACACACTTTTGACAAGGGAACGATCGATTCTCACCTTTCTTGCTGAAAATCGGTCTTCTATTTCATCATCGGGTAATCCTGATTTTGGACCGTCTCAGGACCCGGTGTCTACACCTTGTCCCGCTCGTGATAGAACCGAACTAAGTGTTCCAACTCTAAAACACAGAATCTCAAATGCACATACCTTACAGATGCCAACCTATACACACATGCATAATTCCCAAAATCATATCATTAACATTACAAGGCTGTAACCACAATAAAGACATAATCAAATATCAATATAACCAAAATGGCCTTCAAGCACAAAAGTCATAAATAAATACTCTATATACATAATCTATAACATACTCATAATTTCCTAATGCTTAGCATGTAACTAAAACAGAAATTCAATTATCAAATCTCACACTATTAACACATACACTTGATTAAATAAATTAGTACATAAACCTCAATATGCATTTAGTCAAGACTAAACACATGATCTCAAATGAACCACACATGCAAGTAGACAAGAACACACACACGATCCCTAACCTCAAAGAAGCCGTTTAAATCACTTCACTTCATGATCAAACCTTTTTCTTGCCTTTCTCTTTCCTCTTATCCACAGCTTCTTGCACAAAGATATACACACTCTTAATCCACACTTAAGCAAATTAAAACACTTACTAAATACCAATAGAAGGAGCAGAAGAAGATCAAACTAATCCAATTTACACTTACCTTTCAATTCTCTTATCAATCTCTTAAAACTATCCAAATTACAATAAATAACCCACAATGTGAAGAACAAGAACCAAAAATGAAAAAGAAGAAAGACGAAAAGGAACCAAGAGAAAATAGGAAGCACAAACCAACCACATACAAGAAATGGGATAGAATTTTCCCACTAAACCCCTTTTATTGCATGGACCAATATAGGTGGCACTCTCTTTTCTTACCACGTGCCCACTTCATGACATGTGTCCCACTCACACCTAAATTCCCACTTGGTTCATGGAAAAGCTTCAAATAGGTCCCTCAAATCAATTCTTTCTTCAACTAACTTTTAGTTCCTTTAAATTATGTCCTTCTTTACTCATAAATTCTCTCTTAGTCCAATTACTACTGTGTCTTTACAACACAATTATATTATAAATTCTTCTAGGGTACAATTTGGGTCGTTATAGATATGGTGAAATGTGCTTTTATTACGCCATGTGGGAAAGAATCCTAATTCACCACATAAGGTTGCTCTGAAATGTTGAGATGATCTTTTTAAACAACCTCAACACATTTACAAGCTAATTAAAAAGTAATCTTCTAAAGAACTTGAAAGCAAGCGGTTGCGAGTTAAGATAACGATTGATAATGTGAGTTGGTTAGCTTTTTGAGCATGTGCATTTAAAGGCCATGATGAAAGTGTTGATTCTAAAAAATAAAGGAAATTTCATTGAATTGATAAAACTTTTAGCAACTCACAATGAAAAAGTTGCTAAAAATGTTTTAAAAAATTTTAAACAGAAAAATGCAAAATATTGTTCGAACAAATTTCGAAAGGAGATTTTCCATATTTTTGCAAGTAAGGTGCAAGCTGTGATTCATAAAGAAATTAAAGATGTAAAATTTTGTATTATTATGGACGAGGCTTGAGATAAAGCAAAAAGGGAGCAAATGACAATTATTTTGAGATTTGTTGATGAGGAAGGTTTCATTAGAGAACGTTTCTTTTATGTTATTCGTGTAAAAAAGAGTACATCATTGGCTTTAAAGAATGAGATATGTAAAGTGTAAGGACCCAAAATGTACTCTAAATGGATTGGCATATGTCTAAGACATAATGGTGGTCAAAAAAATTGTAATTGGACAATTGAAATAGTTAGGTGTGGTTGAGGACATAACCAAAATTAATTGAAAAGTTAAGGGTAAATTTATAATATAATACTTATGGACTTAAATGCATAAAATGAGTTAATTAGTATGTCAATTTATGAATATAACTTAATTAAAAGGTGAATGTAAGATTAAGAAGGAATGAAAGGATTAAATTGAAATTTGGCATAAAAATCTAAAGAGGACCAATAGTGTTTGACTTTTTGAATTCTAGATAAGTCATAAAGGGTTAGCCATATTTACGGCTAAAGATAGCTAGCCATAAGGGGAAGGAGGATAGCTTTTCTTCTTCATTTTTCTGTCAAAATTTCCTCTCTTTCATGCATATAAAATCTATAAGAGGAAAGGAGCTCAATTCTAGAGTAACCTAGACATAGTAAAAAAGAGCAATTGGATTTAGTTTTCTTTCAATTTTAAATTTATTAAGGTTGGAGATTATGGTTTTTTACATATGTTAATATGAGTTTATATTATGGATTTCATGAGAGAAACCAACGGGAGCATGGGAAAAGCAGAAAGAAGTTGTGGAAGGTTTGGCACCTAAAAATAGGTTTGGGAACTTAGTTTTTATATGCATGTTTTGGACGATGATTTGTGATGAGTTTAATGTGTTTGGATGACAAATTTTGAATTGAGTGTGTTTGTGGTTGTGGAATTGGTTGGAATGATAATCAATGGTATGTAGAGTTTATAGGGGAAATTCTGTTCAAAGTGTCTCTTGACCCCGAGATAGTGTTTTGGATATAATTTGGTGTAGAGATCTCAAAATTTGATGATTCTAGTTGGAGGTAAAATCTAAGACCCATACCTAAATATGTTTAGAAGAGGTCTTAAGCTGAATCTAGCTTTAAGCATCTCGAAATTGGGCCTAAAGTTGAAGTACCTGCTCTGCCCAGGTAATGGGAGCAGGTTCTGTTCCCAAGGTAATTTCTAGAGTTACAGTGATCAAAATGTTATGAAAGAAAATTCTGCTTAAACTAGACATCAAGAGGAGTAATTTGAAGAAGAGAGTTTGGTAAAAATGTGTCTCTTTTATTCCCAGGAAAATTTTCAAAGTTGGGACACAATTCTGTCCCTAGAAATTGCTGTGGAACAATTCATAATGTCAAGGCTATAAATTCTAGGATATAGGTCCAAATGATGTGAAATTGGTGGCATTAAAAATTTAAGATCCTAAAGAGCATTTTTCAAGAGACCATTTTGTCTAAAAAGGACGTTTACTGGCTAAAAATATAGAACAAGTTGGAAGTTGGAATCTACCCTGTGCAGAGTGGGACATAATGGGTTTACACTGCTGGCAGGGATTCTTCCCCGCTGTGTAAAAGCATTCTGCCACTCGAAAACCCATTTTTGTTGCCATACACGGCACCAAGAATGTTTGACCACTATGTGACCTCAATATTCAGCCTATATTGTACATTTTTCTTCCTGAATCGAACTCAAACTTTATTGGAACTTTCTGGAACTTATCTGACACATGTTTAGAGCCATGTAATAAGTATATGAATGGTTATCATTTGGAAATATAAGTGTCTAGGGTCATGAACCTGATTAATTAATAAGATATTCAAAGGTATACCTAGTTAGAAATTACCGAATAAGGTTAAAAGTAGTTTGATGTATTATATTAATTATTTGTGAGCAAGATTATTGTGTTGGAAGTACTTATTGACATGCTAGGAATATATATACTATTAATAATGACATGAAAATAGTAAATATGCATGTGAACTATTAAATGTGATATATTTATGAATGAAGTAAAATATATACGGATGGACTAATGCCATAATAATATAATTAAATGAGTTTTGTTAAATGAATTTGGGGTATGCTATGAATTAGAAATTGACAAGTGGTAATAAGAATTAGACATGAACTTGGGGCTATGCATAAATGACTATGAATGAATTATTTTGGAATTCACTATTATGCTTTGAATAACATAAAAGAATAATTATGTATGTACATGATATATGTACACATATTATACATATATATGCATGTGTAATTTGTATGTGAACTTAATCAAATAATGGTATGAATTCGTAGGCAAATGATAATGCAAATATGTGATTGTAATTAATGACGATATCGGCATTAAATGAGTTTTGATGTTAGTATGATTGATATGAGCATATGTGTATGAGATCCAATGATTATGAAATTTATTCAGCATTCTTATAAAATGTTCAATGGGATTACGCTAATACATTATTTGAAACTGTGGCAAGTAATATGAAAACTTTAATAATAAATAGAATGATTCTTCGTTCGATTATTAAAAATTGAAAATGTTACATAATAATCATTTGCGATGAATTAGAAAGTATAATGAACATTATATGATCATAATAAACATTTGCAAATATGATAAGTATGATAGTGATACGAATATACAAGAATGAAACATAAATATGAGTATAAGCCTGCGTTAAACGAGTCATGGATAGATAAGTACGCCTATAGGGACCTTTGTTGCTGCAACCTATGCATTATTGGACCGCATTTGGGTCCCTATGTGATCTTGGATCCTTATGTGTTATTGAATCCCTATGTGTATGTGATATTGGTATGATACTAGTACCCTCGGTACCTATGTATTTTGATTCCCATTATCCAACACCTTGAAAATGTAGGCCACAATTGAACAAAAGAATATTAAACGAGTAACACGAAATATAAACTAGCAAATGAATGTTCTTATATGTATGAATTCTAAATGCAAATAATGATAAATGTTTAGGTATCTCGCTAATTATGAATGATTCTTTGATAATTGTAACGACTTGTGCTTTGAAAGAAAATACGGGAATAAGCATTTTATATGTATGTAATATTAATGATTAATTGTTGTAGCTACATTATTTTATAAATGTGCCACATGAGCCTAAGGTATTAGTTATGATAATAAATAATGAAATATAGTATGTGTTTAATATGTTAAGATTAATTTTATGAATGAACCATACATTTAATTACTATATCTTTAATATGTTAAAATTAGTTTATAAATAAGGTAAGATGTTTTAATTTGACAATTAAGGGAGAAGGGTGTATTGGTACTAATGTGCACACCTACAAAGAAACGACTTTATAATATTGCTTGTAGCAATATGTGTAAGGCCGACTTGTACCCTAGTCATTTTGGATACATTTAGGGTACAAGAGTGGCCAAGAATGTGTATTTGGTTAAGTGTGTGTGGTAGGGACATAACCGTTATTAATTGAAATGTCAAGGGTAAAATGCTCATTTGACCCTTCTGGACTAAATTGTACATGTAATGGCCTGAACACCGGGTTATAAGTGATTAGTGAAATCTGTAGAATTTATAGTGTGGATTTTATGTGAAAATATCAGAGATTGGGTCCTAAAATACAGTAGAGAAGAAAAGTTAAACGTGCTCAGGCTAGGTAAAGCCCTGATGGGTGACCTGCCGGAAAGCCTGTAGGAAAAAATATTTTATTGGACTGTTGAAAAGTGCCTATTAAATGGAGTTTATTGATGTAATTTGGAGTGAAAATAAGGTCAAATAGGATCCCAAAAGTTAAACTGAAGAAAAGCCTCGGTTCGATTCAAATAGTAATTAGTTTGACCGAAATTGGAACAAGACTTTAAAGATAGTAAATGACCTCTTAAAAGTTATCTGAAGGCATAGATACACTCCACATAGTATGTACAGCAGTTTGGCGGTGAAAAAGTAATTTTATGGTGACACTGAAAAATTGGTGAACCGGACCGGTTAAATTGAACCGGACTGGATAGGGACCCTGATTGAGATGAAACTAAGGTTAAATGGGCTATTAATAGTGAAAATAATGTTAAGGATGGGAAGTGAATTGAACCGGTTCAACCAGTGAACCAGACCGATCGAACTAGTTGACTTTAGCTTTACTAGTTTGACCAAGATTTGACTGGACTCTAAATGGAGTTATGGACCTCAGAAAAATTATTTGAAAGAATTAATTTGCTTGAAATATTATGGAGAATCAAATGGTAATGAAAAATAAATTTTACGGTGAGACAGAAAATTGAGTTATCAGAGTGGTAAGAAATTAACAGACTAGAAAACGGTCTCTGATTGAGCTGAAATTTTATATGGCGGATAAATTATATATTTTAAGAATTATAAAATTTATTTTGAGTGAAATTGAACTTCGGAAGTGGGATTAATTATTTTTGGTTGGAAAATAGGCTTAAATTACCTAAATGGGCTTTTGGTTTGGCCCATGATTTGGCCCATTAGGAGAGGCTATATAAAGGCTGGAATATCAGATTTCTCTAGAGAAATCCCTAGAATTCCAGCAGCTCTCCTCCTCCTCCATAAGGCATAATTGTACATCTTTATTTTTCCTCCATTTTCTTCAATTCTCTCTTTATCTCTCCCCAAATCCAAGCCTCCTAAGAAAAGTTTAGCCTCTCTAGAATCTGATAGTGGTGATTAGAGTTCATTTGGTGGATTAAAAGTGGGAAAAAGCAAGTGATAAAGGTTATGCCCTAAAAATGAGGTAAGTGATTTACGGTCCTATAATTTGATTCAAAGGTTCTAATAGGTAGTTTAGGATATATAGAAGATATTTATGTGATTATATTGCAAAAAGGAAGTAAATTTATGGTGGTTTCTTTAATATTTCCATTCAGCCACTTAAGTAATATATGGAAAGTGATGGTGTTTTAAGGAGCTAAGGCAAGTAAAGGATGTTTAAGATGTGGAGAACAAGAAAATAAGGTTAGTGGATACAATATCCTCCTTTTTCCATGTTAAAATTATGATTTTTAGTTATGTTTAAACATAAAGTATGTGAAATATGCATGTTTTATTGAAACAAACCATATAGTCATGCTTAGGAAGGTTAAAAATGAGATTTTAAATGATTAAAATGAAAAGAAATAAAATATATACCGTGGAAAACATGTAAGCTGAATGGTATATGTATATAAAAATGAGATTTTTATGTGTTTTAATGTGATTTAATGGTATAACTAGATAAATTAACATGAGATCTAGCTAAAAGAATGAATTAGGGAATGGAAAATTTACACAGTGAATACTTAACATGTTGGCTGAATTGAACAAATGAATAAAAATGTGATTTCAATGTGTTTTTATGCAAACTAATGACGTAAATAAGTTAAATGGCATGAGATCTACCTAAATGAATAATAAAGTAGATGAAAAGAATTTATGGTGAAAGATTTATATGTTGGCCAAATGACATCCATGTGTGTATCATGGTGTATTTTGATGATTTAATGGATCTCATGGAATGAATTGGCATATGAGTGAAAATTAAATGTATAATACTTGATTTGGATGAAAAAGAATGGAATAAAATGATGAAATTCCATGAAAAGTATGACTGGTAACTTAAAAATGTGATAAGTGGAATGTTAATGCCCTATGTAGTAATCTGGTAGTCAAATCTAGTTCAGGATATAACAGCTAGCCATAGGGACATAAGATCGCGGGTGTAAGCATGGCGTCTCACTTACTATAGGCCAATGACGGTTCTATTCTGTATCGTTCTGTCTTAATATAGTATTAATCTGTATTTCTGTTGTCTGTATTTAAAGATAGGGGTGGTCCTTTGGGGTCCCTCTGGTAAAGATAGGGGTTGTCTTTCGGGGTCCCTCTGGTATATTTGTGAGCCTTTGGGGTTCACATCTCGTTTATCCTGATCATAGATGTCTGCCAGTTTTATACAGGGGCAAATGGCAAAAGTAAGCTTGATATGGTTAATTTGTGATTAAAATGATATTTGTGTGAAAAATAGACTTAATTGGAATAACTGAAAAGTTTTGAGGGCATAATGGTAATTTTGATCATAAAAAGGTAAATAAGGGTAATAATAGAAAAATGAATAATTAAATGGTTAAACATGTAATTAAGTGAAAAGATAAGATAAAGATATGATTAATATAAAGATATGATAAGGATAAAGATAAAGATAGGGATAAGGGTAAAATGGTAATTTAAGCTTAAATGGTTAATCAAGGCTTAATAAAAGGAAAAATATAATTTAATGGCTCATTGGGTAAATTAGTTATTATTTAAGGACTAGAATGTAATTTGGCATGAAAATGGTACTTTAAGGACTCAAATGTAATTTGCATGTTAAATAATAATTAAAAAGGTAAAAAGAATGAACTAATGGCATTTTTATAATTTTGGTAAAGATTAAGGGTTAGAATGTAATTTAGCCATATTTAGGGACTAAATGGTAAATATGAGGAAGTTAGGGGTAAAATGGTAAATTTACACTCAGTAGGGAAAAAAGGGTTTAAGTTAGGTAAAAAGCGTAATTATAAGGGTAATTTTGTAATTTAGATAAAATATAGGGATAAAATGGTAATTTGGTATAAAAGTGGAAAATTAGGGACTAAAAAGTAATTTGGTAATTATAAAAGGGTAATTTGGTAAATAAGTGAAAAGAAGGGACATATATGGAATTATTGAAAAAGTAGGGACACATATGGAATTATTGGAAAAGATAAGGACATCATTGGAATTATTGAAAAAGTTGAGGACCTAAGCGTAAATATGGCATAGTTAAAGGACTTAGATGTAAATATGATATAATATGAGGTCCTAATTGTAATTATAGCATAGTTAAGGGACCTAAGTGCAAATATATAATTTTATGTGTACTATATATGTATAGGTCCTTGAATGAGTGACTTAATTGACATTAAAAATATTATTAGATAATGAAATAAGGATAACAATAAGTTAACTAATAGCATTATTATAAATAAGTGAAAAGTAAAGGGTAAAACTATAAATTGATGGAAGCCAGGGAACTTAAATGTAAACTTGTCAAACGCAAGGTAAAATAAGGGATTTAAAAGATAATTGATAAGCAATTTGAATGTAATTATATAATTAATTGACAATAGTGAAAATAAAGATATTTATGTTAATAGAAATATTACAGTTAATGCTAATATCATGGAAAGAGCAATAGGATTAAATGTAAGAAAAATAGATGACTAAAATTAGCACTAATAAAAGAATGAAAATATTTTTGGACTATTAAAGGATTATTATTACTGATTAGGAATAACCTATATGTAGATTTAAATCTATAATATTAAATTGAAAATAAGATATTTAATTAAGATAAATAATAATGTGTTAAGTAAACTTAACTGAATACTGTGAATTTCATAATTAAGTTACAATGAATTAAGAGTGTGTAATAGAATATGTAAAAGAGATTGTTATAGAATGATATAAGTATTATAGACTGGGTTAATTATCTAAAGTATAAAATATGATAATTAATATTTTTTTTATAGTATTGTACATGTAGAATTAAGTAATGGGGTCACCTAAGAAGGTTAGAAATGGAACTAAAGACATGAAAGAAAGTAAAACTGTCATTAAATGTTGAAAGTTAATAGTGAAATGATAATTACTGAAATAATGATAAATAAACAATACGAGTAATTTAAGTATTGGTGTAAAAATAGTACTATTAGTCACAGTAACAAGGAAATTAAATGTAAAATAGTATTGATAGATATTTAATCAAATAATGTTAACAGAAATTGTGTATAAAGTTAAAAGAATAATGATGTTAAGTTCACAAATAAGTTAGTGTATTAAGTAATAGTTTTGACAATTCAAGTATATAATATGAAATATAACTGAGTAAAATTAAGTAGGAGAAGAAAGTAAATACATATTATGTTTATAGTTTTAAAAATGATACTATAAGGAAATGAATAAGTGAAAGATAACAAAATGTATATGAAACGTAAAAAGATTAATGTAATGAAAGAGTAAAAGAAATATTGAGGATATAAAGGAAACGATAATGATTAATCAGACTGTTAATAACATTAATGATGATTGTTCGATAATATGTCAGTAGCTGATACTGTGCCCAACTGTAGACTGTGACTGATGTAAATAAGTTATAAACAAGTAATAAAGAAACAAATGAATGCGTTAATAAGATAATTTAAAATATTGTTAGTATAACTGGTCATTGAATTAACAGATTGAACATAATAGTATTAATGTTAAAGTTAATAGCACAGATAATAATGATTCTGATGACAATAATAGTAATGTTAAAGTATGGTTATTAAAAAAATGAAAAAAGTATAAGATAAATGATTAAAGCAAAATATTTGCTAGGACATATAAAGTAAGGCATAAATTACTTAGAAGTCTTAAGAATTAATGTTCATATAATAGAAATACAAATATATGCTTGTGTGTGCATGTATATTGTATTAATATGGAAAATTTAGGATATGTATCCACCACTAGGCATTTCAATGCTCAGCGCGTAGTGTGATTACTGCGTTCAGGTTATAGAAAGATAGGAAGTTTAAAGTGGCCGAGGTTTGATGACAATTGAGATGGGAATTGAAAGCAAATGTAAGGAGAATTAAGCGTTACATGTATATGACTACAATGGGTGAACACGAGATTGTATAGGATAAGTATATGAATGGTGTGTTAGTGTAATTGTTATGTTATTGTGTATGTATGATTGTTATTGTTGAAAAAAAAATTGCACCGAATTTGATAAGTGCATTACAATAAAGTATGGTGACATCCGAAATCCTTACCTTTTGAGGGTATAGGGTGTTACAGTACAAAATGAGAACCTATATATGCTAATATATGGAATTGAAACAATTAAAAGGTAAATTTATGATTAAGAACAAGAGGAGGGATTAAAAGAGATATTAGGTGGAGTTGGCCAATCAAAGTTTGGCACCTAGATTGTCTAGAAGGAAGAAGACATTTCATGGCTTTAAAAGCCATGAAAGTAAGCTTGAAGAGGCTGGAAAATTTTTCCTCTTCTCTCTTCCTATTCTAGCCATTTTCTTTCTCATTTAGCTCACAAAACACTCCACTAAATTTCTGCTCAATTAGTCCCTCAAGTTGAATAAAAGAATACAAGTGTTTTGCAAGCTTAGGGTAAGATTTTTAATCTATTTTCTTCTTCTCTTCTACTTGTAGGAGATAAAGAAGAAAGTCATAATTGTTGTGTAATTTATGAGTTTATGGTGTGTTTTGTAAAAGTGGAAGTGGGTGAAGTTAAAGGCAAAGCAAAAGAAGGTGAAGAGAAGGCTTAAAGAAGCAAGAAGAAAAGGTTTGGGATTTATGTGTTTTACTTGCATTTAATTGATAAAATGTTATTTTGATGTGTGTATGGATATGTTGTGTGAAATTGAGTTGAATTGTGTTGATGAATTGTAACAACCCAAATAGGGCCTGGTCGGAATCTGTGTTTTAAGTCGGATAAGTGAGGGTATTTTCGTAATTTGGGTAAGAAGAATTTTGGACATTTAAGAATTTTGTGTTAAAGGAATTAAATAATTAAGTGGTAAGTGAAGTGAAGGGAATATTAGTGTGTGTTTGTAGTGTGTGATTGTAGGGTGTTAGTAGTTTAAGGGCTTTTATTGTGTGGTTTTAGTGCATGGTGCATTGGAAGATATTTGTGTTAGAAAGGCTTTAGTGTGGTTATTGTATGGTGCCATAAGTGAATGAGTTAAGATGGATTGATTGATTCTCTTAGAAGGTGACATGTGGCAAGGGTTGGTGGGCAATTAATGAGAAGTAGGAGAGAGGAAGGGAGGGGCAACTTTTGGTGAGGTTTCCCGTGGAAGCCATCTCCATTTCCCTTTCTTTCTCACTTTCCCGTCCCCTCTCTCTCTCCTTCTTCCATTTTTCTGCTCTCACCTCTTTTCCCTTGTGTTTCCTTGTGTTTTGAGTGGTAATCTTGAAGGTTTGAGCTGGAAGTGTTGAAGGTAAGTGGTTGAGTTCGGTTTGGGGTTTCTTGTGTTGTTCTTGTTATTTAGATTTCTGGTTTTGGTTGTGATTGGTTGTAATTTAAGTGTATTTGGTTGGATTGTGTAAGAATCGGAAGAGCGAAGGAAGAGCAAGGGCAAGGATCTAGTGGATTCGTGAGGAACTCGGTTCGAAGCTTCGTTTTTCCAGGTTTGGGAGTGTATTTTTGAGTGTTTGTTTGGGTTTTTGCCTAATTGTAAATGTGTGTAAAATTATATGTTTATGAGATATTCTGGAAGTTATTGATTGTGTTTTGTTTATATGGTTTATATGCCATGGGTAGGTATTTGGTTGAGTTTAGCTTGTGGTGTTTAGAACTCACTTTATGCTTTTATGTAGTGATGTTGCTCTTAGAATTCATGAGTAAGATTTGATGATGTTATGATTCTTTGATGTTTGGATTGAGTTCTTATTGTTATTGGAGTGTGAAATTGCTTGATTGAAGTGAAGGGTGTGAGATTTTGGCTTGAAAGACCTGGAAATTGCCCTGAGGAATCCCATCTGGGCATGGGTCACGGTGGCAACCAATCTGGTTACCACCGTGAGCCACTAACCAGATGCATTCTGCCGTGGAGTTTGGTATGTCACGGTGGCAACCAATATTGTTACCACCGTGAGGTATCCAAACTTTTGATTCTGTCTGGCTGGTTTGGTATGTCACGGTGGCAACCAATCTTGTTACCACCGTGAGGTATCCAATCTTTTGATTCTGTCGGGCTGTTTTGGTATGTCACGGTGGCAACCAATCGTGTTACCACCGTGAGATAGCTAAACTTTTGATTCTGTCTGACTGCTTGGTATGTCACGGTGACAACCATCTTGGTTACCACCGTGAGGTACCCCAGACTTGCTTTCTGCCAAGGATCTCTGGTATGTCACGGTGGCAACCAATCTGATTACCACTGTGACCTACCCTGTTTTGCAATAAAATCCTTTCTGTTATGCGCGTTTTATGAATGTTTAATTATGATTTTTAGCACGTGATACCATGTATTCTGGATTTCGTATTCATCTTTTGGCATCTGTCAGTTGATCAGCTTTTGTGAAAGGCGTTGCATTTGAACATTGTCTTGTATGTCTAATGTCATGTGAGAGTGTGTTGTCGAGCCTGAAGTGTCAAGGTATAGGATAATTAAGCATGCTTAAGAAGGGTTAGTTAGCAGCTGTTCTGTCCGCCCCGTTTGGGCGAAGCGGTCGACCTCCGAGATGGTCATTTTCGTGCAGTGATACAATGTTTTTGAGACTCCGGTCTCCCGTGTTACCTTCGGGTATTAAAATGTTTTTGAGGCTTCGGTCTCCCGTGCCGTGTTCCCGTATCCTCAACCATTGATTTCAGGCTATTGTGTGAACTGTCTGGTTTTTGATACAGTGTAGTGTCCTGATTATTGTGTGACTCTGAATAGGGTATTGATTTGGTGTTGTGTACTAATTATCCTGATTATATATTTATATCTCTATACTCTGATTCATATTGTTGTATGAATATTAGTGCATGTTTTCATGTATAGTGCTCTGTTGTGTTTGTTTCTCCCCACTAAGCGTTATCGCTTAGCACGGGCTTTTATCCCGTGCAGGTGGCGTGAAGGATTTTGGGTTGCTTGTGTCGCGCATCTGCAGGCTGGCCACATAGGAGTCGAGTTATTTATTTTGTCTCCTCCTGTAATTCTTTTTGTATATGTATTTCTTTATTTAGTAAAGGTTTTTTTTTAAAATGTAATCTTTTGGGCCATTGTAAATAACTCGTCTTTTGATTATTTATGTATTGAAGTATATTTCCTACTATACTTTCTAAGATTTATTATTATGGGTTTTTTGAATGCTTCCGCTTAGCGCATGTATGCTTCCGTTGTATGCTTTGTCGCGTCGTGAGTGAGCGTCGTGTTGTAGCGCGCCCGCCGGCGCCCTTCCAACGGGGGCGGCGGTGGGGGTGTTACAATTTAGTGGTATCAGAGCACCGGTTTAGGCGGTTCTGGATGCCTCTGTTTGTTATGTGTTGAGTCTTTGCATGTTAGTTTGTTTTGTGTCGTGGCCTAATGCAGATGTGCCTTGTCTCGTGTAGTGTCTAGATGGAGTCTGATCCAAGTGAGCAAGTGGGTGAGACGGTTGGTAGTGCGAGTGTAGTGAGAGGTGAGCAACCTGCTCCGCAGCGTCAACAAGAGGAGATTCCTGGTATGGGTTTTGGTCAAGAGAATCCGGTCCTAGTGCAAGGTTTGCTTCAGTTGGTAGAGAGGCTGACTGCTCCTAAGGCCCCGACCGAGTTGTTAAGAAAGAGAGGAGCCGAGGATTTCCATGGTACTGCTTTGGACCAGTCTGATGTTGCCGAGTTTTGGCTTAAGAGGGTAGATCGGATTTTGCAAGAGATAAGATGTCCCGCAGATCAGAGGGCACTTTATGCAGTGTCGTTGCTTCAAGGGCCAGCGTATGATTGGTGGGAATTAGTGATGCGAAATCCTCAGCGACCAGCCGTGTTGACTTGGGAATTCTTCAAGCAAGAATTTGAGCAGAAGTATGTGACAAAGGCTTATCAGGAAGCTAAGTGGAGAGAGTTTATCAGTCTGAGGCAGCGAGGTATGACCGTGAGTGAGTATGATAAGGAATTTAGTCGGTTGAGTAAGTACGTACCTGAAGCTTTGTTGACGGATGAGTTTAGAAGTCGGCATTTCCTAGAGGGACTTCGGGAGGTGTATAGAGGTCAGTTGTCGGCATTTTCAGTTTTGCAACCCGTGGGGTATTATCAGCTTGTGGCAGCGGCGATGAAGTTAGAAGAGTCTGAGGTGATCAAGCAGAAGGTAGAGAGCAAGAGGAAAGCACCGAGTGGTGGGTTCAGTAGTGGCAAGAAGTCGAGGGAAGTTCCAAGTGGTCAAGGTGGGAAGAGTTTGGTTCCGGTACGTTCGGAAGTTGGGAGTGTAGCTAGCAAGGGAAGTGTGATTCCGGAGTGCGAGAATTGTCATAAGCGCCATTGGGGCGTGTGTAGGAGGCTCTCTGGAGCGTGTTTCAGATGTGGCAGCCAAGAGCACATGGTGGCGAATTGTCCGGATCGGCGAGAACTTCAAGATGGACCCGAGAGTAGAGTGAGTGGTCAGAGATCCAGAGGGAACCAGAGTGGTAGGGGAAGCGGCCGTCATTATCAAGCGCCATCAGAGACAGTGCAGAAGCCAACAGAAGGAGTGCCTTCGCGTCCAAGAGTTTATGCGATGCAACTAGGGGATATAGCGGATCGAGCTGGACCTTCTGGTAAGTTATGTTATTAGTTTTCAATTAAGTTTCGGTTTGTGTTTTGGTTGTTTGGATTTAAGTGATTAGCGGGGAAATTTCGAGGACGAAATTTCTTAAGGGGGAGTGATTTGTAACAACCCAAATAGGGCCTGGTCGGAATCTGTGTTTTAAGTCGGATAAGTGAGGGTATTTTCGTAATTTGGGTAAGAAGAATTTTGGACATTTAAGAATTTTGTGTTAAAGGAATTAAATAATTAAGTGGTAAGTGAAGTGAAGGGAATATTAGTGTGTGTTTGTAGTGTGTGATTGTAGGGTGTTAGTAGTTTAAGGGCTTTTATTGTGTGGTTTTAGTGCATGGTGCATTGGAAGATATTTGTGTTAGAAAGGCTTTAGTGTGGTTATTGTATGGTGCCATAAGTGAATGAGTTAAGATGGATTGATTGATTCTCTTAGAAGGTGACATGTGGCAAGGGTTGGTGGGCAATTAATGAGAAGTAGGAGAGAGGAAGGGAGGGGCAACTTTTGGTGAGGTTTCCCGTGGAAGCCATCTCCATTTCCCTTTCTTTCTCACTTTCCCGTCCCCTCTCTCTCTCCTTCTTCCATTTTTCTGCTCTCACCTCTTTTCCCTTGTGTTTCCTTGTGTTTTGAGTGGTAATCTTGAAGGTTTGAGCTGGAAGTGTTGAAGGTAAGTGGTTGAGTTCGGTTTGGGGTTTCTTGTGTTGTTCTTGTTATTTAGATTTCTGGTTTTGGTTGTGATTGGTTGTAATTTAAGTGTATTTGGTTGGATTGTGTAAGAATCGGAAGAGCGAAGGAAGAGCAAGGGCAAGGATCTAGTGGATTCGTTAGGAACTCGGTTCGAAGCTTCGTTTTTCCAGGTTTGGGAGTGTATTTTTGAGTGTTTGTTTGGGTTTTTGCCTAATTGTGAATGTGTGTAAAATTATATGTTTATGAGATATTCTGGAAGTTATTGATTGTGTTTTGTTTATATGGTTTATATGCCATGGGTAGGTATTTGGTTGAGTTTAGCTTGTGGTGTTTAGAACTCACTTTATGCTTTTATGTAGTGATGTTGCTCTTAGAATTCATGAGTAAGATTTGATGATGTTATGATTCTTTGATGTTTGGATTGAGTTCTTATTGTTATTGGAGTGTGAAATTGCTTGATTGAAGTGAAGGGTGTGAGATTTTGGCTTGAAAGACCTGGAAATTGCCCTGAGGAATCCCATCTGGGCATGGGTCACGGTGGCAACCAATCTGGTTACCACCGTGAGCCACTAACCAGATGCATTCTGCAGTGGAGTTTGGTATGTCACGGTGGCAACCAATATTGTTACCACCGTGAGGTATCCAAACTTTTGATTCTGTCTGGCTGGTTTGGTATGTCACGGTGGCAACCAATCTTGTTACCACCGTGAGGTATCCAATCTTTTGATTCTGTCGGGCTGTTTTGGTATGTCACGGTGGCAACCAATCGTGTTACCACCGTGAGATAGCTAAACTTTTGATTCTGTCTGACTGCTTGGTATGTCACGGTGACAACCATCTTGGTTACCACCGTGAGGTACCCCAGACTTGCTTTGTATTAAGTAGCACATGCCTACATATATGTAACTAATAATAGCTTTGTATTGTGAATTAATATGAACTATAGCAAGAGTGACTTGAAATGGTATTTCTATATAGAGAGAAAATTTTATAACTCTTATTTTATTAAATGCTTAGTTATGATTAGTATTGCTAAGTTGTGTATCAAGTGATTAACCCTCTTCATCTTGCTTAGCAAAATATAGTGACAAATGTGGTTTACTACGTATAGGTAAGGGGTGTTACAATATGTTTGGTCAAGTGTTATAAGTGAAGATATATTATTGTATACAGGTAACCTTAATGAATTAATATGGATTACTTCACGTGAATAGGAGTTAGTAGCACTTTAATTAAACATGATTAAATGTGAATATGTTTTGAAAGAGATACTGTGATTTGTAAATATTTAAAGAATGTTTTTGTGGTATTGTACATATTTGCATAGACATACATATGTATAATGCGGGTATTAATTTTGGAAGAGATAGGATACATGAATAATATAGTATTAGAAATTTTATGAATATAATCGTTTGTGTGTGTTATCTACGCGTATTATTATAAATGTCCATTTTATTAAGCAAATATGTGTGATCATTGAATTGTATAAGCGTGTGTGTGTTTAATGTATATTTCTTCTACGCTTAAATATTATAAGTGTGAATAATCATATGCAATCATTTGTTTGTATTGTTGACGACTGTTGTGAGTGGTCGTCCTTTCCATGTTTGTTCCCCACTAAGCCATTGTGCTTGGCACGGGTGTTTCATCTGTGTAGGTATTAGAGATAGATTTTTTGCCAAGGACATTCCATATCCGTCAGGGCCAACGAGTTTGTATGAGTTTCTTGAGTAGATTTTGTATTATGTAATTGTAAAGTAAATAAAATCTTCTTTTGTAAATAAATGACATATGTATGTAATGAAGTCAGCTTTTCATTTTGTAAAGTCACTTATGAGCAATGTATATGTAAAGTGCAATTGTGAACTTTGTTGAATGTGTTATATAGAAGTTGCTTTGTAATGTAAGAAATTTTATAATTTCGCTTTTAATATTTGTTCCTAAGACAAACGTGCTTAGTTCTGTAGCATCCTTCACTTGTTACAGTGAACCGGTCATGTTACAATATGGTTTACTACATACGGGGTAAGGGGTGTTACATAAAGTCTTATCCCATTATAATCTTTAAGTGGAGAATATTAGAGGTTAAGGTTATGATGGGGCAAGCAATATGAGAGGTGAGTGGAATGGACTTCAACTATAGCTAGCTTTAGTTACAACATCTAGAGAAGTAAAACAAGTTTGTTAATTTTTGACCAACTTGTCATTTATTATCAATATTGTTGTTGGTTCTTCTAAAAAAATGATGAAATACAAGATTCTCATGCTATTTCCATTGAAAATATGATTGCAATGATGAAATCAATAAAAAAAAATTAAATCAAGTAGGTACTTTGCAAGAAGCAGGTGACACTTGTTGGGGTTTTCATTTTCATTGTACTTGTAGTTTGTTAAGAATTTTCAATACTATTTACTCTGTGATTAATACTATTTCTAGGGAAGGAGCTAATTATTCTAGACATGGTGATATTGAAGGCATTTATTCAGCATTAACTTCATTTGAGTTTGTTTTTATTTTGCACTTGATGAAAGAAATTATGGGAATGACAGATGTTCTTTGTCAAACTTTGCAACAAAAGTCTCAAGATATTTTAAATGTTATCCTTCTAGTTTCAACTACAAAGGTCCTTGTTCAAAAGTTGCAAGAAAAGGATAAGAAGCTCTACTTAAAAATATCAAAGCATTTTGTTCTAAAAATTATATTGATTTTTCTCATTTGGATATTGGATATGGAAGATCTCAAAGTAGGTCTCATCATCAAGGTAATTCTCTTACAACAATGAAACATCATATTAAAGTTGATATATTTTATTCTAGAACAAATTGTCAATTACAAGAGTTAAATAGTAGATTTTGTGATAAAGCCTTGGAGCTACTTAGTCTGTTTAAGGACCCAAAAAACACCCCAACAGTAATAAGTCAAGTTTAGGGATTGGAAGCCGAATAGATATGAATAACTAGAGAAAGTATCAAATGGACGTAATCAGTATTAAATTAAAAGATTCGGCGAGTGTGGCCATTTGGTAATTTATGTAAAAATGAAATATGTACAAGGATTTAAATGTTTAGTATGCATGAAATTGATTTATATTATATGCTAATATCAGAAAAAATAGTACTTGAGGGACCAAATTGAAATAACAATTTAATCCAAAAACTTGACCCAATGAAAGGGCAACATTTGGCTTCTAGAAACTTTGAGATTACTGGCATATTTAAGGCCATTTTTGGCCTGCTACATGAAGGGATAAGTTCAGCCAATTTACTCATTCTTTCTATTTAATTTCACTCATTTAAATCTTTTAAAAAAGGATTGAAGGGATTTGGCATATAAGCTTGTGCAAGTCAAGTGTAATAAGTGAGGAATCCAACAAGAAGAGGAAAGTGAAGAGGAAAGAATAAGTTTGAAGGTGTTTGGCTCAAAGATAAGGTTTGGGAAATCTTTTTTTTATGGGATTTTGTATGAATGGATGAATTATATAAGTTTAATTGGATGTATATGAGTTGATGTGATATGGATTTAATGATATTTTGCATGGGAATTGGTGGATGTGCATGAAAGTGTAGTAGGTTAGAAAACCATTATAGGACACACTTGACCCTGAGTTAGTTTTTAGGACATTATTTCATCTAGGAATCTCTGAATTAGATGATTCTAGTTGCATTAAAACCACCACTTCTATATCTACAAATGTAATGTAAATTACCATGAGCTAATGTTGGCTCTAAGTGCCTCAAAAGTGGCCAAAAGAGAAGAGGTTCTACTCTAGCCTGGTCAATAGAGCAGTGTGTACTTCTAAAGCCATAACTCCTAGGATATACCTCCATATTATCTAGAATTTTACTAGTAGACATTTAAGACAGAGTAACAAAATTCTAGAGACCATTTTTGTTAAAAATATCATTTCCTAGCTCAAAATCGCGACACAAGTGGGAAGTAATCTCTGACTCGGCATAAGGGTGATGACTCGTGATAGAGAGCTTTTGTCACGAGTTGGCAAGATTGTCACGACTCCTAATAGTCCTAGACTTGTTCCCCTTTGTTCTTTATAGACCATTCTAGAGACCGAATGCACTTCTAAGACATGAATTAGGCTAGAGAGAACCTATATAGCACCAAAAGTAAGACGGAAACAACTAAGAATGAGATGAAACAATTGGGAGTGTTTATAACATAATTAGATTATAACTTTATAAGTAAATATTACATGAAAATAATAGTGATATACATATAACTTGAAATACATGTAAATAAGATTATAGCATAATAGGTTAATAAAGGAATTAAGTGTATATATGGTACTCAGTTATCGATAATGACATAAAATGATGTGGCATGTGATATTGAGCACGTATAATGAATGTATGACTATATACGATTGATTCATGATAAAATGCTTATAGTGTACTTGAACTACATGAAAATAATAGTGAAATGCATATAGCATTTTTTGATACATGTTTCTAGATAAGCATAATTGATATATGAACATAATTGAATGTGCATTGGTTTAATGGGATAAATGAGTATATGTTATGTAAAGTGAACTAGTGAAAGTATGCAAAGTGAATGTTGTATAAAATCAATTAGTGTGTACAGTCTATTCTATATGCCTAAATCGTGCAAAGTCGTGGATTGATAGGCATACCTATAAGGGATAGTGACTGCAGCTGCCTATTGTTGACACTGAAAGGTGTCTAGTGTTTGATACCTCTTGGTATCTAGTGATTCGAGACTTATGTCTCATAGTGTTCGATACTCTGCTTATTGATATCTAGTGTTTCCCGTTATCCACCATTAATGAGGATTCAGGTAATATAAGAATTTTAGTGTTATTAAAGCTATAAGAGCATGTAAACGAAAATGACTGTAAATTTTTTAATCTATAATATATGTAAGCATATTAAAAAGGATTAATATTTATAAAGCATGTGTTTGAATTATATGTTTTATTATTGATATTGTGTTATATGTTAACTTGATTATATATTAAAGATCATGTGTAATGAAATGATGCATGTAGAACTACGTGGTTCTGATTTCCAAAATTATTGGGATACATAGGAAGCTTGGAATTCTATTCTAAGTCCGACCCAAATCAGTGGAAACTATTAGTGTATTTAAACTTTAATTAAGCAATAAGTGAATGTGTTTGTACCAAGTCATAGAGAATTGAAAAATGCATGATAATTTAGATAGCATTTGATTGATTATCTTAATTGTTATGAGATATATTTATTTTATCTATGTCATGTTACGTGTATGATTAGTATAAAGAACACACAAAAGATTGCTGGCATGACTAGTGATGCATCGTAAATAATTAAGCAGTAGAGAGTTGATACAAAACAAGTATGTACTTACTCATTAAATTTTATTTTTCGTAATTGAATTTATGATTGTGTAAATATGTTTGACAACATGTGTGTGCATGTAATACCCTTAACCCGTACGTAGTAAACTACATAATATTATGACCGGTCCACCACAACGAGTGTAGGATGTCACCAAAATACACACACAAGACTTTCAAACGAATATCGAAATTGGAATAATAAAATTTCTTCATTTCCAAAATAGTTTTCACATAACATAATTAACAAAATTCACAATTTCACTATACACGTATACATTTCTTATAAATGTCCATACAAATTCATAGACTGGTTCTTTACACATTGATCATATTACATAATGAAATTGCTAATTTACAAAAGCAGATTTCATATACAATATAATTACAAACTACAAAATCTACTAAAAAACTTCTATAGACTCGTTGGCCTTGACGGATGTAGAATGTTCTTGGCGACCCATCTATCTCCAATACCTGCATGAATGAAACACCCGTGCTAAGCTTGTAGCTTAGTAGGAAACTTGTATGATATGAACGACTACTCATAGCAGTCGTTAGCAAATACACATAGATGAACACATTTAAAGGAGTCACATACAAAATACTTGATTATGGTTATTATACACATGTATTCATACTTGAACTTTTGTATAAATATTTGCATGTTATTAATCACATTCCTAATGTTTAAGCATGTCAGTAGCATACATTAAACATGCATATACTTATGTAGTTTACTAACTTTGCATGCTTATAAATTAGAATAGGCCTTATAATAATATACATAGGCAATACACATACACATTTATATTCATAATGTCAAGTGCTATGTTATTCCCTTATTTTTAAACTAGTATTTACTTTACATGTATGATCATACATGGAATGTAAAAAATCATATCAACGTTCCACAAACATTTCCAAATTTTAGTGTCTCTTTCCTCTAACATACTCCGCTTAAAACTAGTTATTATGTTTACTTAATATACTCTTCATATTTATAAATTCATGTCTTCAGCATTTTATCATATGCATTTTTTTAACAACCATGTACAACAAAAGAGTTATTAAGATACATTCATGTGAGGTAACCCAAATTAACTTATTAAGACTTCATAAAAACATTAATACATCTTTACTTATCATACTAACGAATGTGTTGCTACAAACACAATTACAAGGTCATTTCTTTATAAAAGTGCTTAATAATATCAATACACAAATTTTACTTCATTACTAAATCAGAACACCCAACTTTATTTATAAACCAATTTTAACATATTTCATATAAATTATATCACATAATTATTAATATTGCATTAATATAAAAAGCTTAATTTCATATTTCCTTTCAGAGTACAAGCCTTTATATTCATCAAAGAATCATTCTTGGTTAGCAGATCTCATAAACATTTTGTCATAGTATCCATTCAAAGTTCATGTGTATGAGTACATTCATATGCTAACACATTCCATGTTTTTCGTTTAGCATTCTTTTGTTCAATAATTGCCCGTATATCTAAGGTAGTGGATAACAAGAGAGGAAAAATATAGGTACCCATGGGTACATTAATATATAGGGATCCAAATGGGATCCAGGACACATAGGGATTCAAACGGGATCCAAGAACACATAGGGACCCAAATAGGGTCTAAGAATGCATAGGCTGCAGCAACAGAGGTCTCTATAGGCATGCCTATCTATTCATGACTCGATTAACGCATGCACTCAATCACATTTTATTTCAAACCCATAGTATTTGTATCAATAAGATACACTTCATAATCACAATCATTTATTATGATCATATAATGATCATAAACATTTAAAACTTCATACTATATAATTAACATGTATCATTATTTAATATGCAATACTTAAATAAAAGATCATTTCATAGTTTCATTGGGTTCTTCATATTACTCTATATGGTTTCACAGACTAGATTTACATAAATTCATTGAACATTATTTGATAACGCTAAATAAATACTACAACCACTTCATTTATATGCATGCTTATCTTAATCATGCTAATGTCAAAGGCGTATTTAACATCTATTTAGTCATTTACTATAATCATACATAGCCTTATCACATGCATAAAAATTCATATCCCTATTTTATGAGTTAACACATAATCACATATAATTCATTTATATATGTATCATATACACATGTATGTACATTATATAATGTTCAACGTACAATAGTAAAGCTCAAACACAATTCATTCACAACCCTTTACATATAATCCCAATTCATATTCCATATCCCATACATCTCATTCATAATTTATAACATTTATATAAATCACTTTATCGTTTCACATCCCAGTTAAAACTGGTTAATCTTCATGTTAAGACAAGCTATTCACATAGGAGCAGAATTAATATTTTAATGATCATATAACCATTAATTTAGAACAATTAATAGCAATTCATGTTATACCAATATGTATTTCATTATTACATTGTCAATTCATAACATAAATTTATGTATCAATAATTCTTTCAATTACATCCTCATTATGTTTTAACATTTCACACAATATGCAAACATACGCATTTCTAACATATCAATAAATAATCCCAAACAAAGTTATATTACCCATACATATTCAATATGACATGCCAAGTTGTTTCTAGATATATTCGATAATTTCTAGTCAAATTTACCTTTAAATAATTCATTAGTTGTTCATAGTCATAACCTTAATCATATATATATTAGGTTGGTAACCATGCATATATTCATTACACAACCTTAGACATGTCTCAGACAAGTTCCGGTGAAGTTCAGGTTCGATTCGGAAGGAAAAATGCATGTTATAAGCCAAAAATAAGGAACGATAGTTAGGAGTTCTTGCCCACCACATAGCTACAGTATCCAGAATGCTTTTACACAGTAGTGAGGAATTCCTTACCGCTGTGTAAACCTATTCTGTGTCCTACTCTGCACAGGTCAGACTCCGAGTCCAATTCTACATAGGGATTTTTGCTAAGTTAGAGACATTTTTTTGGCAAAAGTGTCTCTAGACTTTTATTAATGCCTTAAATTTATACAGGTGAAATTTTAGATGAATTAGAGTTATATATTAGGAGTTATGGCCTTAGAGATACAAACTATTCCCTAAATCCAACTAGAGAAGATATTCTTCTATTTTGGCCAGTTTTGGGCCACTTAGAGCTAAAATTAGCTCATGATTATTTCTAAGACATTTATAGATATGTTCTTAGCTTTCCAACGACACTAATATCATAATATTTCAAGTTTTATAACTCATTTTATACCCAAAACAAGAAGAAAAGGTCAAGCTGAAATTTGGGTAGAGTTTCCCCTAAAACTTATCATGCCCAAATTTATCAATTCAACATAGCCACAATAGCCACTCCATCCAATTCAACACAAATAATTCATACATACTTAAAGATAATCAATTAATCATCATAAACACAAAGCACATAAATTTTCCCAAACCTTATTTGATGTCTCATTTTCCTTCACTTTAGCTTTCTTCCTTCTTCTTTCTTTCTCCATGAATCTGATTGGTTTCTCTCTTCTATTTATAGATCAAATAAATAAAAAAATACACAAATTACAATCTTGTCAATTCCAATGCATTATAGAAGAAGAACTTGATATTCTCATACCTTTATAACTTATAATTGCACTACAATCACTCCTCTACTCATGATTCCCCTTAAGCAAATTTTTAGAGAGAATTAAAAGAAGAAAAAATGGCTGCTTTGGAGGAAGATTTTAGCTGCCCCCTCCCTCTTGATGGCCGACCAACTTTGTCTTTAAATTGGCCAATTAATTCATAGCTATCCCTAATCCAAAATGTCAAACTCCCATTGGCTCTCTTTTGATTTTCGTGCCACATTACAATTTGATCCTCTAATTCTTCATTAATTAAACATTAGCATATAATATAAATCAATTTCATGTATTGGCCCACTAAACATTTAAATCTTTACACATATTTCATTTCTTCATAAATTCCAAATAGCCACGCTTGCCGAATCTTTTACGTTAATGCCAAATTCGTCCTTTCGGCACATCCATCACCAAAATATACATATTTAAATATTATTGCACCCTAACATGCACGAATGCTACCAAGGTGCAATTCAAGTCCTTAGAGTGCATGCATAAACAACTTCTATGAGAGATTGTTCATATCATTATAGTTCCCCACTAAGATTTATGCTTAGAATGGGTTTTTAATTTGTGTAGGTGCTGGTGATGCGGCTGAGTTCAAGGTTAACCGTTTGGAGCAATGCCAACACAAGATTTGAAGAAAAGTCTAGTATAAGTTGTAAAAGCTATGTTATTGTTATATTTTTATAATGAAATGATAAATGTATGTAATAAAGTGAATATGTAAAGTTAAAGAGATTAGTGATTAAAATAGTGATTTCGAGTATTGTAATTTATTAGTGAAATAAAAATTTTGTATTCTTGAGTGGCGTATTCTGAGGTGTGCACATTCTTATCCTCCCAAGGGGTATGAGGGTGTTACAATTTGAGCTCATTTTTGAGTCTAGAAGATGCTTATATCTCTTCCAAAATTGATAATATATGCAATTTAGTTGATAAGTTCTATCCTAAAGACTATATTGAACGAGAAAAGATGCACATATGTCTTTCAAAATTGATGATATATGCAATTTAGTTGATTAGTTCTATGCTAAAGATTTCACTGAACATGAAAAGATGCATTTGGAGTTTCAATTGAAGTATCATGAGCTTGATGTTCCAAAACATCTAGATTCTCAAAATTTGTTAACACTTACTGAGTTTGTGTAAAGCATTATTAGTTTCTAGCAAATCCAAAATGTATCATTTAATTGATAGATTAGTCTGTCTTGCTTTGACTTTTATAGTTTCTACTGCAACTACTTAACAAGCTTTTTCAACAATGAAACTTGTGAAAACTAGACTTTGGGATAGAATGGAAGATGAATTTCTTACTAACAATTTGGTGGTTTACATAGTGGAAAAGTTCACAACAGAAATGATCATAAATGAATTTTATTCGATGAAAAGCACCGATGATGACTTTGGTGAAGTTCTTGAGATTTTTTTTATCTAATTGCGAAGATTAAAATGGATGCAATTTTTCATTGTAATTGATACTCTTATGAATGATTTTATTAGTGCATTATGTAGTTGATTAAAGTTAAATTTGATTGTGAATGTTTAATCTCGCCCCCTCCCCCTAATAGAAAAAGATCCTTTTGGTACTACCCATATCTGTGTATATATTATTTGTGTTTCTAAAAAAATAATAAAAATGTAATTTTTACTTAAAATTGATTATTGATGAATAATGGAAAAATTATATGTTTTAGTTGTAAAAATAACATTTTTTTTAAAAAATGAAAATAAAAATATTTCGGAAAATACTCTTTATCTAAAAATCCTCTTTTGATTTTTTTCCTACATTTTTTTGAAAAAAAGGTTTAAACTTGGAGGACTAATTAACAAAAAAATTGGATTTAAAGGCAAAAAATCATTCTCTGGGAAAATAAACCGTGATCTCTAGGATTCACAATTATGAAGGTTTATTTCACACCCGTGAATCCTTAGAGCCTTTTTCACAGGTAGAAAGGAGCTATGTTGCTTCACAACTGTGATGCCCCTAAACTCACTCTTGGCTACGAAATGCTCCAAGGGCATATTTCCTTCTTATTTTCTTGTTTACTTTTAATTATTTCTTTTATTTTTTTTAAGTCATAATATGATGTATGCTAGCATGATTGCTTATCTATAATAGTTAGAATTAATTTAATGTATTTATTAATTTCTAGAATAATTTAAATTGAATCTATATGAATAATTGGAAAATGACATAAAAAGGATTCATTTTAATAAAATGGACCAAAGTCTTATTATCCTTATCCAAAGATCACATAAAATGATGTCTAATAATTGGCTTATAAAAGTATTTTGTAACAATTAAAATCAATTATTTTTCTTAAATAAAATAAAATCGATGTCCTAGTTTCCTATCACAATAAAACATCACAGTAAAAGGATTATGATGAAGGACCAATGTCCTAAACCCATCATTGTATGCAAGGAACCAATGTTCCTATGAAAAATGGATGAATGAATAAATGGTTCTATTTTGAAGAATTTTTGCCATGCTTAGTGGATTAAATAGGGTTGTTTAAATTGGGTTAAAAGGCATGCATGTTATATAATTGTTTTACATTAATGCAATTTAATGTTTTCTAAGATGATGAGTATGTTTTACATATGTGCATGATCTCTACGCATGTAAGAGGAAGGATAAAACCAACCAACTTAAAGGTCCAAACTTACTTCATATTAATCTAAAGCATGAATAAGAGTAGGATTCCAAACTTGTTTAGCCCTATAAGGTTTAAATTTTCCATTGTTCTATTAGGTGGTGACTCATACATATCTTGTGGTGCCCAACTCACATCTAAGATTCATCTTTCGAGACTTGAGAAGTGTGAATGCGGTTGAGGTCTTAACTATTATGAAGAGATTGATTTCCTTTAACTCATTCGAGTACTAACTTAAAAGCTGAAAGTCTCACCCCATGAGGGAGCATTAGGAGGTAAAGCATGTAAGGACCCAAAATATACCCTGATAGTATTAAGGCATGGTTAGGGTGAAATGAAAAATCGAATGTGCATGATTACGAGATGAAAGTGTCAAAAAAAGGACGTAATCGTCATTAATGTAAAAGTTTCGGCGAGTGCGACCAATTGAAAATTTGTAAAGTATTAAATTTTGATTTAATTGAGTAGGTAAGGATTTATTTGTGGGCCAATGTATGAATTAGACTTGCACTACATATAATGTCTAATTAAAGAAGAAGATAAGGATCAAAGAGGTAAATTTCATAAAAACCCTAAAAGTGACAAATGAGAGCATGATAGGTGGCAAGTTTATAACCGCCAAAAATTGGATATTAAAAAGAAATGATAGAGGTAGGCCGGCCACTTTGGCTAGAGATTTTATAGCCATTTTCTTTTTCTCTCCTCTTCATTCTTCTTTTCTATATTAGCTTGCTAAGGTATAAGTAAGATCAACTAAGTTTTGGTGCATCAAGAGTAAGTTTTTGCATAGTTTGCATCTCTTTTCCTCTCTATTTCTTGAGCTAAAATTCTACGTTATTGATGGTGGTTAATGTGAGAATTTGGTGTGATCTATTAAGGATTTTTAACAAGTGGAGAAACAAGTAGAAGTACGGAGGATGAGAAAGGAGGAGCAAAGTGAAGCAAGAAAGAGCAATGAGAAAAGATTTAGGAACTCTTTTCTTTGAATATGACTATTTTCCTAAATTGATGCATGCTATAAGTTGAAATGGGTGTATTTGAGTTGATGTGATATGGGTTTTATGATATTTAGAAATGGTGGATGTGCATAAAAGTATTGTTGGTTGGAAAACTATTATAGGACACACTTGACCCCGAGTCAGTTTTTAAGCCATAAATCAGTATTATAAAAACCAAATTGGATGATTATAGTTACATTTGAATTTTGACTTCCATACCTGCAAATGTCCTGGAAATGACCTTGAGTTACTTTAGAATCTAAATGCCTCAAAATTGGCAAAAATAAAAGTGTTTATAGTCTGGCCGGGTCATATGAGCAGTTTGGGTTGTTTAAGTCATATCTGGAGTTTTAGATGTCCAAATGACATGAAATTTATGCCATTAGAAATTTGTATCTTAGGGAACATTTTCTAAGCAGACCATTTAGGAATAAATGCCATTTACTAGCTCAATTTGCAGGCCCAAGTGGGGGTCAGAATCTGCCCCTGATGCAGGTCTTGTACCGAGTAGGCACAACATAGCTTGGCTCTGTTAGGAGTCGGCATAGCCTTGAACCCATTTGGTTTTTCCTTTGTATTTAGGTCCCTTCATTCACTCTAATGACTTCATTTACACTTCTAATTTATATGTAAGATAAATGGGAATTTATAAAGTGTTAAGGCAAGGAAAAATAATTAAAATGAAAGATTATAAATGTGTGTGTGTGTGTGTGTATATATATATATATATATATATATATATATGTATGTACATATCATGAATATTTTGTGATTTTAAATTATATAACTTCAAATGTATGCATGATTATTGATTGAGCCTGTTAAGTGATGTAAGCATGATTTAAATGATGTTAAGTTTGATAATAACACAAGGATAATAAATATAAAAAGTTGATGAACCTAATAGCACATGAATAATTAATGATTTAATTGAAGGTACTATAAATTAGAAATTACCGAATAAAGCTAAAAATGATTTGGCATGTCATATTAGTTAATTGTGAGCAATATAACGTTGTTGGAATTGCTTAATATCATGTTAGTACTATATATATATATATATATATATATATATATATATATTATTGATCTTGAAATTTGTTTGTTACTATTATATGGTATGATATGAGTTTTTTTTTCTACTTCAATTTGAAGTGATTTTTTTGACATGGATCATCTATGACTTAATAACTACTTAAATAATGATTTGGAACTATTAGATATGCATGTGAAGTTTTAAATGCAATGTGTGTATAAAAAAAAGAAGTGTATGGTATAGAGTAAAGGTATTTCTAAATGAAATATAAAAACAAGGCATAGCGACACTATAAGAAAATTTACATAGGTACATATATGAAACATTGATGAACTGTAATAGGAAATGGGAAAGAGTTTAAAGGTATACATAGGTGGATACGTGTAAATCGTATTTAAGTGTAAGGATAAACATTGTGTATTGCTTAAATGGAAACGATTGTTTGTTTAATACATATATGTATATGTTTGAATAGTATGCAAATAGGAGATAGCACATATATGAGCATTGTAAACTGTTATGGATGTGTTAAAGTTATGTATGAGTATAGTAAATGATTGTGCAAGCATTGATCGTATTTTGTGATACTCACATAGTTAAAATGAGCTTGCTTGTAACTAATATGATTATGACATTCTTTTGATATTTTTAAGTGATAATTAATGAGTATATGCAATATGTTGTGTGAACTAGAGAGAAATATAATGATAACATGAAAGGATATTTTACTTAACTAGTGAATATTAAGAATACTACATGTGAATTTTGTATTGTGAATTCACAAGTGAATATGACCATTATATTATCATAACAAATGGTTGTAAATATGATAAGTATGACAATGATATGAATATACAAGAATAAAACCTAAATATGAGTCCAAGCCTGCATTATCGAGTCGTGGATAGATAGGCATGCCTATAGGGACCTCTATTGCTGTAGCCTATGTGTTTTGGATCCCTATGCATTCTTGGACCCCGTTTAGGTCCCTATGTGTTTTGGATCCCTTTTGGATCCCTATACGTGATATGATACTTATATCCTTGGGTACATATGCGCTTTATTTCTCGTTATCCACCACTTTGGAAATACAGGCAACAATTGATCGAAAGAATATTAAGTGAATAATATGGAGCATATTAATAAATGAATGTACTTATATGTATGAACTTTAAATGCAAACTATGATAAATTTTTGTGTAATTTACTATTCATGAATGATTCTTAAATAATGGTAAAGATTTGTATTTTGAAAGGAATCTGTAACTAGCATTTCATGCTTATAATATTAAAAATTATTTGTTATAGCTGTGTTAAGTTATAATTGTGTTTGTAGCTACATATTTATCAGTATGATAAGTAAAGACGTATTAACGTTTTTATAAATTCTTAATAAGTTAATTTTGGATTGCGTGACTTAAACATGTCCTAATAACTCTTTTGTTATACATGATTAGTTATTGATAAATATGATAAAATGTTAAAGACATGAAAGCATGAATATGAAGAGTATGCTAATAAATGTAAGAACTAATTTTAAGTGTAGTATGTTAGATGTAAGATATGCTAAGACTCATAAATATTTAAGGAACATCGATATGATTTTGTACATGCCATGTATGAACTTACATGTAAAGTAAGTACTAGTTTAAGGAGAAATACTATAAGGGAATTGCATAGCATTTGAATTTATGGTTATAATTATGTATATGTATCACCTAGGTGTATTATTATTATTATTATTATTATTATTATTATTATTATTATTATTATTATTATTATTATTATTATTATTATTATTATTATTATTATTATTATTATTATTCTGAGGCCTATTCTAATTTTTAAGCATGCAAAGTTATTAAACTACATAAGTATGTGCGTGTTTAATGGATGCTTCTGACATGCTTAAACATTAGGAATGTGATTAATGACATGCAAATATTTGTACGAAAGTTCAAGTATGAATTTGTTATGTATAATAACCATAATCAAGTATTTTGTAAATGACTCCTTTAAATGCGTTCATCTACCTGTATTTGCTGATGACTGTTGTGAGTAGTCGTCCATATCATACAAGTTCTCCATTAAGTTATAAGCTTAGCATGCATGTTCCATCCGTGCAGGTATTGGAGATAGATGTGTTGCCAAGGACATTCTGTATCCGTCAATGCCAACAAGTGTATAGAAATTCTTTATATAAGACTTGTATTACGTGTATTCAAGTATTGAAAACTTACTTTGTAAATGTATAATTTAATTATTATATTTTGATTATTATGTAAGAAAAATGGTCTGTAAGCATAATGTTGCTAATGAGTATTGTTATATACACAATTAAATCATGGAATTTGTTAATTGTGTATTTTGAGCAATGTATTAATTTGAAAAGAAATTTTATAATTTGGGTTTTGTTATAAGTTATTAAGTCACGTACTTTATTTTGATGGCATCTTTTTACATGTCGTCGTAAATCGGCTATGTTATGATACGATTTACTATGTATGGGTAAGGGGTGTTACAGAGCACGAAGACTTACATAAGACATAAATAGAGGATTGAAATATGAATAAGAGATAAACAGGAATATGAGCATCATATAACAGTATGATGAACTTAGTTTGGCAATTCCAAAAACTCATTTATTAATCAAATCAATCAATCAAACATTCAACATATAAAAATAGATGGAGAAGATAATGAATTTATTACACAAAAATGTTTAAACATCAATATAAACTAGGGATTCAAAGAATCCTTCAATAAGAAATGAGACTACTCACACATTATAATAATAAATACATACAAAGATAGAGTTAGGAACATGTTTACAATTTTTTATGAGAAAATAGTGAAGAAATGTCAAAATTTCCTTTTCCTCCTTGAGTTCGTCTTCCAAAATAACGATTAAAAACTAATCTAATGACAAGAGTAAGGATCCAGGGTAGAGAAAGTGTATTTGGATCTAGAGAAATGTTTCCTAAAATAGAAAATACTCTTTAAACCTCTCTAAAAACTCTAAAGCTCTTTATAAAAATGAAATAAAATGTGTTACAAATAGCTCAGTAAAAGCACACGTGCGTGCCACTTCAATACTATAATACCCCAAAGTGTACCCTAGAAGGATTAGTAGTGTCAATTGCATAATGGGGTACATATGTGATTGGAGTAAGTATGAGATTAATGTATGCAAGGGAGTAATTGAATGAGAAAGAGTTGGCATTTAAAAGGCAGAATTTAAAGAGGGACTGATTGGCTATTTGCCATGGAGTGAGGTGGAAGTTTGGTGGAAGAGGTTAGTACACTCCGCCTGTGGATTGCACCTCTTGCCAACCAACTCCCCTCATGCAATATATAGTGAAAGTTGAGAGGCAAAAAGGGGATTGGGATTCATTTGATCCGGCCATTCCTTCTTTCCCTATTCTGTATTTCTTCTTCATTTCATTAAGTTAAGCTTCATTCCTTTCAATTAATCCGGAAACCTGAATTGGATTGGTGTGAGGCAGTAAACCAAGAAGGTAAGTTAGAGTTGCTAGTTATGTATATCTCCTTCTTCTTCATTTCTATTTTGGATTTGTATTGGTTTGAGTAATGCACTAAGAGGGTGTTTTGGTTGATTGTGCAAGAATTGTTGGACAAAAGGAAGGCTAAAGGCAAGGAGATGGTCTAGCTAGAGATAGAGTGTTGAGCAACCTGCTTTTTGAGGTCAGGGATTATGTGCTATGTTTGGTTAAAGTGCATGTGTTGTTAGCTTGAGATTTATGTGTTTTTTTATGTGACATATGATATATAATATAAGTTGTAGTGAATAATTGTGTAGCATATTAATGAGATTGGTTTGATTGCCATGAATACATTGACCAATGATCAGAACCCTAATATCAAGGATGTGGGTATTGGTTGTGCAATCTATAGATAATGGCATATGCTGGGAATTTGATTGTGCTTTAATGTTCATATATGTGTATAGGAACTATAATTTGAATTGGGTGTATTGGTTTGGCCAAGTTGGCTGTTTTCAAGTTTGACAAGTTTGATTATGTCAAACTATCTTTGAAGCCTATATTGACCCATGTGAACTGTTTATGAGGTAAAATGAGTTTTACAACTCCAAAAGGGATGCGACTAATTGGGTTGGAACCATAAGCTCTGTGACTATAAATGTTGTATAAATAGCTCTATTGATTTGAGGACACTAAGGTCTTCAAAATTCACCATAAGTGTAGTTAAAATTCTGTAAGAGGGCTTCTGGAACTAGCTGTGTTCCCTTTGCCATAACACCTTCCTTTTAAATCTAAATTACCTAAAACTTGTTCCATATGACACTTAACATCCCAGGGAACAAATGTTAAAAAGGGATCTTTGCCTAAAATGGAGGTTTAGACATCGGTATAGACTGTACAAAATTGAGCAAGTGAAGCAGTCCCGAGATTCTGCTTCTATTCTCCTTATTCTGGTATGTCACGGTCACAACCAAATGGTTGCCACCATGACCAATGCTAAGAGAAGGTAGAATTGCTTATTTCTGAACCTCAAGGTCACAACCAAATGGTTGCCACCATGAGGTATGCCTGTTTTCAGTTCTGTTTTGTATTTTCTTATGTCATGGTGACAACCAAAAGGTTACCACCGTGAGGTACCTTCAACTTGCATATTTCTTTGTCAAACATTATCAAATGTTATATATGTATGCCGAATGGATTCTAAACTAGTTTAAATACATTATTTGAGAATTTTAATGTGTTTAACATATGAATATGTACATAAATGCCATATAGAAATGAATAATGGATTGTGTATTTGTATGTTGAACTATATGAATAAGTTTATAGTTATGTAAAGTTAGTATATGTATTTATTGAGTTGTATGAGCAATAGTATAACTGTAACACCCCAAAACCGCCCTGGTAGTCTGAGCCTGTCTGAGTCTGAATGTGCCTGTCTGTATTTATGTGTGTTCGTACTTGTGTGCATTTTGATGTTTCATGCATGTTAATTTATTTAAGTAGGTGTTTATGGTTGTGATGCTTGAGGTGAGGAGTTGCTAGTGTGTGGTTAAGGATAGGGAAGTAGGATGTGAATAAGTGATAATTGTATGTGAGTGAGAGTATGGGAGTAGGGTATGCATGTAGGATCCTTTCCTATGAGAGAGTGACACATGGCAAGTTGATGGGGTTGAATTTATTGGGTAATGAAAGAGAGGACAGCTGGAAATCACTTTGTTTTCTTCTTCCTTTTTCCCGTTGCCTTTCCCCTCCCTCACGCCATTTTCATCCTCTCTTTTCCTTTTCTTCACCTTTCCTTCTCCTTCCTTACATATTTCTACTCTTCTCTTCTTCATTGGGTGATTGTTTAACTGGGTTGTGTCTCATAAGTTTAAGGGTGAGTTTAAGTTAGTAATATCTTAGATTCTTTTCTTCCTCCTCTTTAGGTTTGATTTTCACTTATGTGCTAATTGTTAGAATTAAACCTGGTTGTGTTTGATTTATGGTTCAGAGGAGCTTCCTACAACATCTAAGGGGAAAGAGAAAGCGAGTGGAAGCGGAGCTCACGACTAGGAGCAAAGGAAATCAGGTTTGGGAATGTTTGTGTATTTTGGGATTTTTGTTTGAGAAATTTGATTGAATTTGAACTTAATGTAATTTCTAGGGTTTGTGTTCTTAAGGGACTTGGATGTGTTTATGCATGATTTTGGTTGTGTTGATTGTGGAATTAAGTTGTTTTTATGTTATTTATGATGTATGGAAGATCTACTGGAAGGTAAGAGGAGATTTGAATTGTTTTGAGCTATTTTGGAGTTAATCCTAGTGAATTTCCCGTTCCCAGTGTGTGTGAGTGACGCGACCAGCCAAGAGAAGAGAAGAGAGGTCTGTCACGAGTGGTGACGACCGTGATAACTCGTGACAGAGGAGGCTTGTCACGAGTGGTGACGACCGTGACGACTCGTGACTAGCCAAGAGAGGTCTGTCACGGGTGGTGACGACTCGTGACAGAGGAGGCTTGTCACGAGTGGTGACGACTCGTAACTAGCCAAGAGAGGTCTGTCATGAGTGGTGACGACCGTGACGATTCGTGACAGAGAAGGCTTGTCACGTGTGGTGATGACCGTGACGACTCGTGACTAGCCAAGAGAGGTCTGTCACGAGTGGTGACGATCGTGACGACTCGTGACAGAGGAGGTCTGTCACGAGTGGTGACTTCCGTGACGACTCGTGACCGGCCAACCTTGTTGGTCACCACCCATTTTTTTGGAATTTTTGCTAGTTTTAACTTAAATGAATTTCGTATCTCTTCTGAATGAACTTATACTATTGTATGATACATGTCATACTTTTATGTGCTTTTATATAAGTGATACCATGATTCTTTAGATGAACTGTATCCTGTACTCTGAAATATGGATTGAATGGTTTATGCATGACCTGCTAGAGTCTAGCAAGTGGATAGTTAGGCATTCCTAATAGAGTTATGTGTAGCTGCAGCCATGTGTACGATTTGGACCCTGATCAGGTCCCTCGAATGGATCTTCGTGATCTTTCTGTTGAATCTTACCTAAGATTCTATGTGCAAATACTTTGGAACAAGGATAAAAAGATTGTTTTGATACCCTCGGGTATCTATGTGTTATGAGAATATTGCTGGTACCTCCGGGTATCTATGTGTACTCGTTATCCACTATCTTGATATAGCAGGTGCAAAAGTGTTATTGGATGTTATGCATAAGTTCTGAATTATTGCTTATTGAGAATAATATAGTTACAGTGCTACTACGCATTAGTTTGATTTATGATATCTTATCAAGTAACTGTGCCATTCGTTTGTGATTATTTGTTAATGCCACTGTGAGTGGCGGTATTGCATTTTGTGTTTTCCCCACTAAGCAATTTCACTTAGCACGGGTGTTTTATCCGTGCAGGTGTGGAATATTTTGGTATGCTCGGTCAAGGCATGCCACATCGGGAAGGCCATGACAACTAGGGATTGGAGTTTTATAGTATAGGCTTTCCTGTCTTTTTGTATAAGATGTAATAATTTGTGTGCCCTTTGAAACAGTATTCTTTGGGCCTTTGCATATATGAAATCTTTTGTAATATGTACAAACTTTGTTTATGAATATATAACAGAAAAGAATGAATTTTTATTGTTCAGTACCGCTGTGCTTCTCTTTTATAAGTTTTATGTTATCTCTGTTTTATCTGTTTACTTGCTGTGATCGAATGTTTTGGTATGTGTAATGTGACACTCCTATCTAACGGGACTCTTCTCCCTCTACCGGAGTAGAAGTCTCCAGGGTATAGTTTGGGGTGTGACAATAACATGGTAGTTGAATATAAGTAATGTATATGGACAAATGTATAGAGTATTTATTTAAAGCCTGAGTTCATAGAAGTGGATAGATGGGCATGCCTATAAAAGTTTAGATGATTTGCAGCTGCTAGTTGTTTGGCACCGACGGGTGTCTAGATGTTTGGTACCTATTGGTATTTAGATGAATTGAGACTTCGGTCTCCAGATGATTTGAGACTCCTATCTTTAGATGTTTGATACTATTTATCAGTATCCATATGTTTACCCGTATCCACTTATAGTATGAGGTCAGGCTATTAATTACTTGCTAAATGTATATGAGATGTTAAGATATTTTAAAGAGCTATGGAGAATGATAATATAGGTACATGACTGTTGCATTAGAGATGCTTATATGAGCTTATAAGTGCACATGTAAAGTTATAATTGTACATGAATAGGCTAGAAGTATGCTGCTAAGCTTAAATGTATATAAATGTCCATGAGATGCTATGATATGAAATACATGTTATATGCGCCGATAGTTAGAGCTAGAAGAATATGAACATGATATAGGTTACATGAGATTAGTAGATATGTTATAAAGCATGTTAATAAAATGTTTGGTACGTTACAAATATGATAAATGCTTATTACTCTTATATGTTCTTAATTAATTGGCATATCCACTATTGGTATGCTTCGATGATTGATGCTTGTGACTTTATTAGAAGTCTTGTATTTGCTGTATCCCTACTGAGTGTTATCACTTAGTACGGGTGTTTTCCCATGTAGGTTTACAGGTTCAGTGAGGGTTGGACATCTGCAGGCCGAGGCCACTAGGAGTATAAGTTAGAGTCGTTGTATATGGCATAGCTTTTTGTGTACATGTTATAGAACTTTTGTATGGCTTTGTAAATGTTCAGCTTTTATATATGTAAAGCGATTTTGTATATGTTATGTAAATGATAAAGGGAAAGATTGCCTTTGTAATCGATATGTAAAGGCTTATGTAAGAGAACGTTTGTAATGTATAAAGAACAGCTATTTTATGCAATATAACTAACTATAAGGTTTTGGTTAAGGCATGTTCTATAGCTTGTGTTTAAAAGATATTCCGCTGCGTGTGTATCATGGATATTACTATTTTTGCTTTCGCATATCTGTTTGTATGTGTATGCATGTGTGGTGACCTAATATCCTCCCAAGGGGTATTGGGGCGCTATAAGTTGTGGTATCAGAGCATAAGTAGATGGTTTAGGATAATAAGAGGTTAGAGTATTGATTAGATGTATGTGAGTTGTCTAGAGTCATGGCCTAACACAGATGTTGTCTTGTGTGGGGTATAGATGGAGTCGGATCCGAGTGAGAATGTAGGAGAGACGACGGGAAGTGTAAATCCAGTGAGAGCTAATCAGCCTTCACCTGCACGACCTCCAGCTGAGGGTCTGAGACTAGCTCTAGACAATCCGATATTAGTGTAAGGATTGATGCAGTGTATAGACAGATTGGCTGCTCCTAAGGCTCCTTCAGACCTTATTAGAAAGAGAGGAGCAGAAGAGTTTAGTGGGACTATCTTGGATCAGTCAGATGTGGCTGAGTTTTGGTTGGAAAAGACAGAAAGGATATTACAAGAAATTAATTGTACTCAAATCAGCAGGTGACTTGTGCAGTATCATTACTGCAAGGTCCAGCCTATGACTGGTGGAAACTGGTGCTTCGGAATCCCCAGCGACCGGATGAGTTGACATGGAACTTCTTTGCCCAAGAGTTTAAGAAGAAGTATGTCACCAAATCCTATAGAGAAGAGAAATGGAGGGAGTTTGTAAGTCTAAAACAAAGGAGTATGATAATAGGAGAGTATGAGAAGGAATTTAGTCGACTGAGTAAGTATGTGCCAAATGCATTGTTAACAGAAGACTTCAGATGTCGACAATTTGAGGATGGATTGAGAGAGTCTATTAGAGGACCTTTGTCAGCGATGGCTGTTATGCAGTCGGCAAATTATTATCAGTTAGTTTTGGCTGCTATGAAATTGGAAGATGCTAAATTGGTAAAGCAAAGGAAAGAGCAGAAGAGAAAAGTATCAGGAAATGATAGAGTTAGTAGCAAGAAGGCTCGAGGAGTTGTAAGTGGACAAGATACTAGAGGTTTGATTCGAGAGCCTGCATCAAAGGGTAGTGTTGTGCCACCTTCCAGTAGAGGTAGCACAATACCTAAGTGTGAACATTGTCAAAGTAATCATTGGGGTACATGAAGGAAGCTCATGAGAGCATGTTTCAAGTGTGGCAGTATTGACTACATGTTTGCTAACTGCCCGGAGATTAAAGAGAATATGGGTTCACAAGTGAGTAAAGGAAATTTGAATGTGTTTGGATCAGTTAGAAGCGGCAGAGGAAGAGGAAGAACAACACAAGTGCTGTCGGAGATAGTAGAGAAGCCCGTTGCACCTGGCGGTCTAGGTCAAGTCTTTGCCATGATCGGAGAAGAGATCGATGATCCTGCTGGTCCATCTGGTAAGTTTTATATTTGTCTATTGACTGGCATGATTTTCTATTTGTTGCTGTGGAAATTTCGAGGATGAAATTTCTTAAGGAGGGGAGAATTGTATTACCCCAAAGTGTACCCTAGAAGGATTAGTAATGTCAATTGCGTAATGGGATACATATGTGATTGGAGTAAGTATGAGATTAATGTATGCAAGGGAGTAATTGCATGGGAAAGAGTTGGCATTTAAAAGGCAGAATTTAAAGAGGGACAGATTGGCTATTTGCCATGGAGTGAGGTGGAAGTTTGGTGGAAGAGGTGAGTGCACTCCACGTGTGGACTGCTCCTCTTGCCAACCAACTCCCCTCATGCAATATATAGTGAAAGTTGAGAGGCAGAAAGGGGATTGAGATTCATTTGATCTGGCCATTCCTTCTTTCCCTATTTCTGTATTTCTTCTTCATTTCATTGAGTTAAGCTTCATTTCCTTTCAATTGAATCCGGAAACCTGAATTGGATTGGTGTGAGGCAATAAACCAAGAAGGTAAGTTAGAGTTGCTAGTTGTGTATATCTCCTTCTTCTTCATTTCTATTTTGGATTTGGATTGTTTTGATTAATGGACTAAGAGGGTGTTTTGGTTGATTGTGCAAGAATTGTTGGACAAAAGGAAGGCTAAAGGCGAGGAGAAGGTCTAGCTAGAGATAGAGTGTTCAGCAACGTGCTTTTTGAGGTCAGGGATTATGTGCTATGTTTGGTTAAAGTGCATGTGTTGTTAGCTTTAGATTTATGTGTTTTTTTTATGTGACATATGATATATGATATAAGTTGCAGTGAATAATTGTGTGGCATATTAATGAGATTGGTTTGATTGCCATGAATACATTGACCCATGAACAGAACCCTAATATCAAAGATGTGGGTATTTGTTGTGTAATCTATGGATAATGGCATATGATGGGAAGTTGATTGTGCTTTAATGTTCATATATGTGTATAGGAACTATAATTTGAATTGGGTGTATTAGTTTGGCCAAGTTAGCTGTTTTCAAGTTTGACAAGTTCGATTGTGTCAAACTATCTTTGAAGCCTATCTTAACCCATGTGAACTGTTTATAAGGTAAAATGAGTTTTGCAACTCCAAAAGGGATGAGACTAATTGGGTTAGAACCATAAGCTCTGTGACTATAAATGTTGTATAAATAGCTCTGTTGATTTGAGGACATTAAGGTCTTCAAAATTCACCGTAAGTGTAGTTAAAATTCTATAGGAGGGCTTCTAGAACCAGTTGTGTTCCCTTCGACATAACTCATTCATTTTAAATTCAAATGACCTGAAACTTGTTCGATATGACACTTAACATCCCAAGGAACAAATGTTAAGAGGGACCTTTGCCGAAAATGGAGGTTTAGACATTGGTATAGACTGTACAAAATTGAGGAGTGAAGCAGTCCCGATATTCTGCTTCTGTTTTGCTTATTCTGGTATGTCACGGTCATAACCAAATGGTTGCCACCGTGACCAATGCCAAGAGATGGTAGAATTGCTTATTTTTGGACCTCACGGTCACAACCAAATGGTTGCCACCGTGAGGTATGCCTATTTTCAGTTCTATTTTGTATTTTCTAATGTCACGGCGACAAGCAAACGGTTACCACCGTGAGGTACCTTCAACTTGCATATTTCTTTGTCAAACATTTTTAAATGTTATAGATATATGCTGAATGGAATCTAAACTAGTTTAAATACATTATTTGAGAATTCTAATGTGTTTAACATATGAATATGTACGTATATGCGATATGGAAATGAATAATGGATTGTGTATTTGTATGTTGAACTAGATGAATAAGTTTATAGTTATGTAAAGTTAGTATATGTATTTATTAAGTTATGTGAGCAATAGTATAACATGGTTGTTGAATATAAGTAATGTATATGGACAAATGTATAGAGTATTTATTCAAAGCCTGAGTTGTTCATAGAAGTGGATAGATGGGCATGCCTATAAAGGGTTAGATGATTTGCAGCTGCTAGATGTTTGGCACCGACGGGTGTCTAGATGTTTGGTACCTATTGGTATCTAGATGAATTGAGACTTCGGTCTCCAGATGATTTGAGACTCCTGTCTCGAGATGTTTGATACTGTCTATCAGTATCCATATGTTTACCCATATCCACTTATAGTATGAAGTCAGGCTATTAATTACTTGCTAAATGTATATGAGATGTTAATATATGTTAAAGAGCTATGGAGAATGCTAATAGAGGTACATGAATGTTGCATTAGAGTTGCTTAAATGAGCTTATAAGTGCACATGTAAAGTTATAATTGTACATGAATAGGCTTGAAGTATGCTGCTAAGCTTAAATGTATATAAATGTCCATGAGATGCTATGATATGAAATACATGTTATATGAGCCGATAGCTAGAGCTAGAAGAATATGAACATGATATAGGTTACATGAGATTAGTAGATATGTTATAAAGCATGTTGATAAAATGTTTGGTATGTTACAAATATGATAAATGCTTACTACTTTTATATGTTCTTAATTAATTGGCATATCCACTATTGTTATGCTTCGATGATTGATGCTTGTGACTTCGTTAGAAGTCTTGTATTTGCTGTATCCCCACTAAGCGTTATCACTTAGCACGAGTGTTTTCCCGTGTAGGTTTACAGGTTCAGTAAGGGTTGGACATCTGCAGGTTGACGCCACTAGGAGTATAAGTTAGAGTCTTTGTATATGGCATAGCTTTTTGTGTACATGTTATAGAACTTTTGTATAGCTTTGTAAATGTTCAGCTTTTATATGTGTAAAGCGATTTTGTATACATTATGTAAATGATAAAGGGAAAGATTGCTTTTGTAATCGATATGTAAAGGCTTATGTAAGAGAACATTTGTAATGTATAAAGAACAGCTATTTTATGCAATGTAACTAACTATAAGGTTTTGTTTAAGGCATGTTCTATAGCTTGTGTTTAAAAGATATTCCGCTGCGTGTGTATCATGGATGTTTACATTTCCACTTTCGCATGTCTATTTGTATATGTACGCATGTGTGGCGACCTAATATCCTCACAAGGGGTATTGGGGCGCTACAAATACTACACGGCTATGTGGCTTTTAAAATGGTGTTTGGCTGAATCTTCTTATTTGGCCTTGAGAAGCAGAGACACATACCCCATGCGCTTCCTTATACCACACAAGCATATTCAATCTTTTGGAAATTGGATAACGCTTAATGCCTTAGCCAAAATTTTAGCTTCCTTTATTTAACGCACCATACAATCATGCATGTATGTTATGACATGCTCGTGTGGTCTTTTGGATGAAATGTTTCATAAGTCTTTAAAACTTGGATTTTTCTTTTCTGCATAATAGTAAAAAATGGCCATGTTGTGTTATTGACACACGGTCATTTCTTGAAATTACAATACAATCATTTCTTGATATTGAAAAATGGCCTTAGCTTTTTAATAGACTTCTCTTTAGGTGATGAGTATAGGAGTACATGCCGTGCCTGCTATGAGAGACATGACCATGTCTACCATTGATGGTAAATTTTCTCTAAAGCTTGTTCGTCTTGGACCAAGATATATTAATGCCTAAAAACATCTGAAAATCATTCAAAAACACCAAAAAGAGTGCCGATCAATGAAAAAACACACAATAAACTAAATCTAAGACAAAATAACCTAAAAATTCCCAAAATAAAGATAAAACACAAGGAAAATGTACCTAAAAGTAATGGATAATTAGCCAATATCAACAAACTCAAACTTAGACTTTACTCATCCACGAGTAAATGAGAATGATCCATAACTTCGAAGCACTCAAACTCAAATGATAGAATAAGAACTTCACTCTTAACTAGGATGGCAATGAGTAGATTTTTTTCAAGTATTCATGTAACACCACTTACCCCGTACGTAGCGAACTACATCCTCATTAGATGAGTCATCATGACAGATAAGGTTTGCTACCCACAAACGTGCAATCTAGGCAACCTATACAATTATCAAGTTCACATGCATTAAATTATGCTAAAAAATTATAAAATTTCTTTTCAACATGATAATGGCATACATTCCATTCGCTAGACATATACAATTTGTCCATTACTTTGGGTTATCCATTAAGGTCATTTACATCATAGGCAAATTACATTATATCATTCCTCATATAAATATATACATCTCTTAAGTTAAATATTTACATCCCAAAAGATTCCAATTACATTAGTACGTCAACATATAAGGCCTATAAAGAGGAATAATAGCCCCTAATGTGTTAGCTCTTGGGGATGCGGGCTTGTCCTTCCAAAATTTCTATCACAAACACCTGCACCTGCACGGATAAAACACCCATGCTAAGCTTAAAAGCTTAGTGGGGAAACATGAAATGGATGACCCCTTATAGAGGTCATCAATGAAGAACACATGCACACGGAACATACTTATAATATAATTAAATAAAAACATGTACAATAAGTAAAATGGCAACTATCATTAGACATATATAAAGCTCGAAATAAATAACCATGTTCAGTCATACGTATGTCTCATATCATTCAGTCATTTATTTTTACTCATACACTGCCAGCATTTTCAAAGTAGTGGATAATACGTTAGATACATAGGTACCCGGAGGTACAATTAAATATTTTATCACATACCAATAGGGATCTAAGTAAGATCCATGAACATATGGGGATCTATTAGGACTCGAAACGCATAGGGACCCAAGCGGGGTCCAAAGACATTGGCTGCAGCAATAGTAGACCTATAGGCATGCCTATTTATCCATGACTCACTTATTGCATGCTATTAATTAAACCATATTCATTAGGTTCACATTGAAATCCACTAAAAATTGCCACACATATGATAACATTAAAGAATAATCAATGATATTCCATGCTTTACCAAATTTCATACATAGTTAATATTTCTAAATCATTGTTCGGATTTTTTACAAGTCATATTGAATGCGCATAAAAAATCCTCTCAAATTAAAGAATCAAAATAGTACATATAATAAAGTTGTGAGGGTTACATGGCGGTCAGGAAATCCTGATAGCTGTGTAAACCAGGACATACGCATTAAATTGAAAATAGAATACATTTACATGGTGGGCATAAAATTTCACACGACGGTCGAACAAGTTTACACAGCAGTTAGAAATTCCTGATAGCCATGTAAACTTAGGAATCTAAAAGATTCCAAAAAGATGCTATCTAGAATGGTTTTACACTGCGAAAAAAAACATTTTACATGCCAGTCAGGGTAGTTATACGGCAGTCAAAAATACATCACCACCATGTAACTCCATTTTTAGGTCAAAATTAATGGGATATAATCATTTTATACGGCCGTTAGGAAATCCTTACCGCCTTGTAGCCCTGTTTTATTGCATAAAAACCAAAAATTCAGCAGGACTACAGATTTAACTTAAATTGCACACTCCAAAAGAATAGGTAAACATCCTCTTTAGGAAAAATATCCTTCTAAACATTTATTTATTAGGATGTTAAATTTCCAATGGCATAAATTTCAGGTTAATTGGACATTTGAAACTCCATATATAGTTTAAACAATCCAGACTGCTCCTATTAGGGTGGTAGAACCATAAGCTAAGTTTGAGCCCAATTTAGAGAATCTTAGAGCTAGAATTAGCTCCTAGTTATTTCTATAAAAAATACAGATATACATTTTAAATTTCCAACCGAATCCAAATCATGAAATTTGTAATTATATAACTCCACTTATACTAAAAACAATCAGTAAGGGTCAAATAAAATTTGTGCAGAGTTTCCCCCAAAACTCATCATGCCCCTAAATTAGCCAATTCAACTCAAATCACAACAGATCCAACCTAAAACAATCCAAATCAATCATACACATTTCAACACAGCAAAAGATCATATTATATGCAGTAACTATTAAATTTCCCAAACCTTTCTCCTTAATCTTAACTAGCTTCAAGTTGCTCCTCCTTCACCCACTTTCTCCTTACCTTTAGCTTCTCTTGCCTTTTCCACTACAAAAATACACTATGAATCATCAATTATTAAAAATTCACAAAACTTAAAGTCAAGACCAACGGTAGAGAAAGAAAAGAAGAAGATAGTCCCCAACTCCTTCAACTGCACTCACACTTGAATTTAATTAACTAACTTGAGTGGCACTAGAACAATAATTGAATGGAGGTTTGAATGAACATATAAGAGGAAAAAGATAGCTGGGATGGGGAAAGGAAGAGGGGTAGATTTTCTTCCTCAATCCACCGCCCTGTATGGCTTTAAAGCCATGCTTATCCCTTCTTTTCCCCTTTTAAGCCCTATCCATCTAATTATCACAATTTGATTGGCCCCTTTTCCAAAATCTCTTTTTTATCCTTTAACACTTCTTAAATCATTCATTAACCTTTTCAATTCAACTTAATTCATGCATTGACCTACAAAATAACTTATTTTATGCAATTTAGTCCTTATATATTAAATGAAAATTTTAACCCTGACTTTCAGATTAATACCGGTTATGTCCCAAACACATATACTTAATCAAATACATAACTTAGACCACTCTCATACCCCAATAGTTTTTAAATCGACTAGGGTACAAGTTGGGGCCTTACACATTTCAACCCTACTCCTAACTAATTATCTGATGAAATAATCTAGAGAACTATCAGAAATCATATCCATGGCAAACAAATACAAAAGCATACGAAATAGTCTCCATGAGTGTGTGCAAGGCCAAAATAAGATTTCATGACTTTTAAAATGCAAAAAAAAAGTCTAGTTGCAAATTCAGAGATTAAAATCAACTCAAATGCATAAGTACATTGAATGGCTTTTCATTTGAAGCTCAAGGATGACCATAGGCTTTTTCCTACATTCTGAAACTTATAAAAGTCGTCTCTACTAAATTGGACAAGACAAAATATAAAATCAAAAGATTTTACATTCTGGTTGTAATGTTAGGTTAGGGTGATTTGGTTACAAAAAATGGATTAAGTCTCACAAAAAGAGAACAAGCCACTACCTAAGCGTGAATAGTTGGACTTCACTAGGGACTTAGAAGACTAAGCTCTAAAAGTACTTTGGATTAATGTTAAGTTAAGGATATTTAAAGTGTGAAACTTTATCCTTTCTTGATAATTGCATTACTTATTAGAGCCTTAGACTAAGTTAGGCATCCCTATTATTACTGGTGTTCATTTCGAAGCACAAACCTAAATTGACTTAGTTTGAGGGAGTGTTAGAAAATAATCACCAACCCAAGGCAAAGTACTTTCAAGGTATATAAAATAGTGAACCAATTAGTCGCATTCTCATTATAAAATGGACCCATTACTGAGGGATCTTGCTTAGATGACCAAAAATTATAAACCATGACTGAAGCCCAAGTAATCACATTAGTAGCATCCATTAGGCTTCCAAATAATATGCATTGTGTACTATGTGGGCCTCTAGTTATGATGTTCACACATGTTAGGATGCTTGTTCAAGCATATTAGGCCATTTTGTAATTGGGATGAGCTAGACTATGCATTTTAGTTTTGTTGAACCTACCTAACAAGTATAGGCCAACCTTTTGTATTTATTTTTTAAATAGGAGAGCCATAATGTTGGTTTCACACTATCCATTATGCACATTCATTAGGTAACTTGTTGACTTATGAATAAAGCTCACTTAGGAAAGAAATGAGATGACCACGTGTGTAGGAGCAATAAGGTTAGAAGGAGCTTATGTGTTTGTTGATGTTGTATTGCATTAACACCATGCATCATACTAACTCTCTTGTTTTGTCGCCATAATAGATTGATTATTGCTCTATTAGGTGAGAGGCAAAAGATGGTAGAATCACAAGGACAGAAAACCCAGTTGTTGAAATAGAACTGTCAACCATGTCAGAAAGAGAACAATCCTAAGATTCGATCATTTAAGAGATGGATGTTAGGTTGCATCAAAGGTTTTAGGATTTTGAGAAAAGGTTAATGGAAAGCTTAGTTGGTTTATTGGCGAAGAATGTAGTTGGCATTAGTGCTCCACCCCATCGGTCTGGGTTGACCATTCTACAATTCGTATTGTTACAACCTTACCTCTTATTGTACTTGTGGAAACTAGTGCTAAGGGAAGCTTGGGAAATAAATTAGGTAAGCTGATGGAGGCCATTAATCTAAATCATGTATTCAATTTTATAGGGGATGATGATGATGTAGACTATGTTAAGAAAAGGCCTATTATGAGGAAATATATGGCCTAGAGAGTTGAGGACTAAGCTCTAAAAAAGCTAAAAAAGAAATTTGATGCCGAATTTAACGCTATGGCCAAGGTTATTTCTTTTGAGAAAGTGATGGATCCAGATATTGAAGAAGCACTCCCACTGAAGTTTAAAATTCCCAATATGCCAATGTTTGATGGCATTTTAGAGCCCAAAGCCTAAATAAAGTTGTTTATTATCATAATGAAAGGGACATGTCTCTCTAAGAAGTAAAAGGTTGAGTACTTCAGCCTTACTCTAGTGGGCCGAGCCATAAACTGGTATCATGGGCTTGAAAGGAAGGTCAAAGAAGATTGGAGAAACTCACCCACGAATTGCTTAGTCAATATGACTACAACACCTAGATTGAGGTCACTCTCAAGGATCTAGAGTTGCTCACATAAAAATCCAATAAAACTTTCTTGAAGTACTTAACTATGTGGAAGAAAAAGGTAATGGAAATGAAACAAAAGCTTGAGACCTCAAGCCAAATCTGAATGTTCATTAGAAAAGCTAATGCTTAGCTGAAGGATGGCTTGGAGGCAAAGGGGCTAAAAAAAGACTAGTAGTCTATAAGAGATAAAGTCATTAACCTCGAGGTTAACCATGCTAAGTTTAGAAAGAACAATGCTAGTAATAACAACAACCAAAGGATTTTGACTTTCGGGTTTCACAATAAAAGCAATATCAATAGTAATACTAGTAAGGGCAGAATGGATGAGGTATTCGCCATTCCCAGCAGATACTATTCTAACCTTGGCAAACCACCGTTATGTTACATGAAGAGATTTTTAAAAGAAATAAAGCTACAGCCTCTCCCTGTTAGGCAAGTGAAGTGACAATGATTACCAAGTCATCATCCTAACTTATACTGAGAAAAATGTTTACTGACATTTAAGAGACAAGATTTAGGATCTCATTGATATCAAATAAGTCAATGACCTAGAAAAGAGAGGCAAGTATGAAGAAACTTATTCTAGTGTGCCACCTCTCATGTTCATGGTTAATTCTAGCCTCTCTAAATTGTATTTTATATAAGTTTTGTATGGCAATGAATATTTGGCCATTACAAAGAGTACTAGTGAGGAAGATGGGAATGAAAAAGTAAAACTAGTAAACATGGCTAATTTTTGGGCTACAAGTAGTGAAAATAAGCTAGAAGAAGATATGGGTAAAGAAGAGAAAACTAAAGACATGTGGGTTGATTTTGATGTCGAGTCTGAGAAAGAAGCCAAAAAATAATAAGGTATTGTGTAAGGCCCCAAATCATACCTTAGTAGCATCAATGTATGTTTAGGGTGAAATAGTAGCAGGATATGTATGATTTAGTATCGAAAGTATCGTAAGGACATAACAGTCATAAATCAAAAAATGCAGTAAATTTGTAAATTACTAGAATGTGACATAAGTGCATGATTTAAGTTGTATTGTGGGCCAATGTATAAACATAAGTTAATTATATGCTAATGTTCAAATTGAAATTTACAAGATTGGACCAATGAGCATAAGACACTTATTATTCTAGATTATGAAAAGGCATATATAAATTGAGAAAAGGAAAGATAGCCAGCCATTCTTGGCTGAAATTTCAAGAAAATGTCCTCTCTTTATCTTTCTCATTTCAATCACTCATTAGCTTACTAAGGGTATAAATAAACCAAGTCAAGTGTTTAAGTAATTGTGGTAAGTTTATTTAAGATTTTCATGCTATTCTCCATCCCTTTCTTATTATATGGTGAGGGATTGAATTTATGGAATGGAGAATTAATATAGATGTGTAAATGTTTGTGTTTTTAGTGGAAGAATCTAGCCAAAGAAAAAGGAAGGAGAAAGTTTGAACAATTGAGCTTGACGAAGAGATTGATGCACAAAGAGGTTTAGGAACTCCTTAACTTATTTGCTTATGCTTGTGTGTTTTAAATTATGATTTGTACTGCAATGCATGAGAAATTGATGCCAAAGAGTTGGATTGAGATGGTCGTGCATGAAATTGATGGAACATATTAAGGAGATTAGCTTAAGGAAATTTCTTCTCAAATTTCATTGGGACTAGTTTCCTTGTAGAGGCCATATCTCAGCCTACAGACCTCCAAATGGAGTGATTCTAGTTGGAGAATAACCTGAAGACATAGACCTACAAATTTTATGAGAAACCAAGACTCAGTTATACAATGGCCTGAATACTGGGTTAGTAGTGATCAATTCTCTAGAGTGAATAGGGTGGTTTGGGTGTGAAAATAATAGCATTAGTACACTGAATTTCAAAGGGACTAAGAGGTTAACCGTCCAAGGGTGAGAGAAATTCTAGGATGAGTGACCTGGTGCTAGTAGAGTAAAAATTGCACCAACAAGTCAAAAAATATTTTATTGCACCATTAGAAAATATAAGTTAAAAGGAGTCTAGTGATGCAATTTGGAGTGAACATGAGGTCAAATAGGTTTCTAAAAGTCAAAAAGAAGAAAAAACCTCTGGTTTGATTCAAATAGTAATTAGGTTTGACCGATATTTGATCGAGGCTTTAAAAATAGTAAATGACCTTTAAAAAATTATTTGGAGGTATATATAGACTCAAAATAATATGTAGAACAGTTTGGTAGTAAAAAAGTAAATTTTACGGTAATATAGAAAAATTGGTTAATCGGACCGGTTCAATTGAACTGGACCGGAATGGACCCTGATTGAGATGAAGCCAAGGTCAAAATGAGCTATTAAGAGCAAAAAGGAAGTTAAGGATGAATGGTAAATGGAATCGGTTCAACAAGTGAATCGAACCAGTCGGACTAGTTTGACTAGTTTTACCAAAGTTTGATCGGACTCTAAATAATGCTATGAACCTTAGAAAAATTATCTAAAAGCATGGATTTGCTTTAAAAAATATAGAGAATCAAATGGTAAGAAAAAATAAATTTTACGGTGAAATAAAAAATTGGGTTATCAGACTGCTAAGAAATTACCGGATCGGGAAACGATCTTCGATTAACCTGAAAAGGCATGTATAAATTGAGAAAGGGAGAGATAGCCAGCCATTCTTGGCTGAAATTTCAAGAAAATTTGCTCTCCATCTTTCTCATTTCATTCACTCATTAGCTTACTAAGGGTATAAGTAAACCAAGTCAAGTGTTTAAGTAATTGTGGTAAGTTTATTTAAGATTTTCATGCTATTCTTTAACCCTTTCTTATTATGTGATAGGGATTGAATTTATGGAATGTCGAATTGATATAAATGTGTAAATGTTTGTGTTCTTAGTGGAAGAATCCAGGCAAAGAAAAGGAAGGATTGGAAGTGTAAATAATAAGGTCAATAAATAATTGGAAATGTTAGTAAAGTAACGAATGAACAAAAAGGGGTTACGCAAGAATATTAGTAATAGAACTATACACATGAATCGGACAAAGGACTATCAGTAAAACATTAAGAGTTAATAATGAAATAATATTAATTGTTCAAATAATAATAACAGTGATATATGTAATGCGTATAATGTTACTAATAATAGTAAAGGCAGTAAAGAATTGATTAAGTGAAAAATAGTAATACAAATATAACACGTAAAAAGATTAGTGTATTTAAAAAAGAGTAAAAGAAGTATTAAATAGTAAAGGCAGCAAAAGAATTGATTAAGTGAAAAATAGTAATACAAATATAACATGTAAAAAGATTAGTGTATTTAAAGAAGAGTAAAAGAAGTATTAAGGACATAAAAAAAATAACGGTAAATCAATATTATTAATATCAACAATGATAACTACTCAAGTGGATAATTCAGTAACTGATAATGTGCCCAAAATATACAGTGTAAATAAGGAAATAAATTATAAGCAAAATGAAGGAAACTAATAAGAACATTAATAAGATAATAACAAAGATCGTTAAAATGACTGATTATTAAATTGGTAGACTGAACATAATAGTATTAATGTCAAGGTTAATAGTACAGACAATAATGATACAGACAACTGAAATGGTAATGTTATAGTATAGTTACAGAAATGATACTATCAGTTCAACCGTTGGAATACCAAGTAATTCTCACTTTATTTTTAATTTCTTTCTATCCAATCCCTTTATTTTCTATAGTTTAAATATTTAATTTAATAGAAATTGATCTTAAATGGTGATTCAATAAAAGCTTACTTAGAAACTACAATGTTTTTTTTAAAGAAAGAAACTAGTATTTGTTCAGTTAATGTTATTATTTTATTATTTTTAATAAGTTTAATATTGTGTTTTTGGGACTCTCCACTATCAAATTTAATCGAACATAGTCCTTGTCCACATCAAAAAAATAAATAAATAAATAAAATCCTTAGAATTTATTGATATTGTTGTAATTATCTATCCCATGATTTAGATTTTATTGACATTGAAAATGATATTTTTAACTTATTGCAGCTCGTGCAATTGATTTAAAACAATTAAATTTGTTAGTTATATATAGTTTTATGATACAACTTAATAAATAAATAAATAACTAATAGAACATAGGCCATCGGAAACCATTGGTTTGGTGCCAATAGTTATCATGGTTTCATTTCATGTATAAAATAACTACCAAATGTAAAATAACTATAACTTCATATATATATATATATATATATATATATATATATATATATATATATATATATACGGCAAACGTGTGCAGCCCCAAGTTAATATTATAATATTTTCATATAAAATAAATAAATATCAATTTTTAGTACAACAGATGGCAATTTTTGGCTGACATTTTAATTAATAAAATGTGATCCTGTACCCCATCTAGTGGGCCTTATATTTCGGCCAGGATACTGTCGTTGTTGTTCACCATGTGGTTCACCACCCTCTTGTGCATCACTCTGTCTTATATCACTATCGATAACATCATTATAGAAATCAGTGAATGAAGGTCCTTTATAACTTGCTTGAGGATTTAATTCTTCCAGTGTTCCAAATATTTGCTGGAAGAAGGCATCGCTAGTATTCCCACCTTGTGTTGATGTTAATTCAGTATTAAATGTAGGAACTGTGAATGCACCAGGTGTTTGTTCATTCAGACCTAACATTGGTATCCCTAAATATGAGCTATTTGACCCACTGATATCAGCTAGTGTATAACTCGTGCCTCCCAATTCAAATTGATGAGGTACATCCGTTTCATGAAAAGGCTATGACATGGGTGGTGAAATTTGCATGACATTTGGATTATAATATATTTGATCCACATTTGATCGCCTCTTAATCATTCCTGTAACGACCCAAAAATCGTGATTTTTGTGAATAGTGATGTTTGGGTCGGGAATAGTGACACTGGGGTGAATAGTAGCACACGAAATCGAAAAATATTTTATTTGACCACTGGATAGAGCATGTTAGCAGGAGCTCGAATATGAAATTTGGGGTCAAACGGAGGTCAAATAGGCCTTGAAAAGGCATAAATATGTTAAAAATTCAATCCTGGGTGATATTGGTGAGGGATGGTCATCAGTCATTTCTGATGGGCAAAAATCAGCCCAGTTGACCAGTTTTAACCAAATTTGACTAGACCATAACTTGAGTTGCAGATCTCTAAAAAATATTTCAAAAATATGGGGGTGCTCGTATGAATGAGTATAATCTAAAGGTGTTGAAAAATTAATATTTTGGTGACAATGAAAATTCGACTTTCGGACAGATAAATAATTATCGGATCGGGAAACAGTCTCCGATTGAGCCGAAAATATTTGTGGAGTATAATGAATATATTTCAAGAATTATAGGAATATATTTATGAGCTTTTGATCTAGGGAAGTGGGAAAATTAATTTGGGGCAAATAATGAATAATTAATAGTTTTGGGCTTAGCCCATTTGGAAAGCATTTGAATAGCCCATTGGAGGGCCTATAAATAGAGCAAAATATATGCTCTTCTCCAGATTTTTCCAGCAGCCTCTCCTTCCTCTCATTCTCTCTTGACCGTAGCTCTTTCTCCCCCTTTTCTCTCATGATTTTTTCATTTTTCTTCAATCTTCTCCTTAAATCTAAGCCTTATAAATGGAATTCAACCCCTTTAAGTGATTATTGCAGCCCCTAGCTCTCATTTGTGGTTGATTTAGTGGGTGAAAATAAGAGAATTAGATTTGAGCAAAAATTCAAGGTAAGAGAAATTAGTGTTTTTAATTTAATTTAAGGGCTCAAATAGTTGTATTAGGATGTTTTTAGAGTTATTATGTTGATTGATTGAGTTTTTGAAGTAAATATTGCTTGGGTTTTCTTGTGAGGGGTTTTGGCCAAGATGGAATTTTGGGAGGATGGAGTTTCCTTTCCATGGATTAAGGCTTGGAGATGGAATTTTTAGTGGGAAACTAAAGGATTGAAGGTTAGCGGATACAAAATCCTTATTTTTTCTTGAATTTTGTATGAATTTAGGTTATGTATCTTATGCGTTTATGTGAATAATGCATGAATAATTGAAATTAATGTCATAAACATGAAATTGGAGGTTAGAAATAATAATTAGAGCGATTAAAAGTGAGTAAATAAATTTGAGTGAAGAAAACTAGCTTTGACCGAATGCATTAAGTAAGCTTTTAATGTGTATTTTGTTAATTAAATGATTACAATACTTAAAAATGAATGAAGAGATTAATAATTTATTGGGAATTTTTGGAATGAAATTAAAAATAATTTATGTTGGCTTTGTAGTATGTTTCAAAACAAAATAATAGAATATGATAAGTTTAAATTAAATAAATTTAAACTAGGAAAAATAAGTAAGTGATTTATAATAGAATTTAGTGGGAAAGGTAATTGTATAAAGAGTTTGTATAGGTTGGCCGTATAGTATTTAAAGAATTGATGTTGTGATTTTCAATGTTCAATGATGTATAATTGTGAAATTTTGTTAATTGACATGTAATTTAACAAAATAAGTGATAAATGAAATAAAAATATTTATGTGCATAATGTATGTGCAATGGCGGATGGACTATTGTATGTATAGTTATTTAAGCTTGATAAATTTCTAAGTGTAATGGCATATAATGAATGTATGTTATAAATTAAGTGTATGTTAATGAATTGGAAATGATGAGAAGTTATTTGAATGATTGGAAATGAAATCATGTATTATGTTTCAATGTTAATTAATGGTGTATAAAAGTTATATGAGATTTAATTGAATTAAGTTGAATATTTTGAGATGAAATATTCAAAATTCTATATTTAATGATTTAATGTTACATTGTTGAGTAATGAATGAATTGGAAGTATTTATACCATGTGAGCATATTGGTATCATAAGACATAATATGGTGATTTCGATTCATATCATGTGTTTGAATAGAAATTGAGGAATTTGAATAATAAGTGCCTTTAGTAATAGTTTGGTAGTCAAATCTAGTTCAGGATATAGTTGGCTAGCCATAGAAACACCTATACCGTGGTGCAAGTCATGGCGACTTGCTTTACTATGGCAGATTCGCGATGGTCTCCCATAGTGCAGTGTTAAGTGCTTAGTGATAGTGTTGAAGTGGTCCTTCGGGATCATTCCATAGTACAGTGCAGTGGACCTATGGGGTCCACGTCTCGTATATGCGGATCGGAGGTTTATGTCAGGTTTATACTAGGGGCATAAGTGAATAGAAATGTGCAATGTATCAAAAGTATTTTAGTTGGCATAAGTGAATAAGAGTAATTAATGTAACAAAAATGTTTTAATTAGCATAAATGATTGAAGTGAATGAATATGTAGTTAATCTTTGAATTAAATCGTATATTGTATGTTAAATAAAGAAATAAGGTGGTTATACAATTAATGGATGGTAAATTAAGTACATGATAGTTTTTACATGAAATGAAGTGAAAATGATTTAAGTGTGATGACTAGAAAGAATTAGAAGTAAAATGGTAATTGTATATGTTGTAAATTAAATCAAAGATAATGACAATAAGTAGTAACATAAGTGTAAATAGTGAGGACTGTAAGGATATAACCGTAATTTTAAAAAAAAGGAAGGATCAGACAGTAATTCTACGATAATAATATTAACTAGAAGGCTAAAGTGAAATGAATCCAAGTAATTAGTAAATTGCATGTCAAATCGTAATTAAGTGTATGAAAAGAATGTTATGGAAATAGCAAATTTTGTAAATACTTGTAGTAAAACTATAAGTGATATGAATTGTAGGGACTAAAGTGTACTGGGATCATGTTAGTGTTAAAAAGGAAAGTTAATGAATAGTTAGATCGAGAATATGGAAAAATTTAGTTGGATTAAAGGAATAATTTGAATTAAATAAGTAATGAATGTTTAACAAGATAAATAAAAATAAGGATGATAATAGAGTTTTGATGAGGAAGTAATTGTAACTAAGTTATAAGAATTCTTTTATGGTTGGTTTTTGAAGCGTGTTAAATTTGTGTAATGGAAATTGAAAATATATCTATGTTATATTATATGCATGGGTATGTAAACTAGTATAGTATTAGGTAAGCATGAATGTGATAATTTGATTGACAAGGCACAGGTTATGTATATACGCATAGAATGGAATATAGAAATAACGATAAAAGTAATAATATTGGATAAATATTTAATTGGAGTTATTTAAGTAACAAATGAATTTAATGTGCATGAAGTTATGTAAGTATGTATGCATGAATTAGAAGAGGTAATGCATTTACAAAGGGAAAAGAGAGTACGATCGTATTAGTGTTGAAAGAATGGACTAAGTTATTAAGTTGTGTAAGGGTTAAATGAAATGAAAAATTGGATAATGAATTAAGGGTAACAAATATTAATATAGTGGTATAATTGTAACTTTAGTAATGGAGAGGCAAAACTGTGAAGTAGTGAAAGTTAGAAGGTGAAATAGTAATTTAATGATAATAATAACAATTGAAAGTGTAAAAATACAAGTTAGCTAAATAAATAATATGATTAGGAAGTGTAGTGTCAGGAATAAAATGAATTCAATGACTTGATAATTATAGCAATAGTAATATTATTGTTGGTAGTAATAATGCTATCCTAATTGGTATAGAAAATGCAAGTGACAGCAAAAAAAAGGATAAGATTAGTAAAATAATAGTAACATTAATCACATTGAATAATAATCTTTTGGGTAAAGAAGCATTTAACTGTATAGAGAACATTAACTTTGTAGGATGCATGAAATTAATAGAAAAAGAATAATAAGGTAAGTGATGATTAAATAGTTAAATTAACAATAGAGAATGCTTATAGTTGTTCATGCATAGGTTTTTTAAACATGAACATATTATGCATGTGTGTGCGTGTATGAGGTTAATTAGTGGAATATTTTGGATTTGTATCCACCACTGAGCATTTTTAATGCTCAACATGTAGTTTGTGTTTGACTGCGCGTAGGTATAGATCGGGTCTGGAGCGAAGAGAACAAGCTGGTCAGTTTTGCAAGCTTGGCAAGCAAAGTATGGAGCAAAGTGTATTTTATTTATGGTTTTGGCATGTATATGTACAGCATAAGTGATTTAAAGTTATAATTTTGATTGGGGTATTATGAGTATGGGTGAGTGTAAAGGGTAAATAATATATGGTGTATATTATAGATAAGTCTGGTGGAGTGATATTGATTGTAGTGTTGTGATTGTTAGATGATTGATTGTTAGATGATTGATTGTAGTTTTATGATTGATTATATTGTTGGATGATTGATTATATTATTTGAGTTTGCAGGAGGTTAGTGTTAATGTTCAGCTGTTATGCTATCAAATTTTCTATTGAATAATTAGGATGTTAGAAAGTAAAGGATTAAGTAGTGTTGCAAGTTGGATTTTAGGAAATAGTCAGTGGTAGAAAAATAAAATTTACCCGTTTTGGCTTTGATTCATATTGGATGAAGTCAAGCATTCATTGAGATCATGAAACCTAAGTTGGTCCGATTAATGTACGTATAGTACAGTGCCACAAGGGTGTTACAATTCCAATCTTATGTCATCGCGTATGGAAGTCTTCAAATTGATGTTCCATAGGTGCAACATTAATAGGATTGGGACACGGTTGTCATTGATACTCAGTTGAAGTTCTATCCTCATATTCTACTACAGTGAGGATGTTGTCCATTATCCTGCTATTGTTCAAAGGTTCGACCTATTAGTGGTACAATCTTTCAACACCATCAGCCTAAAATAATTAAATTTAGTATTATTTTCCAAACAATACACACATTTTCAAGCATTAATTTTTTTTATAATTATGCACAATAAACTAAACATAAATACTTATTGTTGCTCCACGTCTTGCACCAACTAGAGTTATCCATCGTCTAGTTCATTGCACGTACCATTGCATGTATTAAGATTGAATATGTAATGGCTGCCTTAGACGTTGGCCTACGACAACATGTGTATGATGGATGTTCCATTCATTTATGAACACAGCAAATTCTAATGCCCAATTCAAATGATTTTGGTCCTACATATCTATTGTATGCAAATTATCTTGTATAAGGGGTTGAGATGGAATTGGCTGATCAAAACTAAATTGCCGCATGACCATATCGAGATGGTGCCACTCAATTATATCGAAACAAATCAATGGAACAACAACCATCCAACTTTGTTGTTTACTTCTACAATAATTAGGGAGCAATTGGATTATGTTGTTGTACGGCTCCCACTAAAACTGTATTGCAACATATAAGAATTTTTTTTTTATAAATAATTCATAATTTAAATATCTATTGATAGTATTTATATATAAATTAATTGAATTTCACTAAGTATCTCTTCAAACACCTACATATCTAATATTTCTCGATATGTCCATATATCCCTTATATCCATGATATTCCTATCTAATGGTTCTATCCACCTAAGTAAATATGATGCTCAAATATCATATCGCATTATTCAAAACAAGATGACATATAAAAATTATTTTATAATTTATATTCATAAAATTAATGATACCTGAATCCATAAGGCATTGTAAAGTTTAAAACATCTATTTATAAATGTTCTGGCTTAAACTGTGGAAGTCTCTCCCACGCCCACAATTGTAGGAGTTGTAGATATCAAACAACTCCCTTAGCATCAGGACGTTTTGCCCTGCATAATTCTCTATAAGGCCATGCGAGACAAATTGACCCCCAACTATATTGGTCATCAGTTTCCAAATCCTCTAATAGAGGTAGAAATATTAGGTGGACCGTGCTCGATGATTACGATAAAAATAACAGTCCACCAAAACATCTTAGTATCTATGCACGAGCATGCTTCGTAATAACTCAGGTGTTGCATGATCAGGAATATCACCAAATACATTATCTAACCGCGTCATCTTAATTTTACCACCACGCACATCTGTGGAAGGAGGAACTGCTCCAAGTAAATTATAACAAATTGTCATTCAATCAAGGTTTGTTCATCCGGTTACAAGTTGACCCTCAATCGATAACCCTGTCAAAATCCCCACATCTTGAAGTGTTACTATCGTTTCACCACATGTGAGATGAAACATGTGCATTTTTTAGTCTCCACCTTTCAATGAGTGATGTAATTAAATTCCAGTCAATATTTATCACCCCAATTTGTGCAATTCCTATCAACTTAGATGATCTTATATATGGTCGAATTCTTCAATTTGTCTGTAGTGCTCATCTACACTACTTCTCCTTGTTCTCAACACTTCTCTTTCAATCTTTTAATTAAATTTAAACAGATCAAATTAAATAAATAAAAAATTCATTATTAATCTACAATATATATATATATATATATATATATATATATATATATATATATGTATGTATAATTAGAAAAAATTACTGAATTATTCCATATCGCATCGGATTGATGTTTTCCTTGCATTGTTAATAACTCCCCATTAATAGGACCCGGGTTGATTCGCGCAGCACCTAAATGATAAGAATCCATGTCAAAACCTGCATTTAATAAAAAAAATTAAACATTGAAAAATATTTGGGCGAACAAATTTATTTAAATAATTCAAGTTTCCAAAACTTATTGTTTAATGATAGATATGTATAATTTTTGTATCCAAAAACAATTCTGATACCAAACAATATATGCCTATATTCCTTAGATAACATAAACCAATGAATCATATTTAATTATATATTTTAATAAATAATTTAACCATTTTTTTTAAATATTATTATGATGTTTAGACATAAAAAAAAGTCATCAATTTGGATTCGAGTAATTTATCTGTTAAAAATCAATTTATCACATTGATCATTATTTACAAGATGAAGATAATTGCTTGCAAATTATAACTTTTTTTTTTTAATTTTTCAAAATTGGTTGTATATATGCTTCTGCTAACCCTCTTAAACTCATGCTATTTTTCATAAAAAAAAAATATTAATGTCTTTCCTTTAATGTTGAAATTAGATAATATTCAAAATTATTACCACTTAAAAATTAAACATGAAGATAAGACTAATAACAATATAAATTTTGTTTAACAAAAATAAATACTAAATGTAACACTCCATACCCATACGTAAGGGAGCTCATCCGCGGAGGGAGTGAATGCCCGTATGGATAAGCGTATCACCAAACAATCCACAACCAAGCATAGACAAATATATATATATATATATATATATATATATATATATATATATATATATATATATATATATATAGTAGAGGAAATTAATCGATTTATTCATTGATATAACAAAGGTTCTATTACAAAAATACAACTGTACATAAGATATCTTTACAAAATTTATAAGCTTCCAAAAAGGCATAGCTGAAGGATTACATAAAAAAAAATAGATACAAAATAAAACCAAAGATTCCAAAAAGGTATATATATAAATACACAAAAGCTAAGCTCCTAAAACTTCACTCCTATTGTGCTGGCCTTGCCTGTGGGGACACTCCCAAAAGCTCACTTCTTCCGCACCTGCACTGATGCAATACTCGTGCTAAGCGATAACACTTAGTGGGGAAAACACAAATATGAACGGCCATTTACAATGGTCGTAGAGGCAAAACACATGCATATGTCATAAGCAAATCATACCATACCAAAAGCATAACAATTTTACATCATGAAAAGCATTCAATGGATTTCCACACTATATATCACTTATTAAAACAATCAATTCATTAACAATTAAGAATCACATAGATGCCTGCAAATTCATAGTAGCGGATAGCAAGTGAACACATTTGTACCCGTGGGTACAGTCAAAAGAAATTTTTTCATTTTCCACCAAAAATATTTTCACATTGAGGATCTTAAACAAGATCCGAACACATTAAGGATCGCGAGAACCAAAACGGGGACCTGATTAGGGTCTGAAACACATTGGGGCTGTAGCTAATAGAACTCTTTAGGCATGCCTAATTATCCACTAACTTGACACTTGCAGGCTAAGCAGAAAACATTTCATAGTCGAAGCGTAACATCAACATATTTTGATGAAGAAAGTTACGGTTCAATATCATTTGCTAGATAAGATGCCACTAGGTAAAGATTGTCAGCAAAAACAAGTTCAAAAGAGGTGAAATAGATAGAAATCAAAAGTTTAACATTTCAAAATAGGGAGCATTTACACGGCATTATGACAAAACTTTACCGCCGTATAAGACATTCCACACGGTGGTAAAGAAAACCTTACCGCCGTGTGGCCTGCTGAGCCAAAAACTCCATAGAAAACAGAATGCATTTACATGGCAGTATTACAAAACCTTACCACCATGTAAAATGCACAAAAGAAACTCCTCAAAACAGAATGACTTTACATGGCGGTATGACAAACTATCACCGTCGTGTGAAATCACGGACAAGAAAACTTAAACACAGAATATGATCACACGGTGTTATGCCTTTTCATACTGCCGTGTAGATCATTAAAAACCCAGAAATTTCTATCGAAAACATACCAAAACCACATCCTTCTATCAATTTAACAAAACACTTCAAATACTCAACTCATAATACCCCTAAGTACATACCCAATTACATTTATACATTCAATTTCTAACAATCAAGCATAATTTCACAATTCAAAGAAAATACACAAATCGAAAACATTCCCAAACCTTGATCTCCTTAGCTATACAATATCAAGGGGCTGCACTACCACTTGCCACCTCTTTCCCTTTAGGCTGTAAGGACCCAAAGTGTACCCTAGAAGAATTGCAGTGCTAATTGTATAGATAATGTTACAAAAGCATTCATAGAAGTGTAATATTGTGAGTTAGTAGGGATGTAATTGAAAAGAAAATAATTTATTAAAAGATAGATTTTAAAAGAGGGAGTAAATTGTATTTCACCAAGGACTTAATATTGGACCAATAGGGAGCTAACACCTAATTGGTTTAAGATAAGCATGCATTTATATGAGATGAAGTTGGACTCTTTGGGAGAACAGCTAGCCGGCCACCTTAGGCCACTTTTATCCCAATTAATTGATGTGAATTTAATTTTGTTAAGTCCCATTTCTGCTCTTGGTGGAAGTGTTCACGTGAGAGAGAGTTTGGCAAGGTAAGTGCGGTTGGTTTTGTAGTGTTATCTCCTTTGTTCTTCATTTTTGTTGATTTAAAGTATATGATGTGGATTAAGTGTTTATCTTCGAATGATTTTGTGCTAGAAGCTATTAACAAGAGGAGAAGATCTGAGTGGAAGAAGAGAAGTGACTCAATCTGCATTTTGAGGTCGGGATCGTTTGTAAGCTGTTATTATACTTGATTGTTTGATTGATACCTGATTGTATAGTTAAAACATTATATGTGATTAAGTGTAAATTGATAGATGTTATAGTTTAACATGTGTATATATGAGTGTTGATGATGTTAGATGAATTGCCATGTAGTTTATGACTATAAAGTAGAAACCCTAAATTTTTGGAAAACTCTACTCATGTTTTCACCAGACCTCCATGTGATGTTTTGTTTATAATTGGAGTTTGAGAAATCTAAATTGAGCAATTTATGAACAGTTAGAACCAAAATTTCCATACCTATAAAAGTCTCAGAAATGATCTTGAGAAAATTCCTACTCTAAGACCCTTAAAAGTGGCTAGAATAGAGGTATCTCTGCCTTGGTCAGCTCATGGGAGCAGTATAGATTGTTTAGATCATATCTGACATTTTTGATGTCCAAATGACTTGAAATTTGTTCCATTGGAAACTTAACATCCTAGGGAATAATGTTTTAGAAGGAATTTTTGTCTAAAAATGCATTTAAATGTCGGTTTGGACTAAACAAAAAATCATAGTGAAGCAGTCCTGAGTTTTTGCATCTGTTTTGCTAATTTTGGTATGTCATGGTCACAACCAAACTGTTGCCACCATGACCAATGCTGAGACAAGGAAGAATTGAATATTTTTGGACCTCATGGTTATAACTAAGTTGTTGCCATCGTGACCATCCCCTGCTTTGCATATTTTGAGTGTTTTTCTTCCCGAAATGTACCCGAACTTCATTGCAAGTTCCTATAGCTTGTCTAACTCGTGTCTAACATTATGAAAAGAGCATATGAATGTTTGTCAATTGGAATTATATGTAAATGATGCTATGGCATAAGAGTTTAATAATGGAATTAATGTATCCATATTTTTTTAATTGTTGAACATGACATGGCATGCGATATTGATCATGTATGATTGAATCATAATGTATGAAGTCTATGAACATGTATTAATCAGCAGTGTGTAGTGCAGAGATTTGTTGATATTATATTACTACATGTGAGTATATGCATAGGGTATATGCATGCACATGGTGTAGACACCGTGTCCTGAGACAGTCCAGATCAGGGTTACACGATGAAGAGATCAATGTCCGTTTTCAGATTAGCGGGTGGAATTTGGGAGTTTTCGTCTTTCGGTTTTACAAGGATTAAGAATTTTTTCTCTATAGAGGGAGGTTTCAGAGAGTTTTGGAGAATTCAGCTTTGAAAAATGATTTTGCTCCACAGACGGGCTAACCGTCTATGGATGGTCGCTTGTCTATCATTGAAGCTTCCCGTCTCTTGTAGCAAGTGAGCGGTAGTCGCCTAGATAGATGGACCGTCTCTTGCCTTTGAGAGATGACCGTCTATCATTTGAGAGACGGACACATGCTCACAAGAGACGACTGTCCCTATTCCCGTGCCTTGTGGATGGTCCGCCAGTCAAATTACCGTGTGTACCCTTTCCAAAGACGCCCATCTGTGGATTCATGGACAGCCATCGGTCATTGATCAGATTGCACTAACCGCTGGATTTAGGAAATCTTTTCCCATATCTTTAAATCTTTTCAAATGTGTTTAAATTTTTGATTAGATTTAAGATAAATTGTGATAACTCATTCAGTTATGATTGGATTTCAGGAATCATTTTCAAATTTAAATCCTAAAATCAAATTCATTTGAATTATCCTCTAACTCTATAAATAGTTGATTAAGTTTCATTATTTAGGGTTGGAAAATTTTCAATTGGAAAAAAAAACTCTTTGCGAGCAATTTGCTAAAAATCTGAATTCAACTATTTTCCATAAAATCTCTATTTTTCGCATCTATTCAACATAAAAATTCTTTCAATATTTATACTTTTTTGCCTGTGAATTGAGCTAACTTGAGGTAACGAAACTCATTCGTTTCCATCAATTCAGCAAGTTCCGACATTTGAATTGCTATCAAAAATACCAAGGAGGAAAAACATAAATTTTCTCTTCTTGATTTATTTTTCGAATACAATTTTTATAACTGAAAATCTTCTGAAGATACACAATCACGAACCGATCCTTATGAAACGCGTAGGGCCAAGATCATCCAGTATCCACCTAAAAGGGTAAGATCCGAGGGTAAATATTATGGATTCAGTGTTTGTGAAATTTACTTAATTTGCACTAGTTATTTTCCTCTTTCTTGATAAAATTCGATATAATAAAAATTTAAGTTAGAATTTGGATAATTTTTCTCGGGTTTCTGAAATTAAGGTGACCGACGGGCATAAGGGTCACCGACGGACGTCTCTCAATCGAGAGATGGGCCGTCGATGACGCATCACTCCGCTCGCCGGTCAATTCAAGGACGCTCACCAATCACGTATAGTAGGTCGTCCTTGGGTGATTTCATCTTTTTTCATGTCATTTTCTTCCCCATTCTCTTTTTAACCCATTATTTTCCAAAATTCCCTGTTATTTTGCTTGTTATTTTCTTTCTTTTGACATTAACATGTCTATTCTTATGAGTTACTACCTGGTTATCTTGGGATGGATTGGAATGGTTGATGATGATTATGGCGCCGATCGGAGGATCTTCATCCAGGTTCCCTCTTTAACATTGTCTTTTCCATTTTTATTTATCGTCATTGTAAAGGTTATTTCAATCCCGTTAAAATAAAGAAGGCCAAGTGTTTCATAGTAATTGAATTGGGATTTTCTGAAAATTGAGGACCAAAGTCCTATTTTAGCCAACAAAACCGACGCATAATAAAAATTGATTTGTAATAAATATGCATGAAAGGACCAATGTCCTCATTTTAATGAATATCTCGATTTCTGTATGCTTCGCCTGTTGTTTCATAATGGGGGTTCTATTCTGCCCCTAATTTTATTGTAATTTATTTTTGGGTATTTAATCTTATGCCAATATATTGCTTTTATTTATGTGAATGGATTGCGCCTTAATTAATCGCATTGTGTGGAAAGTTGGGTGAAACGATAAATTCAAAACTTAATTATAATATTAATCAAGGTATAAATAAATGAGAAGTCCCGAACCCGCTATGGTCTTAGGCTCAACGAGGTTAGAGGACCATCTCAAAGTTCTATTGGGATGGGGCCTCCAAAATATCTCTTGTTGCCCCACCAAGAGGCCTAATTTGCATAATCCTAGGCTCCATAGGGTAGAGGATCATCCCAATGTTTTATTGGGCTGAGGCCTCCAAGATCCCTCTGGTTTGCCCAAAATGGGGGCTTATGCATCCCTCGCATAATCCTAGGCTCTGCGGGGTTAGAGGATCACTTCGATGTTCTATTGGAGTGATGCCTCCAAGATTTCCTTGGCTTGCCCAAAATGGATGCGTATGCGCTGTCTTAGGCTTACTGAGGCTAGACGAACCTTCCCAATGTTCTATTGGGTGGCAACTCCAAGAAACCTCCTTGTTGCCCAACATAGATGCACTTGTAATTCGTTGCAAGTTTTAACAAACCTCATCCCCAAAGCCCTAAAAGCGGGCGGTTTGGGGCGCCTCGGGGTTCGGCGCACGTCATAGTGGCGAGTCCACTAAGGACAATACTCGAGACTTCGCTTCGAAAGTACCTTGGTTAAAATTTACAATTGAGTTTTAATTTAAAAATTTCATCTTTTTTTTTTCAAAAACTGCATTGCATCTCATTAGAGCCTTAGATCTATACTAGTTTGGTCCCTCTATCAACCCCAGTGCATTCCCGAAGCATAACTCTACGTTCACTCAATGTAGGGAAGTGTTAAGGATAATCACCAGCCCAAGTCTCGTACCATCATAGTATATTAAATGGAGACCCGATCGGTCGTTACGCTCGTGATGAGATAGACCCGTTAGCAGGGACCATGCTTAGGTAGCCCTAAAGTAACATCACCTTTATACTAAAGCTCATGTGATGGAAATAGTTACTTCCCCTAAGTGGTATGAACCTTAATACTATGCTTGCTGTATGGATCATTATGTACTAGACAAATCCATATAATTTGACTGGCCACCCAGTCAAAGGCTTTTATGCCCCGATAGGCCCAGGTCAACTTATTCGGATTGCCTAAATACATAACGATCATAACCCGTGTGCCTGAACATTAGTTAGGAGAGGTTATACTGCTGGTTTTCCACCGTGCACCATACGTGCCCATCGGGCCCCCTATTGACCCATGGGCCAATTCCACCTAGGAAAGAGACTATGACCTCGTGTGCGGGAATAACAAGGATGGAAGGACCTATGTGCTTGCATGTGATTTGTGGATATTGCATAGCACGATCATGCATTATATGTCATTCATGCATCATCTTAACGAGTATGTTTTGCAGCCATCATAGATCTGCCTAAGTGGTTAAGAGGTTCTCAGGGGCAATTACGCAGAAATCCATTCTTCGAGTTACCAGAAAGGGTGAAGTATCTGGACACTCCTTTAGAAACTAACTACGCTACTTTAACTCAGTTCTCTTTACACGAAGAAATGGCAAACTCACCAAGAGGACCAGATGCCACCAGGGCTTTGATAGCGGATAAAGTGGGCCGAAGGTTAGAAGAGTCTGAGAACTGCATATTGGCCGTAATGTCCACAATGGGTCAACCAGCGGCCCCATAGAACCCACAACATCCTCCTATGAGGAATAATGAAAGGGAGGAGGTCAGAGAAGACCCGCAAGAGGAGATCCGCCCGCTACCTGTAGACCTAAGAGCTGCCACATTGGGGGCACAGAGGAGGAGGCCAGCCCCAAGATTGGATGATGTCTGGGAGGATGATGAATATGAGGAGTGCATGTCTGAGAGAGGGAAAGCATCTAAAACCGAAGAAGCCATCTGGAAGAAAATGGAGGAAAAATTCGAAGCAATAATGAAGATGTTGACAAGGGGTCGAGGGATAAACCCTGAGGATAAAGAATTAGAAAGAGAGGTCTTGGTCCCAATGAATTTTAAGATGCCGGATGTGCCGAAGTTTGATGGTACATTAGACCCTACCGTCCATATAAAACAATATTTGTTAGTAATAAAGGGAGCTATGCTAATGAAAAGGCAGAAGATTGAATACTTTTGCTTGAGTTTGACTGGCCCAGCGGTGGATTGGTACCATAGGCTCGACTGCAGAACCAAGGAGGACTGGAATTTATTGACGGAAGAATTTTTGAGACAATACAATTGCAGTACGAGGATGGAAGTGACCTTAAAGGACCTGGAGCTGCTACAGCAGAAGGGAGGCGAGTCTTTCCATGAGTATCTAACCCAGTGGAGGAATCGGGTGATAGAGATGAAGAGAAAATCGGATACTCAGGATTAAATACGACTATTCATTAAAAATGCAAGCTCGTATTTGAGAGAGGGATTGAAGATGAAGGGATTAAGAGACTGGGAGTCCCTGAAAGACATCGCCATTGAAGCTGAAGGAGAGTACCTCGCTAGGAGAGCAGGTAGTGAGAATTATCCTAAGAAAGGTAGCAGTAGCCAGGGGGCAAGTAGACCGACAGGTTCTGCTAGTGGCATGAGGAAGACTGCTGAAGTGTCAACCACTAATGCTACCCCGAGGCGTTTCTCCAACCTTGGAATGTCTTTGTCATGGGTACTGAGAAGGCTGATGAAAGAGGGAAAGTTACAGCTTTTGCCACCCCGAACCGCCATAACTCAAGGCATGCCAGGGCATAAGGATAATGAATACTGTGCTTATCATCAACACACTGGGCATATAACTGATGAGTGCAAGGCTTTGAGGCATGCAATTCAAGATCTAATTGATTCAAAGCAAATCACAGGCCCAGAGAAGAGAGGAAGTCAGAAGAAAGCTGGATATAATAATGTGCCCCCGCCAGTATTTATGATCGGGTCCAGTTTGCCTAAGGAGTTTGTATTAAAGAAGTTGTACGGTAACGATGTCAACACTGCTATCACAAGCCTCCATGAGGTGAGTGAAGAAGGGCTTCCCGCTGCAGTGATTGATTGATGGTCCACTGATGACAGTGGAACTGAAAATGATGATTCTGAAGTGTTTCCCGACCTGCAGGGTTCGAAGGAGGAAGAAGAGGAAAAAAAGAAGGAAAAGAAGAATAAAGTAGGAGCTGTGACCTGGAGCAAAAGGGTAGCTCTAGAAGTTGAGATGCCCAGGAGCTGGTTGAGGGCACAAAGGGAAAAGAGCCGAAAGAAGATCTAATAGTCAAGCAGGTCAAAAGGACGCCGGCTCAGATTTCAATATGGGACCTCTTGAGACAGTCCCCATCACACAGGCAGAAAGTAGTGGAGGCCTTATGTGAGGCAACGGTGGCTACAACAATCTCGCCTACAGAGCTTCTGGACGTAGTGAAGTGACGAACAGGAGAGAATGTGGTTTTTACAAGTGCTGACCTTCCGGCAGAAGGCCGTAACCACAATCGTCCTTTATACATAAGGGAACAAATCAACCAAAAGCACACAGCATGCGTAATGGTGGATGATGGCTCATCGATAAATGTTTGCCCGAAGGTAGCAATGGCAGCTTTTGGGGTGACAGAGGATATGCTGGCCAAATTTGATCTCACCATCACAACATACGATAACTCGCGTAGGCATGCCTCCGGGACATTCAAGGCAATGGTGAAGATGGGGCCGGTAGAGACGAAAGTAGAGTTCGTGGTCTTGCCCATACCCGCCAATTTCTCGGCTCTTTTGGGTAGGCCATGGTTTCACAAGTTGGGAGGTGTCCCCTCTACGCTGCATCAAATGGTCAAAATACCCCATGAAGGCCAGGTGGTGACCATAAGGGCTGCATGGGAAAATCAAGTTTCCATACTGGAGATCACCATGCAGCCATTTAATGGATTCCATGTCACCATGATTAATCTTAAGGAACAAATGGAAGGAAGTCCCCAGGTGGTAAACATGATGAAGAGGATGTCATTCCTCCCTGGCGTAGGACTGGGTAAGAATTCCCAAGGGATGCTAACAGCCATCACCACTAGGGGTCAAAAGGACAAAAGGGGCCTGGGATACACAGGTGCAGTAAAGGGGCTTGGTGGGAAGCCAGAAAAGGAGATTCCCCATATCAAAAACAGTTTTGTGCCGGTAGCCGCAGCATGTGCCTACACATGAGAAGCTGAGCCACAGTGGGTGGACGAAAAAATTATGCCAGGGTTCGAGGTCTTCAACGATGTTTATGACTAGGACATTGGATTGATCAAGCTAGCAAAGGGCTTCTGGGATCAAGAAACCATGACCAGTGAGACAATTTGGGACCGCGACGAGCTCGAGGAAGTCATAACCGAGAAGATGGTGGTCACCCAGCTGAGGGGGAAAGCGAAGATTGAGGAAGCTGTACAGGGGGTTGCTGAAGAACGCCCGAAATGCCAAAGTGATGCAGGACTGTCAGCTGTAACAGATACGCCGGCGGAGGAGGAAGAGGAAAGTAGTTTAGATTTTCTTTTTACTCCGGAACTTTTTAAACAATGTTAATGATAATTTTAATTTTATTAATAAAGTGAATGATTTTGCTTACTTGTGCGATGTTTTCGATGATTTCATTATGCATGATCATGATCATAATCCATCTATATTTGACATTGATTCAACTGATGCTGCTCCATTTAATCTTGGGACCTCGGAAAACCCAAAAAAAAATTGATAGCATCGGATGTAACTCCTGAAGAGCGAGGAAAATTTGAGAAAATATTAAGAAAACATGAAAAAATCTTTGCTTGGACCTACGAAGATATGCCAGGAGTGGAACGAGAAATCACGGAACACGTCATACCCACGTATCCAGACTGTAGGCCTGTTAAGCAGAAGTTGAGAAGGGTCAGGTCGGAGTGGGCAAACAAAGTGAAGGAGGAAATTCACAAGCAGATTGAGGCCAAGTCCCTAGTTGAGGTACAATACCCTACCTAGTTGGCCAATGTTGTCCCAGTAGCCAAGAAAAAAGTAAAGTAAGGGTATGTGTGGACTATCGAGACTTGAACAAGGCTTGTCCAAAGGATGACTTTTCGTTGCCCCACATAGACGTGCTGGTGGATAGCGCAGTTGCCTGCATAATGTACAGTTTTGTGGATGGTTACACATGCTACAACCAGATACTCAATAAAATAATCGACCGGATTAAGAAGGCTTTCATCATGGAATGGGGGACGCAGGGTAATGCCCTTTGGCTTGAAGAACGCAGGCACAACTTACCAAAGGGTGGCCACAAAGATTTTAGATGACTTGATTCATAAGGAGGTAGAAGTATATGTGGGAGATATGATGATCAAGTCGGCCACCCTTGAAGCCCTGGAAAAGTTCTTTCAAAGAATCGGAAAGTACAACCTACGATTAAACCCCAAGAAATGTATTTTTGGTGTCACCTCAGGGAAGCTCCTAGGACATATAGTTAGCCAAAGGGGTATCGAGATTGACCAAGATAAGGTTAAGGCCATTAGAGAAATACCAGTACCACGGAAAGAAAAAGACGTAAGAAGTTTCCTGGGTAGGTTGCAGTATGTCAGCAAGTTTATCGCTAAGTTAACTTCGATTTGTGAACTAATCTTTAAACTCCTTAGAAAAGACCAACCTGTAATATAGAATGAAGATTGTCAGAGAGCTTTCGATGCTATCAGGGAATACTTGTTGAATCCATCGGTTTTGAGACCCCCGCAGCTAATTAAACCACTGATTTTGTATTTGGCTATAGAAGATAGTTCTGTTGGTGCCATGATGTCCCAATAAGATGAGTTCGGAGTGGAGTTTTCTATTTACTACCTAAGTAAGAAGTTCCTGGCTTATGAGGTTAAGTATACAGAAGTAGAAAGATTTACCTTGCGGTATTCTGGGCCTCTAAGAAGTTGAGGCATTATTTTCATTCCTACAAGGTACGGGCAGTAGCAAAGCAGAATCCCCTAAGATACTTGCAGGAAGCTCCATCTTTACTTGGGAAAATGGGTAGATGGTTGTTGCTGCTACAAGAATTTGATGTAGAGTACATTACTCGAAAAACTATCAAAGGGCGTGCAGTGACTGAATTCCTAGCAGAACACCCAATTCAAGGAGACTCATACGAGTTCAACTTTCTAGATGAGGATGTGGCAGCTATAACAGTTATGGGTTGGCAATTGCACATTGACGGAGCTGTGAATAACAGAGGGGCAGGAGTAGGAATTATTCTAACAACCCCGGATGATGAGAAACTTCCCTTAGCAAAGAAACTGAGGTTCAAGGCTACCAATAACGAGGCTGAGTACGAAGCATGTACTTTTGGTTTAGAAGCATTAATAGCCTTGGGGGCAAAGAACGTGGAAGTGTTTGGTGATTCATCCTTGGTGATCAATCAAATTCGAGGCGAATGGGCAGTTAAAGAAGAGAGGCTAATGCCGTATGTCAAGCACTTGAAGGACTTGAGCAATCAGTTTGAGGTGTGTACATTCTATTTCATTCCAAGCGATGAGAATCAGTTGGCCGATGCGCTCGCCACTTTAGTGTCAATGTGGGATAATCCGGAGGGAGTAGTTATGAGACCGGTTTTGATTTCTAGCTCTGAGAGACCTAGCTTCGAATCTAAGTCGGTAATGGAAATAGAAGTGGCAAATGGGAAGCCGTGGTATTACGATATTAGGAACTATCTAGAAAATGCGACATTCCCGAAAGAAGCTACCGAGAAAGATCAGAGAATGATCTGCAAGCTGTCTACTCAGTTTATTTGCATAGATGGAGTGTTGTACAAATGACATGCTTATGGCATTCAGTTAAGTTGCTTGGACGAGAAAGATACCCAGAAGGTAATGGAAGAAACTCACGCCGACGTTTATGGAACCCATATGAATGGGCTGACATTGGCCAAAAAGATTATGAGGCAAGGGTTTTTCTGGCTCACCATGGATACGGATTGCTCGAAGTATGTAAAACAGTGTCAGTTGTGCCAATAGTATGTAGACTTAAGACACTTGTCCATTTCAGAATTGCATAGTCTGACGTCACCTTGGCCATTCGCAGCTTAGGGGATTGACATTATTGGAGAGATATGTCCCACGGCCTCCAATGGGCATAGGTACATCATTGTCGCCATCGACTACTTTGCCAAGTGGGTAAAAGCCAAGTCCTTTAAGAAGGTTGATGCTCGGGATATGGCAAAGTTCATTGAGAAGAACTTGATATGTAGATATGGCATTCCACACCATGTGGTATCTGACAACGGGGTCCAGTTCATGGCCGAAACAAAGAAGTTACTCCAGAAATATGGTATTGAGCATCACAAGTCTTCTTCGTTTCGTCCTCAAGCCAGTGGGGCAGTAGAAGCCGCCAATAAGAATGTCAAGAGGATCCTGGTTAAGATGGTCCAGAGTTATAAAGATTGGGCGAAAAAGTTGCCTTTTGCACTCTAGGGTTATAGAACAACAATCAGGACATCTACAGGGGCCACACCATATTCTTTGGTATATGGGACGGAGGTAGTATTGCCGGTCAAGGTCGAACTCAAGTCACTGAGGGTGATAATGGAAGCTGAGATTCCGGAGGCTGAATGGGCACAGCAGCGGTTACAGCACTTGAACATGTTGGATGAGAATAGGTTGAGAGCTTACTACCATAATCATATTTATCAGAAGAGGCTCACCAGGTCCTTTGGAAAGAAAGTCAAGAAACACCCATTGAAGGAGAGGGACTTGGTATTCAAACAGATTAGACCAGGCGCACCGGATATCAGAGGAAAGTTCAGACCAACATGGGAAGGACCGTTCATCCTCAAGAAGCTGTTGTCAAAGGGAGCCGTGATTCTGTCAGATAGCGATGGCAACGAGTTTAAGGAGCCGGTTAACATCGATAGACTCAAAAGGTTCCATGGCTAAAAGGCTATAAAATCAAAAGAAGAGAATGAAAGACATGCGGGTCGAAAACCGAAAAAAGGTGGCCTTGCTAAAATTGGGTGCCTCGGCAGGGTGAAAACCGAAAAAAGGCATCCAGGTCAAAAATTAGAGGCTTGAGAGAAAATTTCCAATCAAGAAAACCCGAGAGGGCTGATTGGTAACAGGAGTTAGTGCTATCAAAATTTGGTTCCATGAATGAATGTAGTTTTGCATAATTGAATTAGTGCCCGATAATGATCATGTATGATGAAATCTTACTGAAATGTACACAATTTTATGAAATAAAATAAGACTTGATTTATTCATTTACATCGTTGTCTAGTTCTGTTTTGAAAAGAAACATGCTGCTCAAAATGCATGCAAAGCTAAACTATGCCCTACTACTACTTTCGCCAGCCAAATGCCTAAGTCGTCGTGTTCTGTTATTGGATGTTGGGCTAAGTACCCACCTCTTGTACGCACTAGTAGAGGTAACATAGTGATTCCCGAAGGGAGGTATGACAGTCTTCAATGGAAGTTGGCTCTAGAGCTCATAATAGCGAGAGGCAAAAGCTGCAGAAAAGACTCCGCCTTGAAAGGATAAAGAGAGCCTCATCACATCCTGAGTCATCCCGAGTTGACGAGCACAACAGGCCGTGATATAGAAGGTAGCCTTGCGAAGCCCGCATAAGGGAACACATCCTGATGATCTATCAATTACTGCACTGGATAGAGGAAGCCAAGCGTGCATGAAGCTAATATCCTCGTCTGATAGTTCACTGAATCTGGCAATACCTTCGTCGGAGGTTGCAAATGAGTACAACCGTTGTCGTGGGAGGAAGTGTCTCGGAGAGTATTGAGCGATGACCTTGGGAGGTGGTTCTGATAATAATTTTAGCTTCTCTTGTAACCATATCTGAAGAAAAATAAAAAAAATAAGAAAAATAAAGAAAAAAAAATAATAATAAATAAAAGCCGCAGGAGTGAGTTGGGTTCTCTTTAGGCAAAAATAAGGCATAGGGTCGTGTGAAAATCCAGAAAGGACACACTTCCCGCTAAGAAAAGTTAGTGTGAAAATCCACAAGGGACACACTACCTTTTAAAAATGACTTACCTGGAGTAATAAGGGGCTCCCACTGAAAGACGCAGTAGACCTAGCACGAACAGAGTCCAACCCTAAAATAGTCTCAGTCAGCACAAATGGAAAAGGGATCAGTTCGCGGTGAAAATCGTCCAGAATCCCAAATAGGTCAAGATCACCAATCAGCTCCTCTGAGGTCACAGCCAAATACCACATCAGACAGAATAAGAAAATAACACTTGTATGATATGGGGGAACATCAGAAAATCCATCCAACGCCTCAATCAATGGCTCCAAGGTGAATGTGGGACCTTGAGGAACTAAGCAAGCAGCGTCAGAAGGAGCTAGACTTAAGGATAGAGCAATGTCCCGGGTATGAATCAGCCCACAACGAGGAACGTAGGGCAAAGCACTAGGAGGATACCAGGCACCAACAATTGTGGCAAATTCCTCAGGTAAGGGGCATAACTCCTGGTAAGTAAACCTAAAAATGTGAAAGTGTGGGTCCTAAAAGTGTGTTGCGGCCAAAAGGAGATTATAGTCTACCTTGACTCTCCTCAAAAATTTCAGTCCAGAAAGTGGGGCAAGGGTGTTATTTTCCCAAGTCTGGGGATTGTCTAAGGTATGGCACATTTTGTTGAAAGAAAGGGAAGTCATTTTCTCAAGGGGTAAAATCAGCAAAGGGAATAAGGAAGAAAAAGGGGAAAAACCGGAAGAAGGAACTTGCTGCAAAGGTTGCAATGAGGGAGAAGGCATGGAATCCAAGAAAGTGGTGAAGTTTATAGAATTGCTTCACCGACGGCCTACCCGTGCTTCACATTAGACGGGAAGCCCGTCTGTTATCTGTCCACCTGGCAGATCTGTGCATCATCATCATGCATATCATGCACATCGAAAAAAAATTAATTAGGCAATTAATGAGGGTTAAAAACAGAATCTGGAACGACAAACGGCATGCCCATCATTTGCTCCTAGGGACGGATAGCCCGTTGGTGAGCGAATTCTATATAAGCCTACGTAACCGACGTGCTGTGTAACACCCCCTACCTAAACGTAGGTGATCCCATCCGATAAGGAGTGAGATGCCGTATAGGTAAAGGTGTCACCACACAGATACAGGATAAACATATACATTCATACATAAACATACATGCCGAAATATAGGGTAATTAAAAATTTTACAAAATCATTCATGAAAGAAGCTGATCATACATTAATATAACGGAAAACATTACATTACTGTTTGATCAACCAACAATGCAAAAGATAATTACATATCCAAAATATACTTATACATATGCGGAAGCTATTACAAAATTATCATAAGAGAGTTCTATACAAAAAGATTCATCAAAATACAACATTAAGCCCTACACTAAAACCCAGCTGTGTTGGTCTGGCTACGATGACTCTCCCAAGGCAACTTCTTCCGCACCTGCACGGGTAAACACACCGTGATAAGCGATAAATGCTTAGTGGGGAAACACACAAATCAAATGGACGGCCATTCATAATGGTCGTCAAGCATAACACATACAGATGGCATAGTCAGAAATATGCATTAGATAAAATTATGAACCTACAAACATATAGAGTCATACATTTGATATAACATAACTGTCTTCATATTGTCACATTATTAGTCATATTCGGATAATACATTCTCATCATAATCAAAACAGTTCAAAGCATTAAAGCACCTGCTGACTCGAGGTAGTGGATAACGAGTGAATGGACAGTACTTTATGAGTACGAGCCAATTACAGACAGTACCTTACGGGTACGAATCGAAAACCAATTACTTTTTCATTTACAAAACATTTTATTAAGGGACCTTAAACAAGATCCAAACACATTAGAGGGTTCACGAGGAACCAAACGGGACCTAATCGGGGTCAGAATGCCCTTGGATTATTCGATGGACCCAAAATGCCCTTAACACATGCCAAAACTCACACAATGCACATGTACATACATGGCTCATTCTACTAGGGGGCAAATGGGGTGTGACAAGTGTCCCCTACTAACAAGAATTTCGTCCTCGAAATTCTCACCTGATCTGAACAAATGCGGGTACTGAATTCTCATTGACTCTTCTGGTTCCCAAGTCGCTTCCTGAACCCTGTGATGACTCCATAACACTTTTACCAAAGGAATCTATTTGCTTCTCAGCTGTCTCACTTCCCGGGCTAGAATAGCTCTTGGTTCTTCATCATATGAAAAATCAGGCTGAACTTGTACCTCTTGCACTGAAAAAACATGCGACGGATCCGACCGGTACCGATGAAGCATCGAAACATGAAACACATCATGCAACTTCGATAACTCCATTGGCAAAGCCAATCTATAAGCCACTGGACCAACTCTGGCCAAAACCTCATACGGACCAATGAAGCGAGGACTAAGTTTCCCCTTCTTTCCAAACCGAAGCACCTTTCTCCAAGACGATACTTTAAGAAAGACTTTGTCCCCAACTTCAAACCACACATCTTTCCTTTTCAAATTGGCATAAGACTTTTGTCGATCCTTAGCCGCCTTTAAATTCCGCTGCACAACTCTGATCTTTTCCTCTATATCCCTAACCAATTCCGGTCCAATCACTAATCTCTCGGACAACTCGATCCAACAAACTGGAGTCCTACACTGCCGACCATACAAAGCCTCATACGGTGCTATACCGATGCTCGACTGATAACTGTTATTATAGGCAAACTCCATAAGCGACACATATCGGTCCCAACTACCCGCAAAAATTCAAGACACAAGCTCGCAGCATATCCTCTAAAATCTGTATAACCCATTTGGACTGACCATCTGTCTGAGGATGGAATGCTGTACTGAAGTTCAACTTGGTACACAAAGCTCTTTGCAACTCTTTCCAAAACTTAGATGTGAACCTTGGGTCTCGATATGAAACTATGGACAATGGCACTCCATGCAACCGAACTATCTCATCCACATAGATACTGACCAACTTGTCCATCGAATAATCCACTCTCACTGGCAAGAAGTGAGCTGACTTGTAAGCCGATCCACTATCACCCAAACTGAGTCGTGCTTCTTCTGAGTCAAAGGCAACCCGAAAACAAAATCCATGGCGATGTCATCCCACTTCCACTCGGGAATGGACAAAGGCGTGAGCAATCCCGAAGGAACTTGGTGCTCAGCCTTTACCTGCTAACACGTCAGGCACTTGGACACAAAATCCACTATGTCTCTTTTCATACCGGACCACCAATAGAACTGCTTCATGTCCCTGTACATCTTCTCACTACCAGGATGCATAGTGAAAACTGTACTATGCGCCTCAGCTAAAAGCTGTCTTCTTAACTCTTCATTATCCAGTACACAGAAACGGTTTCTATACAGAAGAACCCCATCTTGAACTGAGAACTCTGACTGCTTGCCCAAACTGACCTCTTGCACAATCCGCTGAAGCTTCTCATCAACCCTCTGAGCATCAACTATCCTCTGTCTCAAGGTAGGCTTCACTCTCAATTGAGCTATCAAAGCTCCATCTGAACCAAACGTCCATCTAAACCGTCTCAGAAATAAAGCAGAAACTGACTTCCGACTCAAAGCATCTGCGACTACATTAGCCTTACCAGGATGGTAATCCACAATGCAGTCGTAATCCTTAAACAACTCGAGCCAACGACGCTGCCTCATATTCAACTCCTTCTGCATGAGGAGATACTTTAAACTCTTGTGATCCGTAAATATCCTACATCTCTCCCCATACAGATAATGGCGCCAAATCTTCAAAGCAAAGATCACGGCCGCCAACTCTAGATCATGCGTCGGATAATTCCTCTCATGCGGCTTCAACTGTCGAGAAACATAGGCCACAACCTTACCTTCTTGCATTAGAACACAACCCAAACCAACACCCGAAGCATCGCTATACATGACAAACTCCTTACCCGAGATAGGTTGAGTCAGTATAGGAGCTTCAACTAGCAACTTCTTTAACTGCTCAAAATAAGCCTGACATCTGTCTGACCACTCAAACTTAACTCCTTTCCTCAACAACCTAGTCATCGGAGCGGCAATCACTGAGAAACCTTTAACAAACCGATGGTAATAACCCGCCAAACCGATGAAACTCCGCACTTCTTGAACATTCCTAGGTGCTTTCCAATCAACTATTGCCTCAATCTTGGTTGGATCCACTTGGATACCCTTAGCTGAAACTATATGGCCTAAAAATGAAACTTCCCGAAGCCAAAAATCACACTTGCTAAGCTTAGCAAACAGCCGATGCTCTCTCAAAACTTGCAAAACTAACCAAAGATGCTCCTCATGCTCATTCTCATCCTTGGAATACACCAAGATATCATCTATAAACACCACCACAAACCGGTCTAAATATGGCCTAAACACTCTGTTCATCAAGTCCATGAATGCCGCTGGAGCATTAGTCAAACCAAACGGCATCACAAGGAACTCATAGTGGCCATACCGAGTCCGGAATGCAGTCTTAACCACATCCTCATTGATGCGGAACCCAATAGCTAGCGAGCTATAAACCCACACATACAATTCAAATAGCAAACCAAATCAGATAAACACCCTCCCTATTGAACCACCAATCAACCTGTGACTGAAAACGCAAATAATCGGGAATTAAAGAACCTGAAAAATGCCACAATCAAACAATTGATAAGTTAATCAAATTCTTTATGCAATAGAAAAGAAAGCAATTCACTCTCATTCTAAGCAAAGAAAATTCGGCTAAGCCAATGAATATCATTCAAAATCTGAAATTCTTAACATAACATGTTCTATTTATAGGGTGGCTAACCCTAGCTAGCAAATAACCTAAAACAAACCCTAATGAGGCCTTAAACATGGTGTGGCCGAATTGTCCATGGGCTTTACAAGATAAGTTCAGCCCAAGCTAAAGAATTAAACACACTTAAAATAAGCCCAAAAGAAAGACTAATTAAAAACCCAAAATAACTAAACTAAACCCAATCTAAAAGCCCAATTCGTTTAGCCCATTAAGTCATTAAATAAATGAGTCATGTGACTTTTAAATGAAGCACATGACTTGTACAAATAAAGCCCAAAGTAGTATAAACCCAAAAATGACTTAAATTTGCCCAAAAATGGCTTAAGTTGGCCCAATTTCACTAGAAGCTTCCAAAAGGCTAAGTACTTTGTGAAAGCCTCCTTCAAGCTCTTTATAACACTTCTTAAATTTGATCTCCATGAATATGAACTTGCAATGTTTATAACGTTGCAATGTTGACCCCCCTGTGCAAGCATCATTCCCTCCCTATTTAGAAAAGATTCGTCCTCGAATCTTCGTCTTGTTCAAGTTGGGAATGGAAACTTGTAGAATGAAATCATCTTCATATACGATCTTTTGAACAGGTGGAAATAAAATGAATGCTTCTTCAGCTGAGGACTCATCATGTTCCTGCAATTTAACAAAAATACTAGGAAAAACATGATTATTCAATACAACCATTTCATTCTGATCATTATTATCTTCACTTTCCACGTTCAATTCAACCTCCTTAAGAACTGTAGGGTCAATTATAACATGCTGATCTTCTATCTCAATTACACAAACATCTTTCTGTTCACTCAAAGCAACATCTTCTCTTTCAATTATGTTTTCCTTTTCACTCAAAACAACATCTTCGTCACATCCACTTATTTCTTCTTCACTCACAACCTCATTGTCATACAAATCTATAGAATCTCTTTCAGCTTCACACACCATCTCTTCCATTGTAACTTCCTCTTTCTTTCTTTTCTCCTTTTTCAAACACTTATCTAGCTGTCTAAAGAGTTGTTTAAACCTCAATTCCATATCTTCAGAATCTTTATTTTTCCTCCAGTTTGAATAACTCTTGTTGTTGGAATTTGAGAATGACCCTGCTATCCTCTTTTGTTTCTGTTGCCTCTCCACCTTAATGGCAATGTTCATTAAGTCCTCCATTTTTCCATAATGTTGCAATTCAACTACATCCGCAATTTCTTTATTCAAACCTCCTAGAAACCAAGCCATGATTACCTCTTCCTCCTCTTCTATGTTAGCTTTGATCAATAGCATCTCCATCTCCTTGTGATAATCTTCTACTGATCTAGCTCCTTGCACTAGCCTATGCAACCTCTGATGTAACTCCCTAAAGTAGTGTGAAGGCACAAATCTTTTCCTCATGGCCTCCTTCATATCCTCCCAACTACTAATAGGACATCTCCTCATCTTCCTTCTGCCCATATTCAATTAATCCCACCAAAACAAAGCATAGTCAGTGAATTCTACAGCTGCAATCTTCACCTTCTTTTCCTCTGAATATCTATTGCATTCAAAGATCATCTCTACCTTTCTCTCCCACTCCAAGTACTCTTCTGCACTATTTCTGCCTTTGAACGGAGGAATCTTGAAATTGATGTTGCCCAAGTTCCCATCTATCCTTGCACTAGTTTCCTCTTCCTCTTCATCATCAAAATCATGCTCCCCATGTCCTTGAATAATTCAGCCTCTCCTTGCTGCCCTTCTAGGAGCATTAGATATACTCCCTTCAAGCCTCTCTTCCATTCCATCCATTCTAAGCGACAGCTTTCGCATCTCACTAATGAAAGCTTGATAGAGCATCTTGTTATCTGGTACATGATCTTCACCTTGGGATATTCCCTTCCCACTAGTTTCTTTAGTCATGATGTATTTCCTGCAAAAATTGTTAGATAAAAACCTCACAAGCACTCCCTCACGTGTTTACACTCAAAGAATGTCACTCCTCTCGTGTTTCACACAATTAAGGCTTTTACCCTCTTAATGTCCTCACATTCTCTTGCCTTTTACCACTCAAGCTTGCAACTTTAAAATTGCACTTTAGAATTCAATCCACAAAGCAAGAATCTTGAGCACGTTTAAGAAAATAAAGAAAAAGTAAGCACTAACAATAAAAAAGATAGCTCAAAACTAGAAAAGAAGACACTAGACACAATGGAGGTGATACACGGTCAAGAGTGGTGTACCACTTGATTATATCCAAATTAGAGTACTAGAACAAGCAAAGATACTCTAACAGTGTAAAGGAACAAAAGCAAGCTTAAAACAAGGAAATAAGCAACAAGAATTAAGAAAAATGACAATTCTGGACAAAATGTATGAATTTGATTCACTACAATGTAAACCAAATATAGAACCTAGATATTCTACCCAGCAAAGCAAGAAATCAACAAAAAGACCAAATTAAACTAAATGAACTAGTTTGCATGCAAAACAATTAAATTTAGAGCCAAAAGTATCACTATGATGAATGCTGCAACAAGCTTGATTAATGTGTCAAATTGTGTGCAAAATGGTGGCAAAGTGATAGGAAAATGATGGCAAAATGATACGAAAATGGTAACACAAATGATCAAAAATGACTCCAAAAATGGTGGAACAAATGGATAAGATATGATAAAAATGGCAGGTCAAATGGACAAGAAATGAAACAAGAATAGCAGCTTAAATGGATAAGAAATGATATCAAAAATGGCAACTCAAATGGATAAGAAAAATGGATAATACAAATGGATAAATAAATGGATAACACAAGTGGATAAGTAAATGGATAAGGAAATGGATAACACAAATGGATAAGTAAATGGATAAGGAAATGGATAACACAAATGGATAAATAAATGGATAACACAAATGGATAAGTAAATGGATAAGAAAATGGATAACACAAATGGATAAATAAATAGATAACACAGATGGATAAGTAAATGGATAAGAAAATGGATAACACAAATGGTGAATCAATGATTACAAAGTAAATCCTTGATTAAGTAGGATTAGGATAACAATTCCAATTCTGTTATGGATTAGAATTTTGAAAGCCTAAACCCAAAGGGAAAGGATTAATTTTACTAATCCTTAAAGGATTCCTAATTCCCCAAGCAATATGGATTAATTTTCTCCAACCTATTATAGGATTTGGATTTGCCCTTTGCTATATAAACCCTCTTTGGCAGAATTGCTCCCTACCCGTTTCTCCTCCTATATTCCTTTCTTTCACTTTTTTTTTCTCTTCTTTTCTCTATTTCTTCTATTCTTTTCTTTTGTATGTTTTTCTTTCTTTTCTTCTTGCTGTTTATTTTTTTTTAATAAATTTTAGCAATCAAATCAAAACAAACTCCTACAAGGTTCGGATTTCTAAACCCAAAGATGTTCTACTTCTTTTTTTTTTTCTTCTCCTTTTTTTTTTATAACTTCAGCAAACAAACTATAACTTCTACTCCCAAAATTCATATTTCAAGCCAAGGATAATCAATGTTTTGGTTCAAGGCAAAAATCAGAATTTCAAGGCAAAAAAAAGTAAATAAAACAAAGGCAAAGAAAAGGCTAATTTAACACACAAAAAAAACACAAAAATCAGAAACTTGATGAAACCAAATTCGGCACAAATATAAAAGAATCAAGAAAAAGAAAACACAACCCTAACACTAAGATAAATAGGAATTTACCTTACTTTGGCTCTGAGTGAGGAAGGAATAAGTGTAAATGAAGATGTTATTACCTTGAGTGAAATGGAAAAAGATTGTAAAAAGGAAGATGCTTGTGTAGTTGAGATGGAAGATTAGCATGTTATGATAGATCCTGTAGTGCCTCAGGAGGTTGAATTGAACATGGAGGAAGAAAAGAACCATGATCAGAACGAAAAGTATGCATTGAATAACAATATTTTTCCTAATGTTTATGTTAACTTGCAGGAACATGATGAGTTCTTTGCTGACAAAGCATTCATTTTATTTCCACCTGTTCAGAAGATGTTATATGAAGACGAATTTATTCTAGAAGTGGCAATTCCCAACTTGAACAAGACGAAAATTCGAGGACGAATCTTTTCTAAAGAGGGAGGGAATTATGCGTGCACAGGGGGGTCAACTTTGCAAGATTATAAACATTGCAAGTTCGGATTCATGGAGATCAAATTTGGGGAAGTTCAAGAAGGCTTGAAGGTGGTTTACTGTAGCTATGAAGAAGCCGAATCAAAAAGAGACTTTGAAGAGAGGCATGTGTAAGTCATATGACCTTGACATGTGCTATGCATGTGTCATATGCATGTGCACATCATGTGACACATTACATGTGCAATGCATGTGCCAATTAATGGACTTAAGGGGCTAATTTGTTTGGGCTTTTAATTAGGGCTTTATTTATTATTTTTATTTGATTATTTGTAATATGTTAGGCCTTAACTTATTATTTTGGGCTTATTTAAGTGAGATGGGCTTTAATTAGCTTGGGCTTATTTAGTTAGTTCTTTTTAGGCTTTTTGGGCTGTATTTTAAGTTAATTAGTGTGGGCTTTAGTTATCTTGGTGTAAGGCCCATGTTTAAAGGCTTATTTGATTAATTAGGGTTTTTATTAGCTTAAAGGAGTATAAATACTCCTCAACAACGAATTTGTGTAGAGAGATTAGAATTATTAAACATTGGAGGCTATCCTCTTTTCTTGGCTTTGCCAAAATTCTTTAGAGAGATTAGTGAGGAATGCTTGCTTATCTTTTCTATTGCATGAAGAATTTGATTACTTATCAATTATCTTGATTGTGGCGTTTTCATCTTTTTCGATTTCCCAATTATTTGCGTTTCCATTCACGTGTTGTTTGGGGGTTCAATAGGGAGGGTTTTTGTCTTCTTTGTCTTTGCAATCAAAGTGTATATTCAAGGGGTTTCGGGTTCTTTAACCTTGGGGTTCCGCATCACTCATCCTTAACCCGAAGCTGATAATACCCCGACCGAAGATCTATCTTGGAAAACACACCTGCGCCCCGAAGCTGATCAAATAAATCCTCGACTCTAGGCAACGGATACTTATTCTTCACTGTAACCTTATTGATCTGCCTGTAGTCGATACACATCCTCAAGGATCCATCCTTTTTCTTAACAAATAGAACCGGAGCTCCCCAAGGAGATATGCTGGGTCGAATAAACTCCTTATCCAATAGCTCTGGTAGTTGAGTTTTAAGTTCCCTCAATTCTACAGGAACCATCCGATAAGGTGCTTTCGAAATAGGTGCGGTACCCGGCATAATCTCAATGGCTAACTCAACTTCTCTCTCCGGAGGTAACCCAGGCAAATCACTCGAAAAAACATCACCAAACTCCCGCACAACAGGGATATCCTCAATCCTCACTTGATCCCTCTTGGAATCCAAAACCACAGCTAGGAAAGCCTCACAACCCTTCCTAATAAACCTCTTAGCTTGCATCGCTCAAATCACATTATTCACAGAGCTAGCGCCCAAACCCCTTACAAATACTGGAAATCTGTTCCTATCCCGAAGCACAAAGGTCTTCCTATAGCAATCCAACACAGCCCGATGCTTACCCAACCAGTCTATTCCCAAAATCAAATCAAACTCTTTGAAAGGCAACTCTATCAAGTCCGCGGGAAACTCAATTCCCTCAACCAACAGGGGACAACTCCTATAAACTCTACTCACGTTGACACTATGCCCTAATGGATTGGTCACACATATCTCATAGTCTAACTGATCTACCACATGCAACTTATCAATAATCTTATCTATGCACAAATATGAGTGTGTGGAACCAGGGTCTATTAGAGCATACAATTCGGTGTCATGGAGTAGGAACTTACCAGCAATCACATCAGGGGCATCCTGCTCCTCTCTAGCTCTCACAGCATAAGCTCTGGCTGCGACTGGTGGAGGACGCTCAACTGTCTCTGAAACAGCTCCATCTCTAGGTCGACTGCCTCGACCTCTGCCTCGGCCCCTACCATGGGTAGCCTGCATAGCATTAGATCCAACTCCACTTGTTCCTCTCTGTGGACCTGAATCTTCACTTATCTGAGGACAGTTAGCCAGACGGTGCTCGGTGCTCCCACATCTAAAACACCCACCAGTGAGCCACCTACACTCACCCCGGTGAGCTTTACTGCAATGCGAACAAATGGGCATAGGCTCAAATATACCACCCCTGCCAGAACCAGACTTAGCTGCCGAACCTTGCCTTCTACCCCTCGTGGCTGAACCGGATGATAACTGATTTTGCTGATCCCTTGCTCTCTTACCTGAAGACGAAGAAGAAGAACCACCCCGAGACTGATTCCTCCTCTGAGCTCTCTCTCTTAGCACCGACTCTGACCTTTTCGCCCTCATGGCAGCATCTGTAATCTGATAGTAGCTCACCCCTGGCGTGCTCATCAAGGAGATTAAAGTTACCCTTAAAGATTCATTCAAGCCAGCCTCGAAATGCTTGCATCTGAAATCATCTGTCATGACCCCTCGCGGAGCATATCGGGACAACTGATTAAACTCTTTCTCATAATCCGAAACCGACAAAGCTCTTTGCTTCAAACTTAGAAATTGTGCCCATCTTGCATCCTTGTAAGTCTGAGTGACATACTTATTCGCAAATTCCTCAACAAAGAATTCCCATGTAATAGGATCGGGAATCTGAGGCTGTCTGCACACTAGTTGCCACCATTCATACGCCGACCCTTGAAGCAAGGCCACGGTACACTCTGCTTGCAACTCAGGAGGACACCTAACTTCTCTCAAAGCCCTCTTCACCTTATCTAACCACCTCTCTGCCACTTCAGATTCATCCAACCCAGTTCCATAAAAGTCTTCGGCCCCAGCTTTCCTTAAATTCTCCATGGGAGGCCTAGGGGCAACCACTCTCTCCAAGACCCTCGCCATGTCCTGTGACAGCCGAAACATGGCTTCAAAAGGCATGGCAGCGGCCTCGAGCTAAACCCTAGCAGCTTGAGCCGACACAGTAACAGAAGGATCCCTGGCTTGAGGGTTCACACTTTCAGCAGACTCCTCAAGCGATCAACGAGTAGAATTAGAAGCCATCTAAGCAAACAAGGAAAACCACATCAGCCAACACAGCCCTAGACATAGACACATCTATACACAGCATCACATTAACAAAAACACCCTGAAACGCCTAAACCGGGCTCTGATACCACAACTTGTAACACCCCCTACCTATACGTAGGTGATCCCATCCGATAAGGAGTGAGATGCCGTATGGGTAAAGGTGTCACCACACAGATACAGGATAAACATATACATTCATACATAAACATACATGCCGAAATACAGGGTAATTAAAAACTTTACAAAATCATTCATGAAAGAAGCTGATCATACATTAATATAACGGAAAAAATTACATTACTGTTTGATCAACCAACAATGCAAAAGATAATTACATATCCAAAATATACTTATACATATGCGGACGCTATTACAAAATTATCATAAGAGAGTTCTATACAAAAAGAATCATTAAAATACAACATTAAGCCATACACTAAAACCCAGCTGTGTTGGTTTGGCTGCGACGACTCTCACAAGGCAACTCATTCCGCACCTGCACGGGTAAACACACCGTGCTAAGCGATAAACGCTTAGTGGGGAAAAACACAAATCAAATGGACGGCCATTCACAATGGTCGTCAAGCAAAACACATACAGATGGCATAGTCAGAAATATGCATTAGATAAAATTATGAACCTACGAACATATAGAGTCATACATTTGATATAACATAACTGTCTTAATATTGTCACATTATTAATCATATTCGGATAATACATTCTCATCATAATCAAAACAGTTCAAAGCATTAAAGCACCTGCTGACTCGAGGTAGTGGATAACGAGTGAACGGACAGTACTTTACGGGTGCGAGCCGATTACAGACAGTACCTTACGGGTACGAATCGAAAACCAATTACTTTTTCATTTACAAAACATTTTATTAAGGGACCTTAAACAAGATCCAAACACATTAGAGGGTTCATGAGGAACCAAACGGTACCTGATCGGGGTCCAAACTCAACAGAGGCTGCAGCTATAAGACTCTATTAGGCATGCCTAACTATCCACTGAGCTGACTCTAGCAGATTATGCAGCATCCACTCAAGTCATTTCATAATATTCCAAATCTCATATATTTACATATATATAGACATATTCATATCATGGGTTCGCATTCATGTAATTCATAAGTTAACAGATATAAGGCTTATGGTCACCAAAGGAAACTGGAGTTCAAAACCACACGCACATGCCAAAGGAAACACATTCAGCATAACAAGACTATCGCGCTTGAGCTGCCTATCGCGATCGCGATAGAGACCATAGTCTCTCGCAGCGTGCGCGCGATGGGCTTCGCGATCGCGGGGAGGAGGGAAATGCCGGACTCTGTCACGCTCGCGACTATGTCACGATCGCGACAGAGAGTCTAAATTTTGCCATCGCGGGCTCGCGACAGCACAGGCCAGCATTGCGCTCTGTTGTGATCGCGACGCCGTCGCGCTCGCGACAGAGAACACATCAACTTTTGCTATCGCGAGCTCGCGACTGCACAGGCCACGATCATTGATCTTTGTCGCGCTCACGACAGAGTCGGGATTTGCAATATCTGCAGAAATCTGCAGCTTCTTCCTCTTCTAAAACACACCCACAACACACAAATCACATTCAAATGGTCTCTTACCTCAAATCCAGCCACCCATTAACATCAATAACCACAATATAACATTTATCAACAATTAATTTCACACCAAACATCAATTCAAACTCGCAATACCAATAATTCTCAATACCCATAAATTTACAGCAAAAACTACATCAATCCACAAAATCACTACAATAATCCCATGCTCATGCAAAATTACCTTACCCAAACAAAAACCCATAACAACATGCCATAATAAGAGCATATTGCAACCCACTTTCTAGAAATCACCAAGAACACAAGCATGAACACATTTACATACAAAAATAATAACTTCCCAAACCTTGAAATCCTTTGCTCCTGATGCTTAGTTCCACTAGATCCCGCCTTCTCATTGCCCTTAGGCTCACGCGGAGGCTCAACTAAGCATCAAACCAACAAAACACACAAACATAAAATCCAAACTTCAAACCCAAAACCAGAAAGTAGGAAGAAGAAGAGAAGATGAAGAACTAAATGAAGAAAAGAAGAACAAATGCAATAGATTTACCTCAAAAATGCTAAAGGATGATCAATCCCCACCAACTAAGCCTTGATTCCAAGCTAGGGTTCTTAGAGGAAGAGAAAATGAAGAAGAAAAGGATGAGGGGAAGGGAAAAACGGGAATGAAGGCAGCCACCGTTCCCCCCTCTCTTCTCTTGTCTTTTTCTTTTTCTTTTCCCTAACCCTAGACAAGTGTCACTTCCCTATTGGTGGGATTTGATCACTCACACCCAAAACACATGCATCACATACACACAAGACACTCCCAACTAATGCATACCCTACAAATGTGTGGACACACACACTCTAGCACAGCCCCACAAACACATCCTACAAACATATGAGTAACCACACCCAAGTGCAACCCAACTAATTCACACCCTAACACCACACATGCACCCACATGCTAACAAAACTCTTAAAACATGCATTTCTACCCAAAATGCCCTTAACACATGCCAAAACTCACACAATGCACATGTACATACATGGCTCATTCTACTAGGGGGCAAATGGGGTGTGACAGGCTGTCACTTTTTCTCTTCCTTTTCCTACACAAACCGACGCCCCTTCTTTGTTTTTTGCTTATAATTTCCTTATTTTTATTCCATTTTACACACTTTTTGCACCATATTGTCCCTTGCATCGTTGCGCACAGTTTGAAGTACATATTTCGCATTTTCATCAAGTTTTATTTTTGACAGTTTCAGGTCAATTGAGCAATTTCTCCCACTTTCTTTCTTTTATTTCGGAAATAATTAGTAATAAAATGCATGTCTAGTTTAGTTTGATAAGATATAATATTCTGTTATTTTTCTTTATTATTTTCTTTTATTTTGAGAATGATTAGCAATAAAATGTATGTATAGGATAATTTAATATGTTTCTTCAGTTGATTTTTAGAATAGTTTATATGGCCATGCATGTATAGTATAACTTAATAAATATAATATTTTTCGGCGCATTTTTATTTAGTTTTTGTTGGTTAGGCGCACAAAACAAAGCTGTAGAAATGCTTGCACATTGGAACTAGTAGGAAGAAATAGAAAACACTGGAAATATTAACTTGTAAAGTTGGTCTCATACTAAAAAGGGCGCAAATTAGATCAATGGAATATATTGTATGGTCACTTGGGGCCTGAGGCCTGTCCTTTTATCTTTTACGCAGGAAGTTGGGCACATCCTTGCCGGGATGCTGCCCAAATTTTTATTATTATTTCTTGGGTTGGGCACATCCTTATCGGGATGCTGTCCAAATCTTTTTAATCTTCCATGACAGACCCATCCTTGCCAGGATGTCAGACAAGTCTTTTGAAATGGGCGTCCTTGCCGTAATATTGCTCGTTTTCTTTTTATCTCATTTTTTAAACATATTTCTTTCTAGATATTGCTTGGGTTTTGATAAGCCAAAGATCTACAGAATTTGTTATATGCGTCTGTTGATAGGTCCGTCTGTGGCCACAATGCTAAACTAATTGTTTACTTTCTTTTCAGGATGCCTCCACTACATCACATCCCACGCGATCAGCTTGAGCCTCAGGCCCTAGCTCGGATGAGTGCTGAAGCCAGGCAGAGGTATATAGCGCTGGTTTGAGTGCATTTTTGGGCCAGCCGCTTTATTTCCAGACCATTCCTTGAGGCCCTAGGAATGGTGGATGAGGTCGATGCTTTGATAGCGGCCGCTGGGTGGACTGAGTTCTTGACACCTTCTTTCTAGACTTATCCTGGAGTAGTTCGACAGTTTCTTGCCACCTTGCACTATAGGGGGTTCCAGAGATCTGATACAGAAGAGGGTGTCATACAGTTCTGGATCGAGGGCCACCAGTACAGTATTACCCGCTAGCGATTTGCACAGGCTATGGGACTTCCATTTGGGCAGGATGTTATAGTGCCCCAGAGAGCAGTCCGGTGCCACCACTGGGCGGTCATTGCCTTATCGAGAGTACCGTATGACCATGATATGGCAAAGAGTACGGTACTCATGTCACAAGCCCTTTGCTACATTTAAAGGGTCCTATCCAGCTCCTATTTGGGACGGGCTGGTAACCCAGGTTCCCTCAACACCGCAAAGATATGGAGTTTATGGGCCATGGTTGTAGGGCAGCGGCTCAACATTAGCCGTGAGATTATAGCTAATCTAGTGAGAGTGTCTAGAGGAGCAGCACCTGTGGTGTATGTTGGTGGAGTTATTACTAGATTGTTGTTGAGTTTGGGTGCCCGTCCGGATGTGCTTGGACATCCTTTGGATGAGAGCATTGATGTAGATGCGCCATCAGCACTGACCATGGGTATGATAGTGTCGATACAGGGTCAGCCTGAGGCATATAGGCTTCAGACCATCCACGAGACCCGGCGTGCTTTCGGCCTTCCATCGCTTGAGCCGATAGAGGAGCAGCTTCATGAGCAGCCTGAGATAGAGCACCAGCCTCCCGAGCAGCCGCAGTATCAGGAGGGTCAGCCTCTCTAGTACCCAAATTACTAGGAGGATCAGCCTCCGCAGCAACCTGAGGGGGAATAGCCTCATATGCCTTTTGACACGGGGATCGAGTTTACTATGGATGAATTGTTTGCCACTCCCCCAGCACAGAGGGTGCAGAGTCCTACTCCTCCTCCACCATCAAGGGTACAGCGGACTGTGCCCCGAGCCCTTGGCAGGTTTCATCTGTATGTTAGAGCATGGGACTCGGGGGCATCTACTTCCATGGCTCCGCCTCTCGGGCAGGCACCAGAGTCGGTCCCCCCTACATCAGCGCTATCGCCTCAGCCAGTATAGCCAGACTTTACAGCAGTCTTGACTTCTATGTTCGCCTCCTTGGAGCACAGACAGGAGGAGAGGGACAACGTCCTTTTTTTAGCAGCTTGGGGAGCGAGATAGGGTCATATTGGAGCAGTTGGGCCAGTAGCAGAGCATTATACATGAGCAAGGGAGGCTTATTGATCAGTTGAGGTAAGAGTTGAGTGCCTCACAGGACGCCGCAGCACAAAGGATAGATGCATCAATCCAGATGGTAGACGAGTCAATTGAGGCTCTCCGGTTTAGGATTGGGGTATTGGAGGGCGCCGTACCTCCCATTGCTCAGACCATCAGAGAGTTCAGGGAGCAGACGGAGGATAGGCAAAGGCATATGAGAGATGCCTCCAGAGATCAGACTCTCCGACTGGCTGGTGCTTTCAGAGAGTTAGGGGGAGTGGTCACAGACACGCTACAGTTCATGACAGTATGTGCGCAGCCTTTTCTCAATGAGTGCACCCGGGTTCAGTTCCAGCAGTAGGATTTAGCAAGGGCGCAGCCCTTGTCTGTACCAATTATTGTTCCTCCTCGACATCAGCAGCAGCCCGGACCCTCAGTGACTCAACAGCCCGGATCCTCAGTTCCTCCCAAGCAGCCTTCTACTTTAGGAGCTGGACCCTCCGCTTCTTCATCGCAGTACCAGCCAGTTTATATATCAGACGATGATGATGATCCAGTGGAGAAGCCCTCATATCATTCGCCTCTGTAGGTTGTTTAGGGAGTTTTAGCACTGTATCTTATATTTTCACTATTATGGTTATTTTTGTATGTGTTTTGTACAAAATTTATACTTTTAGTGGAACATTTATGGGTAACTTGCTAAATTTACATTTTGTTTTTATAGATTTATCTTACTTTCTTCTGAAAGGGAAAATGATGACATCATAAGAAAAGATGATAGATGATAAATGGCAACATAAAAAATGTTTATAAATCTACCAATCAGACTTATTTGCATATGAATTAACAATAATCTTTTACAACATAGGAACATGATTTCGCACCAATTCGAGGATAGTCAACAATCAAGTGATGGGGTCGAACATTACATGTTATATTCAATCAATATTATATTACGGATCGGATGGAGATCAGCGAATCAAAATCATACTTTGCGAATCAAATGGAGATCAGCAAATCAGAACCATATTCAGCAGATCGAATAAGGATCAGCAAATCAGAAGACATACCTTGTAGACCGGATGGAGGTCAGTAGGATAGAATATCCAATCACATGCCTTGCAGATCGGATGGGGGTTCGCAAGGAAGCTATGCAGACTGAGACATGGCCAGCAGGGCACGCGATAGAATAGTTCGCGATGAGATCATAGTTAAAGAACACCGCATCTCACAGTAGAGATTGTAGTTAGAGAACACTACATCTCACAAAAGCTGCGCAAGCCAAGACGAGGCCAGCAGAACACCAGCGATAGAATACATCGCAAGGAGGATGCAGTTAGAGAACACTGCGCTTCACAACGAGGTTGTAGTCAGAGAGTACTGCATCTCACAGACACCGTGCAGGACAAAATGAGGCCAGCAGGATAGATCAGCCACCGTGCATGCCGAGACGAGGACAGCGGGGCACACGCGATGGAACATATCGCAGTAAGGTTGCAGTTAGAAAACACTGCATCTCACCATCAATTTGTAGCTAGAGAACACCACATCCTATAGACACCGTGTAAGTCGAGACGAGACTAATGGTACACTTGTAATAAAATAAATTGCAAATGGGTCACAGTTGGACAATGCTGCCTCTCAAGAACACTTAGACACCAAGCATGCCGAGACGGGGCTTGTTGAACGAATGATCACATGCTTCCACGCAATACCGAAAAGGTAAGGACTGCCTCAGGTATGCATTTCTTCCTTTCTTCTCTGAATTTTGGCTATCTAGACACTAGTGCACTATTTTCCCCAAAATTGAGGGCAACTGTAGACACCATGTCCTGAGACAGTCCAGATTAGGGTTATTCGATGAAGAAATCAATGTCCATTTTCAAATTAGCAGGTGGAATTTGGGAGTTTTCGTCTTTCGATTTTACAAGGATTAAGAATTTTTTTCTCTATAGAGGGAGGTTTCAGAGAGTTTTGGAGAATTTAGCTTTGAAAAATGATTTTGCTCCACAGACGAGCTGACCATCTGTGGATGGATTCCCGTCTATCGTTGAAGCTTCCCGTCCCTCATAGCGAGTGAGCGGCCGTCGCCCAGATAGACAAACTGTCTCTTGCCTTTAAGAGATGACCGTCTGTCGTTTGAGAGACAGACACGTGCTCGCGAGAGACGGCCGTCCCTATTCCCATGCCTTGTGGATGGTCCGCCGGTCAAATTACCGTGCGTATCCTTTCCATAGACGCCCGTCTGTGGATTCATGGATGGCTGTCGGTCGTTGATCAGATTGCACTAACCGCCGAATTTAGGAAATCTTATCCCATATCTTTAAATCTTTTCAAATGTGTTTAAATTTTGGATTAGATTTCGGATATATTGTGATAACCGATTCGGTTATGATTGGATTTCAGGAATCATTTTCAAATTTAAATCCTAAATTCAAATTCATTTGAATTATCCTCTAACTCTATAAATAGTGGATTAAGTTTCATTATTTGGGGTTGGAAAATTTTCAATTGGAAAAAAAACTCTTTGCGAGCAATTTGCTGAAAATCTGAATTCAACTATTTTCCATAAAATCTCTATTTTTCGCATCTATTCAACATAAAAATTCTTTCAATATTTCTACTTTCTTGCCTGTGAATTGAGCTAACTTGAGGTAACGAAACTCATTCGTTTCCATCAATTCAACCAGTTCTGACATTTGAATTGCTATCAAAAATACCAAGGAGGAAAAACATAAATTTTCTCTTCTTGATTTATTTTTCGAATACAATTTTCATAACTAAAAATCTCCCTAAGATACGCAATCACGAACCGATCCTTGTGAAATGCGTGGAGCCAAGATCATCCAGTATCCACCTAAAAGGGTAAGATCCGAGGGTAAACATTCTGGATTCAGTGTTTGTGAAATTTACTTAATTTGCGCTGGTTATTTTCCCCTTTCTTGATAAAATTTGATATAATAAAAATTTAAGTTAGAATTTGGATAATTTTTCTCGAGTTTCTGAAATTAAGGTGACCAACGGGCATAAGGGTCACCGACGGACGTTTCTCAATCGAGAGTTGGGCCGTCGATGATGCATCACTTCGCCCGTCGGTCAAGCCAGGGACGCCCGCCAGTCAGGCACAGTAGGTCGTCCCTGGGTGATTTCCTCTTTTTCATGTCATTTTCTTCCCCATTCTCTTTTTAATCCATTTTTTTTCCAAAATTCCATGTTATTTTACTTGTTATTTTCTTACTTTTGACACTAACATGTCTATTCTTGTGAGTTACTACCTGGTTATCTTGGGATGGATTGGAATGTTTGATGATGATTATGGCGCCGATCTGAGGATCTTCATCTGGGTTCCCTCTTTAACTTTGTTTTTTCCATTTTTATTTATCATCATTGTAAAGGTTATTTCAATCCCATTAAAATAAAGACAGCCAAGTGTTTTATAGTAATCGAATTTGGATTTTCTGAAAATTGAGGACCAAAGTCCTATTTTAGCCAACAAAACCGACACTTAATAAAAATTGATTTGTAATAAATATGCAAGACAGGACCAATGTCCTCATTTTAATGAATATCCCGATTTCTGTATGCTTCGCCTGTTGTTTCATAATGGGGGTTGTATTCTGCCCTAGTTTTATTGCAATTTATTTTTGGGTATTTAATCTTATGTCAATATATTGCTTTTATTTATGTGAATGAACTGCACCTTAATTAATCGCATTGTGTGGAAAGTTGGGTGAAACGATGAATTCAAAACTTAATTATAATATTAATCATGGTATAAATAAATGAGAAGTCCCAAACCCGCTCTGATCTTAGGCTCAACGAGGTTAAAGGACCGTCTCAAAGTTCTATTGGGATGGGGCCTCCAAAATATCTCTTGTTGCCCCACCAAAAGGCCTAATTTGCACAATCCTAGGCTCCATGGGGTAGAGGATCATCCCAATGTTCTATTGGGCTGAGGCCTCCAAGATCCCTCTGGTTTGCCCAAAATGGGTGCTTATCCGTCGCTCGCATAATCCTAGGCTCCACGGGGTTAGAGGATCACTTTGATGTTCTATTGGAGTGATGCCTCCAAGATTTCCCTGGCTTGCCCAAAATGGATGCGTATGCACTATCTTAGGCTCACTGAGGCTAGACGAACCTTCCCAATATTCCATTGGGTGGCGACTCCAAGAAACCTCCTTGTTGCCCAACATAGATGCACTTGTAATTCTGTTGCAAGTTTTAACGGACCTTATCCCGAAAGCCCTAAAAGCGAACGGTTCGGGGCGCCTTGGGGTTCGACGCGTGTCACACATGGTTTGCTCAGTTAATACGTAAATAGTGTATAGTGTTTTGAATAAACCTTAGAGTACATGCAATGTATATGATTCAATTTGTAGAGTTCTTATATGAGCCTGAATGGTCATAGTAGTGGATAAATAAGCATGCTTATAAAGGGATAAAGTGTGGCTGCTATAATGGCCTTGATTGTGCCTAGAAATTAAATACCTTGTGTATTCAAATGATTTTGAGTTAAGTCTCTATATGTTCGATACTGTTAGTCGGTATTTAGAGTACCCGAATCAACCATTGATGTGAATTCAAGCTAGTAAATGTTCTGTACTGTTATGAGATGTAGTGAAGGCTGGTATACGTTTATGCCTTTACATGAAATTTTAATATCATGTTAACATACACGTATATAAATACATGTAATAGTAGTGAAGTGTTATCACTTATTATATAAGATGTTTGCATGACTAAGGATTTGCAGTGTTGAGTGACTAAGTAGAGTTATGATCTATTATATGTATATGAATGTGCATGTATATGACTATAAATGAGATGTAGAGATTTGTTATCACTTAGTGTATATGATAATTATTAATGCTAGAGAATGTGTTTATGCCAAGATATATATATATATATTGATAAATGCGAATGGTATAACAAGTATGCATGTGTGAGATTATATGAGTGTTAAAGAACAAGATGATTAATTACCATGTATGATAATTGAGAGCTGGTGGTTAATTGCATGAAAAGCTATATGTTATGGTTTGTTAATTGAGATTAGCATGATTAGTGATATGCATATTAATTTATTTTTGTGACTTCGATAGAAGTCCTTTGTTCTGTTTTCCCCACTAAGCGTTATTGCTTATGTAACACCCCAACTCATACGTGGACGAACCCATCCGCAAGGGAGTAGGAAGCCATACGAGTAGGTGTGTTACCAGACTGAAGCGAGACAAAGCATACTAAAATACGAAAGAATTTAAAACTTGAGGAGTAGATTTGGACATGCATATTTCGCAAATGCGCATACACTAAGCAAAAGCATACAGTTGTGTAAGCTTACAAGCATACAACAGAAGTTATCCTCAATACATCGCTATACAAATATTTACATGGCCCAGATTATTACATAAGTATCTTTACATATTATTATTATATACTTTTTATACAGAAATACAAAATTCAAAAGCTGGACAAAACACAAACTTCTGGCTCCTATGTGGCCGACCATTGCAGATGTGCGACTCGAACTGGACCAGACCTGCCACCTGCACGGGGAAAAGAACCTGTGCTAAGCGATAACGCTTAGTGGGGAAAACAAACATAATAATATGGACGGTCATTCACAATGGTCGTCGAGGCATAACACACACAAATCTCATACACACATAGTTCTTACCGAGAAATATATATGCTTACATATAATAGCTCTGCATTCAAATGTTTCTTATCATATTCATATACTTATATGATTAACACACCCAATTATCATGCCAGAACATAAACACATTCTAATATACATGTTAATTTATCACATTACTATACAGAAATGTAGTGTCAACATTATACGTCATACCGACTTCAATCACACCTACTATATACAAGATCATTTACAGATAAGGACAAAAGTACAATATGCAGGTTAGAGTTACATTAAGCCCACTCGAAGATTTGTAAGCACATTCACATCTCCCAACATCATACTCATACTGATATCACATTCTTATATTCATAACTGGTTCATATGACCGAAATCTTATACATTCGGATATCATATTCTCATGTTCACATCAGATAAAGCAAACGAAATACCTGCTGACTCAAAATAGTGGATAACGAGTACTGAGGGGAAGACCTCATGAGGGAACACATAGCCCGATCTCTGACCGGGGAAACCTCAGAGGGAACACATAATATAATGTACCATACAGGTACAAGTCGGAAGGCAACATTTCATTGAACAGGATCTTAAACAAGATCCATACACATACACATACACATAATAGGGGTTCACGAGGAACCATTCGGGGACCTGATCAGGGTCCAAATCGTTCAAAGGGGCGCTGCAGCTACACATACATAGACTCTATTAGGCATGCCTAACTATCCACTAGACTGACTCTCGCAGGTCATGCATCATTCAAATCAGGTGTCATATCAGACAGTATATAAATATCATCATATTTAATCCAGAGTACAATGGACATATTCACATTAATATACACATACTTCAGCCGCAGCATTCAGTAATTCAAACTCGTATTCATATACATATTAATTTGTCACATTACTATACAGAAATGTAGTGTTCACATTATGTGACATACTGACTTCATATACACATACTATAAACAAGACCATTTACAGATAAAAACAAAAGTACAATACATAGGTCAGAGTTACCTTTAGCCTGTTCAGAGACTTGTAATCACATCCGCATATCCCAAAAATCATACTCATATAGATATCACATTCTTGTGTTCGTAACTAATCAGAATCCAATATAGAAACATTATTATGCCAATCATTAACTGAACATTCAAATTATGCTTTTAACCATTAACCACTTTTTATAAAAACAGAGTAGGTCACAGTCACAACCAGGTTGGTTGTCACCGTGACATACCAAAACTTTCGGCAGAAAGCACTCTTGGGGTACCTCACGGTGGTAACCCATTAGGTTGTCACCGTGACATACCCTGAACCCAAAACAGAATGCAAATATACGGTAGGTCACGGTGGTAACCACATTCATTGCCACCGTGACATACCAAACCCTCAAAACAGAATGCCAATCTGGGGTAGGTCACGGTGGTAACCACATTCATTGCCACCGTGACATACCAAAAACCTCAAACAGAATGCTATTCTTCACACTTAATCATATCATTCATACAAACTATTTATACATTTACATAAACACTTACTTACCTGGTTTGCCACATTATAGGTCTCTGTTTAAAAGAGAAATCCATAAACTAAAAGCATTAAATCACCTTTATGATTATCATATTATATAGGCACTCAAATATCCACATGAACCGTTATAGTATCATAATTATCTTGCATACTAACACATTCTAATAACATTTATTACCAATGCATGCATCGTATAGTATTGTTAGGCAATTACTTTAATCATGCATTCATTACTCATATCCCCTATATACATTTTCCATTAAGCAAACTTAATTCATAATTATACATACTTGTTCACATCGTACATGATCAATACCACAAGCATATCCTGTTCGATAATTAAAAAGCATATATATATACATTTAATTTCATTATTAAACTCTTATGCTATAGCATTAGTCACTTATAATTTGGATTGACGACTACATACATACTCATTTCCTAAGGTTAGAAATGAGTTAGACATGCTATAGGAACTTACCATGAAGTTTGGGTACGTTTCAAGAAGAAAAACACTCAAATTATGCATATTAGGGGGTGGTCACGATGGTAACCAATTGGTTGTCACCGTGAGGTCCAAAAATGAGCATTCTGCCCTGCATTTTCATAGGTCACGGTGGTAACCATTTTGGTTGCCACCGTGACATACCAAAATATTGCAAAACAGAAGCAAAATTTCGGGACTGGTTCACTCCACAATTTTGTACAGCCTATATCAAAGTCTAGAACTCATTTTTAGCCAAAACTTCCTTCTTAAAAAATGTTCTATAGGATGTTAAATTTCCAATACAACAAATTTCAGATCAATTGGGTATCTACAGATTCAGATATGATCTAAACAACCTATAGTGCTCCCCTGAACCCGTCCAGAGAAGATAGCTCTATTTCATGACCTCTTTTGGGACACTTAGAGTTAAAATTAGCTCAACCCTATTTCTAACACATATGTAGAAATATATCTTAGCTTTCCAACGGAACTGGTTTCATACCAATTGGAGTTCTAAAACTCCAGATATAGCCTAATAACCAAAGAGGGGTCAAGTGTAACCTAACACAGTCCTCACCAAAATCCTATTCACATGCACTTTTTATCAAATTAAAACCAACACTCACTACCATCATCAAAGATCATCATCAACACATTCAAATTACTTAAACAACTCATGAATATAATCAAAATCATACATAAATAAAAAGTTCCCAAACCTGGAAATCAAAGATCCAAAGTCACTTTCTAGCTTCCATCTATAATCTTTTCCTTTCCCTTGAGCTTCCTCTTGTCACTCAAAGCTTGTACAAACCAAAACCCACAGAATTACTCTTAATCCAAAAACCCTAACTTAAACAAAGCCAGAGAATAAGAAGAAGGAAATTCCAAAACGCAGGAAACCCTAAAACCTCAACTTACCTTTACAATCTTGCTCCAAACTTCAATCAAAAACACCCACAATCTTGTACAAACTCCAGCTAATAAAGAGAAAAGAAAGATGAGCAATAATGGGGAAAGAAAGAGGAAAAGAACCCATGAGGAAGAGAGGAACGGGAAAAGCAAGAAAATCTGCTTTCTCTCTCCTTCCTTTCCCTATTTCTTTCTTTCCTTTAATTCTTATCCACTCAATCCACTTGGCAAACTCTCATTGGTTCCCAACAAATATCTTAACATTCATACATACAAGCACCATACACCAAACACACACAAGCATCTCTTATACTAATATCTCCATGGTACCAAACCTATCTAACACCATAACATTTCCTTATAAGTCACTTACATCTTACTACCATACACTACAAGCACACCATAATAATTCCTTCACTTAACTTATTTAATTAATTTCTTAGCAAATAAATCCTTATTATCCATATCACTCATGTACGAATTACCCTCACTCACTCCGACTGAGCAAGCATATTCCGACTAGGCCCAGTTCGGGGTGTGACAGCTTAGCACGGGTATTTTCCCGTGTAGGTGTACAGGTTCAGACCGGTATAGAGTTTTGTTCATTTGCTGCCCACTAGGAGCTGGAATAAAGTCTAATTATAAGATAGAGTTTTTGTTGTTTTGAGTAACATCATTATGTGTAAAAAGAAAAATAGAGTAAATGAAGTGTAAATGTTAACTGTAATTATATAACCATGTAATATGGATAGCGATATTTTTGTAACATGAATACTTTATTTATATTTATATGAGTAGTATGTTTGGCCCCAAAAATGTTTTTATTATATTAATGATGTTTCTTTCCAATAATGCTTCCGTTATTGTGTATGTATGTGTATGCATATTTGCTTATGTGTTTGAGTGGTGCTCCGATATCCTCCCAAGGGGTATTGGGGTGTTACATAGGCTCTCTAGTAGGCATCTCTGAACCATCAAACCCAAAATACACAAAAACACTACATCTACACAAACCAAGGGAAACACCAAAAGAGAAGAGTAAGAAGATGAACAACAACAACAAAACTTACAAATTAATCTCTTGTGTTATCAAATTCCACCAAAGAGCAACCAAAGAAACTTTAGGGGAAGAAGAGGGCAGATGAGTGACTCTCTCATTTTCTCTCTCTTGGTCATATATATCCCTCCTTTTTCTCTCCCTTGCCACGTGTAAGTTAGTCATTGGTGGTTTTGACAAACACTTTTCTAGTCCTTCTAATTCCTCAACCACAAAAATACAACGACACATTTAACATAATCATGCAATAAACTCCACATAAACTATCATTAAAGCTAAACTCATGCAATAAGTCACAAACAATGGCCCAATACTACTAGGGTGAGAATCGGGGTGTTATAACTCTCCCCTCCTAACAAAAATTTCGTCCTTGAAATTCTCACCTGAGCATAACAATCACGGATATTGAGATTTCACAATTGACTCGGGTTCCCAAGTAGCCTCTTCAATCCCATGGTGTCACCACAATACTTTAATCGGAGGAACTTGCTTGTTTTGAGTTGTCTCACTTCCCGAGCTAAAATAGCTTTCGGTTTTTCGTCGAATAATCAGGTTGAATTCTTACATCTTGAACTGATAACACATGAGATGAATCTGATCGGTAGTGGCGAAGCATGGACACATGAAATACATCGTGTAGCTTAGCCAATTCCAAAGGCAAGGCTAACTTATAAGCAACTGGTCCAATCTTTTCCAAAATCTTGAAGGTTCCTATAAATCGGGGACTTAGCTTACCCTTTTTGCCAAAACGCAAAACTTTTTGCCAAGGCGACACTTTAAGAAACACCTTGTCTCCAATCTCAAACTGAATGTCTTTCCGGTTCAAGTTAGCATAGGATCACTATCTATCCTTGGCTGCCTTCAAGTTCTACTGCACTACTTGGATCTTCTCTTCGGCATCTCTAACCAATTCTAGCCCAACAAAAGAACGCTCGGTTAGCTCAGTCAAGCAAACCGGAGTCCTACACTTCCGTTCATATAGAGCCTCATACGGTGACATTCCAATACTTACCTGATGACTATTATTATAGGCAAATTCCATGAGCAACACATATTTATCCCAACTGCCCAAAAATTCTAAGGCACAACCCCGAAGCATATCTTCTAGAACCTGAATAACTAGCTCTGACTGAGGATGAAAAGTAGTACTGAAATTCAATCGAGTACCCAAAGCCATTTGTAACTCTTTCAAAAATTTTGACGTAAACCTCGGATCCCGATCTGACACAATCGATAAAGGAATGCCATGCAGTCGGACCACCTCATTAACATAAATATCTGCTAACTTATCCATTGAATAACCAATCCTAACTAGTAAAAAGTGCGCTAATTTCGTAAGTCGATCCACTATAACCCAAACCGCATCATGCTTTTTCTGAGTCAATGATAAACCCGACAGAAATCCATAGTTATGTCGTCCCACTTCCATTGGGGAATGGGTAAAGGATTGAGCAGTCCAGAAGGAACTTAATGCTCAGCCTTTACCTGCTTATAGGTTAAACACTTATACACAAACTCCACAATGTCTCTCTTCATCCCTTGCCACCAATAGAATTGCTTTAAATCTCGATACATCCTCTCACTACCGAGATGCATTGTAAAAATTGTAGTGTGTGCTCCAAGTAAAAGCTTCTTCTTTAACTCATCATTACTCGGCACACACAAATGATTTCTATACATAAGCACCCCATCCAATACTGAAAATTCAGTCTACTTACCATTTTGGACCTCCCGCAACACTTGCTGCAACTTCAGATCGTCTCTCTAGGCATCAACTATCGATTGCTTCAGAGAAGGCCTATCATTCAAGTGGGCAACCGAAGCCCCTTCCGAATCCAACCTCCACCTACAATGCTGCAATATAAGGGCCGAAACCGATTTCTGACTCAGGGCATCGACAACAACATTTGCTTTACCCGGATGGTACTCTAAAATGTAGTTGTAATCTTTAAATAGCTCTAACCAATGATGCTCTCTCAAATTCAACTCTTTCTGCGTGAGGAGATACTTTAAACTCTTGTGATCGGTGAAAATCCTACACATCTTCCCATACAGATAATGACGCCAAATTTTGAGAGCAAAGATCATAGCAGCTAACTCTAAATCATGTGTTGGATAATTCCTTTCATGAGCTTCAACTGGCAAGACACATAGGCCACCACTTTACCTTCCTACATTAGAACACAGCCAAGTCCCACTCCTAAAGCATCACTGTACATCACAAACTTTTTACCCAAGACGGGTTGAGTAAGTATAGGAGCCTCAATCAATAAACTCTTCAACTGTTCAAAACATGCCTGACATTTGTCGGACCATTCAAATTTCACTCCTTTACAAAGAAGTTTTATCATAGGTACTGCAATAACTGAAAACCCTTTTACAAACCGTCTGTAATACCCAGCTAAGACCATAAAGCTTCTCACTTCAGGTACATTCCTAAGCGCCTTCCAATTCATAATAGCCTCAATTTTCACCGGATCAACACGGATTCCCTCTGCAGAAATGATATGGCCTAAAAAAGACACCTCCTTAAGCCAAAACTTGCACTTAGTGAGATTTTCAAACAAATAGTGATCCCTCAAAACCTGAAGCACTATCCGAAGATGTTCTTCATGTTCACTTTCATTCTTTGAGTAAACCAGCATATCGTCAATGAATACCACGACAAATCGGTCGAGATATGGCCTAAAACCTCTGTTCATTAAATCCATAAAAGCCACTGGTGCATTGGTCAAACCAAATGACATCACCAGAAACTCATAGTGGCCATATCGCTTCCGAAAGGCAGTCTTAATCATATCTGCATCCTTAACTCGAAGCTAATAGTATCCAGACCGTAGATCAATCTTGGAAAAGATTCCAGCTCCTCTTAGCTGATCGAATAAGTCCTCATTCCTAGGCAACGGGTACTTGTTTTTCACAGTAACCTTATTGATCCGTCGATAATTGATGCACATCCTTAACATACTATCCTTTTTCTTCACAAACAAAATCGGAGCACCCCATGGAGATACGCTGGGTCTAATAAAGCCATTATCCAATAGCTCCTGTAATTGAGTTTTAAGTTCCTTCAATTCCACAGGAGCCATTCGATAAGGTGCTTTAGAAATAGGAGCGGTACCCGGCAATATCTCTATAGACAACTCCACTTCTCTCTCAGGAGGCAAACCAGGCAACTCACTAGAAAACACATCCTCAAACTCCCTAACCACTGGAATGTCCTCAATATTAACTTGACTGCGCTTAGAGTGCAACACTAAAGCCAAAATCACTTCACAACCTTTCCTCATAAACCATCTAGCTTGCATGGCTGAAATAACATTTCCCAAAGAACTAGAACCCTGACCTTTCACTACAACCGAAGACTGATCTTTATCCTGGAGCTCTATAGTCTTTTTATAACAATCTAACACTACCCGATGCTTAAATAGACAATCTATCCCCAAATCAAATCAAACTCCCAAAAAGGCAAAATCAATCAAATCCGCTGAAAATTCTATTCCTTGAACCAAGAGGGGGCAATTCCTAAACACTCTACTCACATTGACACTATGCCCTAAAGGACTGGTCACACAAATCTCATGATCTAACTGGTCAACTTCAAGCACCTTATCATATAACTTATCAGAACACAAATATGAGTGTGTGGAACTAGGATCTATTAGATCATATAATTCAGTGTCACAGAGTAGGAACTTACCTGCAATCACATCGGGTGCATCCTGCTCTTCTCGAGCTCTTATCGCATATGCCCTTGCTGGAACTGTCTGAGGATGATCCACTGACTCCGATGGAGTTCCTTCTCTAGGCCGACCTCCTCGAGCTCTACCTTTGCTCCTACCCCGACTAGCTTGAGGGGCATTAGACCCCGATCGGCTGGCCTCTTGCTGATCCCAGGTGTTCTTGCTTAACTTAGGACAGTTTGCTAGAAAATGATCCGTGCTTCCATAGCGAAAACACCCTTCACTGAGCCAATGGCACTCGCCCTTATGGTGCTTACTACAATGAGAACACTCAGGCACAACCTCACTTCTTCCACTAGAACCACCTCTGCCAGCGCCAGATACAAACGAAGATCCCTGTCTTCTACCCCTCATAGCAGGACCGATGGAGGACTCATCATGAGGATTTGCATTCGGGTTCCTCGATCTCTTACCCGAGGATAAAACTCCACAAGGGGGATTCCTTCTCTGAGCTCTATCCATCAACACAGATTTGGATCTTTTCGCACGCAGAGCTGCATGGACAATCTGATAATAACTGATAGTAGGGCACTCATCAAAGATATCAACATAGCCCTCAGAGACTTATTCAACCCAGCTTTAAAATGTTAACACCGAAAGTCTTCTGTCAATATACCAGGAGGAGCATACTTACCGAGTCTATTAAATTCCTTCTCATATTCTAATACTGATAAAGCCCACTGCTTAAGGCTTAGAAATTGGGCCCACTTAGCTTCCTTATAAGCCTTGGTAACATACTTATTAGTGAACTATCTTTCAAAACTCTTTCCACCTTCTCAATCCATTTCTCTGCCAATTCTGATTCATCCAAACTCTTCTCGTAGAAATCTTCTGGCCCAGCCTTCCTCATACTCTCTATTAGGGCTTACGGAACAATAACCCTCTCTAAGACCCGAGCCATGTCTTGGGATATCTTTATCATCGCCTCAAAATGCATGGCTATGGCCTCAGGTTGAACCTTAGCTGGCTGAGCCGGACCAGACACTGATGGATCTTGCTCTTGAGGATTGGCGCTTTTAGCTGACCCCTCGAGGGACCCACGCATAGACTCCACCTACTACAAATATAAAGATATCCGCATTAGGCCAACAAAGTCCTAAACATATATCTATACCCTATGATCACCCAAAAATGCCTAAACCTAGGCTCAGATACCAAAAATTATAACACCCTATACCCATATGTGAGGGAGCTCATTCGCGGAGGGAGTGTGACGCGCGCCGGATCCCCGCGGCCGCCCATAGGACCGCCCGCTTAAGGGCGATCGGGGCATTTGTGGGTCCGTTGATAGCTTACAATAAATCACAAGTGCGTCTATGTTGGGCAACAAGGAGGTTTCGTGGAGTCGCCACCCAATACAACATTGGGAAAGTTACTCTCGCCTCGGAGAGCCTAAGACTGCGCTTAGTATCCATTTTGGGCCAGCCAAAGGGGTCTTGGAAGGTAAACCTCTCACCCTAAGGAGCCTAGGATTAGCGCTCAAGTCTCGTGGCACAAAAAGGTGTCTTGGAGGGTAGACCTCTAGCCTCTTTGAGCCCAAAGACCAGAGCTGGGTCCGGGATTTCTCATCTATTTTACCTCGATTATTTTATGATCAAATTTTAAATAACATTAATTCGCTCTCTCTCCACATTATGTAATTAATTGAAGGCGCATTTATTCATATTTGGAAAGCCGTAAATGAGCAAGTAAATAGCAAAAATGATAAGTTACAATAATACAAGGAGCGGAATACAACTCCCTTTTGTAAATGTGCGATACATACACAAATCGGGGCATTGCTTATTTTTGAGGACTTTGGTCCTCGCATGCATTATTATCAAAATTGAATGTTTTTATTGTGGGGATTTTTATTGGATAAAAATAGGACATTGGGTCCTTACATTTATAAAAACCTCATTTTATTGAATATAAAACACTGATCCATTTTTATACATTAACGAGATACAAAAAGGGTATATCCATATACATAAAGTAATTAATGAATAAACAAATAAGGAAAATGACCAAGGAGGTTAGGAAACTAAACCAGACGAAATCCTCCAAAAATGGTAGATGCCCCTCAAGCTCAGGATGGTCCAAGAAAATCAATATACACTCACAGAAAGTTAAAAGATGTCAATATAAATAGAATTAACATAAATGAAGCCAAAAGGACTTGAAAGGGATAGGAAAAGATTTGAAGATGGGGAGACAGGACCCAGCGACGGCCTTTCTTAGGTGACTGACGGGCGTCTGTCAAATTGACCGATATGTCCATCGCTCACTCAAGTGTAAGAGCGTCTGTGAGTGGGTGACCGACGGGTGTCGGTGATGAAGATGACCCGTCGGTCACCACTGTCTCCGAAAAAATAGTAAAAGAAACTCTTTTAAAGATAAAAAAAGGGGGTTTTATCACAAAACGAGATAAAAAGAGTCAAAATAAAGAAAAATAATGACAAAATTTAGAGGAACAACCAAATAAGGATCAAATATGAAATGATATGGAGAATGAGTCTGGAATATTTACCCTCAGATAATGCTTGAATGAGATTCTTGTGTCGATTAGAGCCCCGCACGTTCCACGAGAAGCAAGATGAAGGATCAAGAAAAGGAAAATGGATTATTTCCTCTTTAACCCCTCAAGAGACTGACTTTGGAATCTAGATACAAGAAAACTAATTGATTTTAGTTTCTTTTAATGATTTTGATCCTCTAATTAAAAAAGAAATCCTTTATAAATGTGTTTGCTGGAAGAGAGAGAAAATATGCTTGAATTTTGGCAGAGTTTCCCCTCTTGAAAATTTTTGGAACCCTTTTTTAAGTGAAAATCCGGAGCTTTTATAAGCCAGGCACAACCGACAGGCGTCGGTGTATGGAGGTGGGCGTCGAAAGAATCCTTCTGACACAAGGATTCGTTCGACGGCCCTGCCACATCCACCGACGGGCGTCGGAAAGGTTGCGTGCTCCAGGAAACCAGGCGGCGCTTTGACAGGGGCGGTGATTTTCCGACGAGCGTCAGAAAATACCACAGGCCGTCTGTGACCCTAAGCGACGGGCTGGCCTCACAGACAGGCTGGCCATTTATGGAGGAAAATATACCTTTTTGACTCGAAAATCCCTTGTTTTCTCCCCCTCTGCCTATGAAAGGTAAAAAGACTCACTTCTCGTTGAACGTGGGACTAAAACCTCCAAATCCAAACCATTTATACAGGCTCGGATACCGATTTCATCATAGGGTAACCTCTGATCCGGACCGCTCCGGGACACGGTGCTTACAGTTGCCCCTAGTTTTGGGGAAACTAGTGTACAAGCACCTAGATAAGCCAAAACTCAGAGAAAGGACAGAAAGAAAGAAGGCGTACCTGCGACGGTTCTTACCTTCCGTGCCTTTTGCCGGGTAGACCTCATCTCGGTCCGTTCGGCGATGCGAAGATACTCCTATCGGTCTCATCTCGACCTGTAGGCGTCGGTGAGACGTAGCATTCTCTAGCTATGAACTCGATGTGAAGAGCAGTGTTTCTTTAACTGCAACTTCGATCTGAAGTTCCCTTGCTAACCCCTATCCAATCCGCAAGGTGCGTAGCACTCTCTGGCTGCCGCGTGAACTGTGAGATGCGGCACTCTCTGGCTACAATCTCGATCTGTGAAGAGCAGTGTTTCTCTAACTGTGTCTTCGATTGGTGAGAAGCGGTACTCTCTGACCACAGTCTCGAGGTGAAGAGTAGTATTCTCTAACTATAACTTCGATCTGAAGTTCCCTTGCTAAACCCCATTCGATCTGCAAGGTGCATAGCACTCTCTGGCTGTCGCGCAAACTGTGAGATGCAGCACTCTCTGGCTACGATATCGGTTTGTTGTCTGTTCTACCACTAGTGTTTCGCTAGCCTCATCTCGGCCTATTCGGAGTTTGTGAGATGTAGTGCTCCCTGACTACAACCTCGATGTGAAGAGCAGTGTTTCTCTAACCGCAGCTTCTGCTTCTATTGGCCTCATCTCGGCTTGTGCAGGGTTGAAGAGATGTAGTGCTCTCTGGCTACAAACTCGGTGTGAAGAGGAGGAGATCTCGCCGGGTTCCTCGTCCCAAAAAAGGATCTTAGGCGCCCTTGTTCGAACTTTTAATCGATGCCTGTGTTCGGACCGATGTTTCTCTGTACCTATATAATAAAAAGGTTTTGTTAATTCATGTTTAAGTTGTTATCTTTTAACATGTTTATTAATGGCGTGATTTTGCTTCATCTGCTCTGCTATGTTTCATTTATATTCTTCTTTATTGAGTTGTTATTCATCATTTTTCATCATTTTTGTTTTGGAATATGAGTGAGTGTGAAGGCATATATTCATCTGTAATATGAATGAATCATAAATAACTGAATAAATGCATAAATCTTGAAAACAAAAGTTTTTCACTAGAAATATCTATTTTCGTACAATGTATATACAAAGTGTTAATGTACAAAAACATGACTCCCTGAATATCATAGGGGTGTGTAGTCAGAGGGCTCATCGGGATCCTCATCATCCGATATGTGCACTGTCCCTGGCAGAGGTGGAGGCGGAGCTGGCCGTGCCGGAGGTGCAGGCTGAGCCGTAGAGGCCCTTGCCTCAGCATCATGGGTCTGCCTGAATCGGATCTGAGCATAGCCATCCCAGAAAGGCTGGGTGCAAGTCCTCATGAACTCTAACGTCTTTGATACTGTGCCTTCCAACTTCTTGAATGCCTGGCTCATCTGAGTGGTCTGCTCACTGGCGGCCCTCCTCATGTGCTCTAGGCGCTGCTCTGTCTGCTCCCTGAACTCCCTCATGGTCTGAGACAAGGGTGGGAGGATCCCCTCTATCACCTGGATGCGGGATCTCAGAGAGTCGAGTGACTCGTCGATCATCTGTAGGGTCATGTCAACCCTTTGAGACGCCTTGTCCTGAGACGTCCTCAAATCATGAGCGAGCTGCTGCCTAAGCTCCCTCTGACCCAGGGCAACCTGCTCGATCAGCCTCGCCTGCTCACCTCTGAAGGCCTCTATGACCCGGGCCTGCTCATCCCTGAAAGCATCTATGATCCGAGCCTGCTCCCGTGCCGTATGCTCGATGTAGCCGGCCTGCTCCTGGGCTAACCGCTCCACCGACTGGGACTGCTCCTGAATAGCAGCCTGCTGGTGGTCCAACCTCTCGTGAATAGCTCTATCCCTCTCATCCTGTCGTCGTTCTAAGGCTGTGAACATGGAAGTGAGGAGCTGAGAGAAGTCAGGCTGTGCTGGCTGCTGTTGTGGTGGCTCTGGAGGCGGTGCTGCGGAGGTGGATGCCCCTGGGTTGCCTCAAGAATACGGATGATACCTCTCGGGGGGGGCTGTGGGTAGTCCTTTGCACCCTGACACTCGGCGACGGGATAGGAGTCGGCACTCTGGATGCTGGTGAGGCGGCAAAGAGCTCATCCATTGTGAACTCCATGTCGAAATCCGACGGGGTCCTAGGCTGCTCCTGCTGCTGTAGTAGTGGCACAGTCTGAGACTGAGGAGGCTGAGGCTTTGGCTCTGGGTGTGGAGGATGAGGCTGGTGCTCTGGCTGTGGAGGATGCTGCTCCGGCTAAAGAGGCTGCTGTTCTGGCTGCTCCGGGTGGTCCGGATCTGGACCCAAGGATGGAAGTGAGAACATCCACCGGGTCTCGTGAATGGACAGCACCCTGTAGGCCTCCGCCTGCCCTAATATCGGGGAGATCATCCCCATCTGCACTGCCGCTGCAGCATCCACATGGATCCCCTCCTCCAAGGGTCCTCTCAACCTGTCTGGGGCAACTCCCAACCTCAAAAGCAACCTGGTGATAACTCCTCCCACTATCACCACCGGTGTCAGCCCTCTGCCAACTCTAGTCAGGTTGGCCAAGATCTCATGGCTAATGTTGAGACGCTGGCCTGCCACCATAGCCCAGAGACTCCAGATCTCGGTCGCATTAAGCGACCCTGGATTACCAGCTCGAACGAGGTACGAGCTGGATAGCACTCTGTGCAAATGCCGTAGTGCCTGAGACACCAGTACGGTGCTCTTCACTGTATCATGATCATACAGCACTCCCGGTATGGCAATGGCCGCCCAATGGGCCTGTCTCACCGCTCGCCGCGGGATCTCGACCCCCTCCTCTGTAGGGAACCCCATGGCCTGTGCGAATCTCTGCCTGGTAATACTGTAATGGTCGCCGTCGAACCAGAACTTGACCACCCCTGGCTCGGTATCCGACCTCTGAAAACCGCCATAGTGGAGGGTGGCTAGGACCTGGCGAGTAGCCTCTGGAAAAGTCTGGAAAGAGGGGTCAAGGAACTTTGTCCAGCCGGCACCCTCGACAAGCACATCAAACTCTGGGGCCATCCCTAGGGCCTCTAGGAACGGCCGGGACACGAAACGGCTGGCCCCGAAGCTCTACCTGAGCCAACGCTCTATATCTCTAAGCTGACTCATCGTCCATCCAACCCGGAACTACGACCTCGGGCTGGGCTTACGGCGCTCTGCGTCTAGGAGGCATCCTACAAAGGAGAAAAAATTAGATAGCGAAAATTCGACAAAATAAGCATTGTTAGACTTATTCTCAAGGTGAAAGCCCATTCAGGCCTCACTAGGGCAATGGCGGCCCGAAAACGAGATAAAAACTAATAACAAATAAAAGGGCGAACGTCCTGTCAAAGGAAGTCGCCCAACATGCCTCGCACATATCAAAGCAAAAGCAACGTGCAATTAGCATGGAAATAATTTAAAGCAAATAAAAATGGGCTTTTTAGGCCCCAAGGCATGCATTATACACAAAAATATTCAATTTTAGAATAAATAATAAAAATTTGGGCAGCACCCCGGCAAGGGTATGCCCAACCTCCTGCATAAAAAGGCATCAAATTAGGCCTCAGGCCTCAACAACAATATATGCACATAAATGGGACGCACCCGGGCAAGAGTGTGTCTCCAACAACACAAAAATAATGGCCTCAGGCCTCAACAACACAGAAAAGTGCGCTAAAAAATATAATTCCAAAGCAACAAAGTTATAGAAAAATTCTATTCCTATGTGATTATGCAAAGGTTCAGATTAATTGCACTAAAAAAATAAAGAAAATGGGCAGCATTCTCCCTAAATTTTTAAGGCATCTAAAGCATCCTAACCATTTCTAAGGTTAAAGGAAGAAGAAATGAAAAAATAAATTGAATTATATAAAAAAGTAGTTATTTTACTTACTTGAAGTCGTGAAGAGTGTAGAAAAACTGAAAAAAAATGAATATCAAAGCACCCGGTGAATAGAGAATGCGAAAATATGAAGAAATCGCGAAAAAAGAAGAAGAAATGCTTGAAAAACACTAAAAAAACGCAAAAAAAAACCATTTGAGAGAGAAAATGAAAGGGACAGCAGGCGCCGCACCGTCTGTCACTCGCCCTTATATAGAATTTCATGACCGACGGGCTGGGCGTCTGTAGGAGCGACCGACGGTCTGGCCGTCTGTCTCTCAATAAATGCGAGTTAATGCACGTGATGAATGCGATGCTGACGTATGCATCTGCCAGGTGGATCTCTACCGACGAGCAGGCCGTCTCTTAGGAGAGGCGGGTAGGCCGTCGGTGACACCTTCCTATAAATTCTTACAAAATTTTGCTCCTCTTGTGTCTCTTCATTTTCCAACATCTTGAGCCTTCCACCTTTCTTAGCATGTCTTCCTCTCTAGCCCAAAGAATGCACCGTATCTTAGATGACAAACACACTTGGGAAGAAAGCGCCCTTTCCTCTCTATCTGGGCTGAAATATCTGTGCCGAGTCAAAGTTGATCAGAACCTGCTTCTGGCGGCGACCCACTTCTGGAATCCCCAGTTTCACGTCTTCCGGTTTACCTACCAGGAACTGTGCCCCTTGCCTGAAGAGTTAGCTGCCATTCTTGGAGCCTGGTTCCCTCCTAGCGCTCTGCCTTGTGTCCCCCGTTGCGGCCTATTTCAGACTCGAGACACGAGAAATAGCTATGGCTCTTGGCATACCTTCTTCTGAGGCCGCCCGGCTGATTCCTCCGGGCTCTTCCTTTGCTCTGGGGCCACTGATCGAGGCTCTGGATCAGTTCACTGACATCCCCACCTACCAGGTAAGCATCATATTCTTGTTTTGTATGGTGAACTTCCTCACTGTTATTCCAGGGGGTTTGACAGGTGACTCTCGCCTGTTCGGAGTTCTGAGTGACTTTCATCTGGGATTATCACCCTTACCACTCATTCTGGCTGAAACCATTCTGGGCTTGGACGCTGTGAGCTCTGGATCCACTACAACCTTTACCGGCAGCCCCTTATTGCTCCAGGTACGTTATTATTTTAAAGGTAGTGCGTCCCTTATGGATTTTCACACTAACTTTTCTTAGCGGGAAGTGCGTCCTTTCGGATTTTCACACAACCCTGTGCCTTATTTTTGCCTGAAGTAAACCCTACTTACTCCAGCGGCTTTTTCCTTTTCTCTCTCTTTTATTTTTTTTTTAAATCTGGCTACAAGAGAAACTGAGGATGCTGTCTGAGCCACCTCCTCGAGTTACCCTACAGTACTCGCCGAGCCACTTCCTTCCGCGTCGACGATTGTATGGGTGTGCCACGGCTGGGGAAGGCATTACCAGATTTGGCGAGTTGTCAGATGATGACATCAATTTCACATCTACCTGGCTCCCACTGTCTCATGTGGTCATTGATGGGCCATCGGGGTGTGTTCCCCTCTATGGTCTCCGTCGAGCCACCTTCTGCATCATTTCTCGATGTACGCATCAGCTCGGGAAGACCCAGGATGTAGTGAGGGTTCCTTTATCTTTTCGGGGAGGAGCTCTCTCGGCTGCATTCGCCTCCATGTATCATAAGCTGTGGGGCAAACTACCAGTGAAGACTGTTATCCCAAGGTTCGGCAATCATTCCGTGTCTTCAACTAGCGAGTACAAGAAGTGGATCCTTAGTCCAGCATTTGATAACAGGACACGAGGGCTCAAGCATCTGGTCGGCGAGAGCAGCAGCAGGACTTAGCTTAGCTTACACATGCATTTCTTTTGGTGCTACATTTCTTTTTAATGCAGAACTAGAAAATGACAAAAATTAAAAGAATAATATTCACTCTATTTCACAAAATTGTGTACATTTCCATATAATTTCAGCATACATGATCAGTTTTGACATTTATTTAGCCGCTTACGCGCTGTTAATACATGAAACCAAATTTTAAACAGCATCAACTCCTGTTACCAATCGGCCCTCTCGGGTTTTCACGATCGAACATTTTCTCTCATGCCTCTAATTTTTGCACAGGATGCATTTTTTCGGTTTTCACCCTGTCTAGGCACCCAATTTTAGCACGGCCGCCTTTTTTTGGTTTTCAACCTGCAGGGCATTTTATTCACTTCTTTTTATTTTGGTCTTTAGCCATGGAACCTTTTGAGTCTGTCGACGTTGATCGGTTCTTTGAATTCGTTCCCATCACTATCCGACAAGATTGCGGCTCCTTTGGACAGTAGCTTTTTAAGGATATACGGCCCCTCCCAGGTAGGTCTGAATTTCCCCCTGATATCTGGTATGCCTGGCCTCATCTGCTTGAACACCGAGTCCCCTTCTTTCAACGGATGCTTTCTCACCTTTTTTCCGAAAGTCCTGGCCAATCTCTTCTGGTAAATCTGGTTATAATAATAAGCTTTCAGCCTAGTCCCATCCAATAAGTTTAAGTGCTACAGCCTCTGTCGCGCCCATTCGGCCTCCGAAACTTGGGCTTGCATGACCACCCTCAGTGATCTGAGCTCTATCTCAACTGGCAATACTGCTTCCATTCCGTATACCAGGGAAAAAGGTGTAGTGCCTGTAGACGTCCTTACCGTTGTTCTATATCCCCACAGGGCGAAGGGTAACTTTTCAGCCCAGTCTTTGTAGGTTTGGACCATCTTGGATAGGATCTTCTTCATATTTTTATTAGCGGCCTCTACTACTCCATTTTCTTATGGTCGGTAGGGAGAGGATTTATGATGCTCGACACCATACTTCTCGAGGAGCTTCCTGGTTTCCCCCATGAACTGGACCCCATTGTCAGACACTATGTGGTGAGGGAGGCCATATCTGCAGATCAGATTCCTTTCTATGAACTTGGCCATATCCCTTGCGTCAATCTTTTTGAAGGATTCCGCCTCCACCCATTTGGTAAAATAGTCAATTGTGACTATGATGTATCTGTGCCCATTGGATGCCGTAGGGCAAATCTCTCCAATGATATCTATCCCCCAAGCAGCGAAAGGCCAAGGTGATGTCAGGTTATGTAGCTCTGACACCGGCAGGTGTCTCAAGTCTGCGTATTGTTGGCACAACTGGCATTGCTTAACATACTTCGAGCAGTTATTGTCCATCGTAAGCCAATAGAAGCCCTGCCTCATAATCTTCTTGGCCAAGGTCAAACCGTTCATGTGAGCCCCACAGACGCTTGCATGGGTCTCCTCCATCACTTTGCGGGCTTCTTTTTCATTCAAGCACCGGAGCTGAATCCCGTCTGACTGTCTTTTATACAACACCCCTTCTAAGGATATGAACTGAGTAGATAGCTTTCGTATCATTCTCTGGTCTTTCTCAGTAGCTTCCTCTGGAAACTTATTGTTTTCCAAGTAATTCATAATGTCGAAGTACCATGGTCTTCCATCCGCCACTTCTACTTCCATTATAGGCTTGATCTCGAAGCTGGGCTTCTCAGAACTCGAAATTAGTACTGGCTTCATAGCTACTCCTTCAGGGTTATCCCACATTGACACTAGGGTTGCCAACGCATCAGCTAGACGATTCTCATCTCTCGGCACGAAGTGGAAAGTGCAAGTCTCAAACTGCCCACATACCTCTTTCAAATATTCAACATAGGGTACCAGCCGCTCTTCTTTTACAGCCCACTCACCTCGGATCTGGTTAATCACCAAGGAAGAGTCGCCAAAGACTTCTATATTCTTTGCCCCCAATGCAGCTAAAGCTTCTAACCCGAAGGTGCACGCTTCATATTCGGCTTCATTGTTGGTTGCTTTGTACCTTAGTTTCTTGGCTAGGGGGAGTTTCTCATTATCTGGGGTTGTTAAGATGATTCCAACTCCGGCCCCTCTGTTATTCACTGCCCCGTCGAAGTGTAACTGCCATCCCTGGACAGAAATCGCGACTATGCTCTCATCCGGAAAGGTTAACTCGGGAGTCTCTCCTTGAATAGGATGCTCAGCAAGAAATTCGGCTACGGCTCGCCCCTTAATAGTTTTGCGAGTGATGTATTGCACATTAAACTCCTGTAGCAAGAGCAGCCACCTCCCCATCTTACCAAGCAAAGACGGTGCTTCCTGCAAATATCTTAGCGGATTCTACTTGGCCACTGCTTGAACTTTGTATGAGTGGAAGTAATGTCTCAGCTTCTTTGATGCCCAAATCACCGCAAGGCAGATTTTCTCTACTTCAGCATATTTAATCTCATAAGCCATAAACTTCTTGCTGAGGTAATAAATTGCGAATTCCATTCCAAATTCATCCTCTTGAGCCATCATGGCGCCCACAGAACTGCCCTCTACTGCCAGATACAGGATAAGCGGTTTGATCGGTTGCGGCGGCCTTAGCACTGGTGGATTCAACAGGTATTCCCTGATGCTGTCAAAAGCTTTCTGGCAGTCTTCGTTCCAGACCACAGGTTGATTCTTTCTAAGCAGCTTAAAAACAGGCTTGCATATTGAAGTGAACTTGACAATAAATCGGCTGACATACTGCAGCTTGCCCAGGAAACTCCTTACATCCTTCTCTTTTTGCGGCACAGGCATCTCTCCGATGGCCTTCACCTTGTCCGGGTCAATTTCTATTCCCCTCTGACTGACGATATGTCCCAATAGTTTTCCTGAAGTCACTCCAAAAATGCACTTCTTGGGGTTAAGCCGCAGATTATACTTGTTAATCCTGGTGAAGAACTTTTCTAGAGCTTCAAAGTGTCCCTCTCGGGTGGCTGACTTGACCATCATGTCATCGACATACACCTCTACTTCTTTGTGGATCAGGTCGCTTAAGATCTTGGTCGCCATCCTCTGGTATGTGGCCCCTGCATTCTTCAGGCCGAAAGGCATGACTCGGTAGGCGTAGGTCCCCCATTCTGTGATGAAAGCGGTCTTAACCCGGTTAGCTATTTTGTTCAGGATCTGGTTGTAGCCCACATAACCATCTCCAAAGCTGTACATCGCGCAATTGGCGGCACTATCTATCAACACATCGATGTGGGGTAGTGGAAAATCATCCTTAGGGCAGGCCTTGTTCAGATCTCGATAATCCACACACACCCTGATCTTCCCGTTCTTCTTCGCTACAGGAACCACATTTGCCAACCATGTAGTATACTGCACTTCAACAAGAAACTTAGCTTCAATCTGCTGTCGAATTTCCTCCTTGACCTTGTCAGCCCATTCTGGCCTGAGCCTTCTCAACTTCTGTTTCACAGGCTTGTAATCTGGGTAAGTCGGGATAGCATGTTCTGCCACGTCTTGGGCAATTCCTGGCATGTCCTCATAGGTCCAGGCAAAGACTTTTTCATGTTTTCTTATTATTCTCTCGAAATATTTTCTCTCATCAGGAGTTATATTTGATGCTATTAGAATTTCTTTCGGATTTTCCGAGGTTCCAAGATCAAAAGGCGTTGTATCGGTGGAATCGATGTCAAAAATTGATGGAATATGATCATGTTCATGCATGTTGAAATCATTAGAAACATCGCACAAGTAAGAGAAATCATTTGCCTTATTAATAATATTATAATTGTCATTTACATCATAAAAAAGTTCTGGAATAAAAAGACAGTCTAAGCTAGAGTCTTCTTCTGCCACTCCAGAGGTCGATGCTGCTGCAGCTTGTTCATTGGCTTCCTGATTCAGTAGAGGCCCTTCAGGTATGTCTGAGGAAATCTTCAAATCCCCCATCTTCAGTTCTAATTCCGCTATCTTCTCTTTCCCTTTCAGCCTGGCAGCCAACATCTTCTCGGTGACAACCTCTTTAGGCTCGCATCTGTCCCAAGTAATACACTGGGTCATGACCTCTTCATCCCAGAAGTTCTCAGCGGTCTTGATAAACCCGACACACCAGTCAAATACATCGTTAAAAATCTCGAATCCAGGGACAATCCTCCCCTTTACCCATTGCGGCTCGTCTTCGCCAGTATAAGCACATACTGAGGATGCTGGTACAAAGCTTTCTGAAATGTGAGGGATCTTATCCACCGCCTTCTTCTTGCCAAAGCCGCCTCTGTACCCCAGACCTTTCCGGTTCTTCTGACCTCGAGTGGTGACCTGCAACCCTTGAGAGTTTCTGCCCAAACCAGCCCCAGGGAGATAGTGCATCTTCTTCATCATATTAACCACTGCTGGGTTATCCACTGACCCGTGCTCTTCTCTTATCATGGACACGTGGAAGCCACTAAATGGCTGATTTGCTATTTCAAGCGCTGAGACCTGATTCTCCCTGGCTGCCCTAATAGTCACCACCTCCCCTTCATGTGGGATCTTTATCATTTGATGCAGCGTGGATGGCACTCCTCCTAACTTGTGAAACCAGGGTCTCCCGAGCAGGGCTAAGAAGTTAGCTGGGATGGGCAGAACCACAAATTCTACTTCCACCTCAATGGGTCCTGTCTTGACCAGGGTCTTAAATGTTCCCGAGGCCTGCCTCCTTGAATTATCATAGGCTGTGATAGTCAGATCTGATCCACTGAGCATATCCTCGTTTAAACCAAAAGCCTGCAGAGCTATCAGAGGGCACACATTGATAGAAGACCCATCGTCCACCATAACGCAAGCAGTGTGCTTATCGTTAATCTGTGCGTTGATGTATAGGGGTCAGTTATGATTGCGGCCTTCGACCGGTAGGTCGGTATCAGAAAAGACCAATCTCTCCTCTGATCCTCCTTTAACTAAGCCCAAAAGCTCTGATGGGGAAATTGTGGTGGCGACCGTGGCCTCTACTACCTTCTGCCTATGAGAAGGGGACTGTCTCAAGAGATCCCAGATGGATATTTGAGCTACCGTCTTCTTCAACTGCTTAACAATCTGATTCTCCTCTGGCTCTTTTTTCGCTTGCGTCTGCGCTGGCTCCGGTACCCTCGTAATCTCAGGGACCACTCTCCCACTTCTTGTCACAGCCCCTATCTCTTCTTCGTCTTCATCAGACCTCCATAAATCAAGGTTCATCTCTCCCTCTTCTTCGGCCTCTCCACCGCTCTCGCTGCTTGACCAACAATCAAGGGTCGCCACGACTGCTTTCTTCCCTCTCAGATGAGATGCTCATCCTATCATCTTTGATATCTCTATCATCATCAATCCTCAGTACAGGCCTTCTTCTCTGCTCTCCTGAAGCTACTGACCTCAGCTCTACTGGCGGCGGTCGAACAGGCTCTTCTTGTCTTTCAGCCCTTTCTTCCTCTGGCTCATTCTGTCTCATGGGAGTAGGAGGAGGATTCTGTAGAGCGTTCTGTTATGCTAAGGCAGTCAACATATTCATCATTCTACCCTCGAAATCCTCAAATCGCCGACCCACTTCTTCCGCGATCATGGCCCTAGTGGCGTCATCCCCTCTAGGCGAGTTTGCCATCTGAGATACAATACCGCTAATTTCTGGTAAAATTTATAGCAGGCCCTCCCTATCTAATAGCTCAGAAGTAGGAACTCGGATCAGTCGTCCAGTTGGTGATCTAGTCCACCTGGGCAGATCTATGATGGCTGCATGGACAAGGCGTTAGATATGATGCATGAAATGCAGGTGTAATGCATGGTTGTGATATGCAACATTCACAGAGCACAAGCAAGCAAGTAGGTCCTTCCACCCTTATTTATCCCACACACGTGGTCGTGCAGTCTCTTTCCTAGGTGGGATTAGCCTAAGGGTCAACGAGGGACCCGATGGACACGCATGGTGCACGGCGAAAAACTGGCAGCATGACACTCCTATACTAATGTACAAGCAGATGGATAATGATCGTCACGTATTTGGACGTTCCAAAAATTTTGACATGGCCCTACCGGGGCATGATAGCCTTTGGCTAGGTTACCAAGCGAGACATTCGGACTCACCCAATACATGACGATCCATACAGCAAGCATGGAATTAGGGTTCATATCACCTGTGGAAAGTAGCTACGGCCATTACATGAGCTTTGGACAAGGGAGATGTTTCTTTAAGGCTACCCAAGCATGATTCCTGCCGACGGGTCTAACTCATCACGAGCATAACGACCAATCGGGTCATCATTTTGATATGCCATTGAGGTACGTGGCTTGGGCTGGTGATTATCCTTAACACTTCCCCAAATTGAGTGAAAATGGGGTTGTGCTTCAGGAACGCAGCGGGGGTAAAAGAGGGACCAAACTAGCATATTCTAAGGCTCTAATGAGATGCAAATGCAAATTTGAGAGAAAGCAAATTTATGAATTAAATTTTAATCATAAATGTTAAATGAGGTATTTTCAAATTGAAATCTCGAACCATAAACGTCCCCAGCGGAGTCGCTACTGTGACGCGCGCCGGATCCCTACGGCCGCCCATGGGACCGCCCGCTTGAGGGCGATGGGGCATTTATGGGTCCGTTGACAGCTTGCAATAAATCACAAGTGCGTCTATGTTGAGCAACAAGGAGGTTTCGTGGAGTCGCCACCCAATCGAACATTGGGAAAGTTACTCTCGCCTCGGAGAGCCTAAGACTGCGCTTAGTATCCATTTTGGGCCAGCCAGAGGGGTCTTGGAAGGTAAACCTCTCGCCCTAAGTAGCCTAGGATTAGCGCTAAAGTCTCATGGCACAAAAAGGTGTCTTGGAGGGTAGACCTCTAGCCTCTTTGAGCCCAAAGACCAGAGCTGGGTCCGGGATTTCTCATCTATTTCTACCTCGATTATTTTATGATCAAATTTTAAATATCATTAATTCGCTCTCTCTCTACACGATACAATTAATTGAAGGCGCATTTATTCATATTTGGAAAGCCGTAAATGAGCAAGTAAATAGCAAAAATGATAAGTTACAATAATACAAGGAGCGGAATACAACTCCCTTTTGTAAATGTGCGATATATACACAAATCGGGGCATTGCTTATTTTTGAGGACTTTGGTCCTCGCATGCATTATTATCAAAATTGAATGTTTTTATTGTGGGGATTTTTATTGGATAAAAATAGGACATTGGGTCCTTACATTTATGAAAACCTCATTTTATTGAATATAAAACACTGATCCATTTTTATACATTAACGAGATACAAAAAGGGTATATCCATATACATAAAGTAATTAATGAATAAACGAATAAGGAAAATGACCAAGGAGGTTAGGAAACTAAACCGGACGAAATCCTCCGAAAATGGTAGATGCCCCTCAAGCTCATGATGGTCCAAGAAAATCAACATACACTCACAGAAAGTTAAAAGATGTCAATATAAATAGAATTAACATAACTGAAGCCAAAAGGACTTGAAAGGGATAGGAAAAGATTTGAAGATGGGGAGACAGGACCCAGCGACAGCCTTTCTTAGGTGACCGACGGGCGTCTGTCAAATTGACCGACATGTCCATCGCTCACTCAAGTGTAAGAGCGTCTGTGAGTGGGTAACCGATGGGCGTCGGTGATGAAGATGACTCATCGGTCACCACTGTCTCCGAAAAAACAGTAAAAGAAACTCTTTTAAAGATTAAAAAGGGGGTTTTATCACAAAATGAGATAAAAAAGAGTCAAAATAAAGAAAAATAATGACAAAATTTAGAGGAACAACCAAATAAGGATCAAATATGAAATGATATGGAGAATGAGTCTGGAATATTTACCCTCAGATAATGCTTGAGTGAGATTCTTGTGTCGATTAGAGCCCCGCGCGTTCCACGAGAAGCAAGATGAAGGATCAAGAAAAGGAAAATGGATTATTTCCTCTTTAACCCCTCAAGAGAATGACTTTGGAATCTAGATTCAAAGAAAACTAATTGATTTTAGTTTCTTTTAATGATTTTGATCCTCTAATTAAAAAAGAAATCCTTTATGAATGTGTTTGCTGGAAGAGAGAGAAAATATGCTTGAATTTTGGCAGAGTTTCCCCTCTTGAAAATTTTTGGAACCCTTTTTTAAGTGAAAATCCGGAGCTTTTATAAGCCAGGCACGACCGACGGGCATCGGTGTATGGAGGCGGGCGTCGAAAGAATCCTTCTGACACAAGGATTCGTCTGACGGCCCTGCCACATCCACCGACGGGGCGTCGGAAAGGTTGCGTGCTCCGAGAAACCAGGCGGCGCTCTAACAGGGGCGGTGATTTTTTGACGGGCGTCGAAAAATACCACAGGCCCTTTGTGACCCTAAGCGACGGGCTGGCCTCACAGACGGGCTGGCCGTCTGTGGAGGAAAATATACCTTTTTGACTCGAAAATCCCCTGTTTTCTCCCCCTCTGCCTATGAAAGGTAAAAAGACTCACTTCTCGTTGAACGCAGGACTAAAACCTCCAAATCCAAACCATTTATACAGGCTCAGATACCAATTTCATCATAGGGTAACCTCTGATCCGGACCGCTCCGGGACACAGTGCTTATAGGGAGTGAACGCCCGTATGGATAAGGGTATCACCAAACAATCCACAACCAAGTATAGACAAAAATATATAAATATATATATATATATATATATATATATATATATATATATATATATATATATATATATATATATATATATATATATATATATATATATAGCTGAGGAAATTAAAACTTAAATCTCAACGATTCATTCATTAATATAACAAATGTTCTATTACAAAAATATAACTGTACATAAGATATCTTTACAAAATTTACAAGCTTCCAAAAATTCATAGCTGAAGGATTACATAAAAAAATAGATAGAAAATAAAACCAAAGGATTATAAAAAGGTATATATATAAATACACAAAAGATAAGCTCCTAAAACTTCACTCTTATTGTGTTAGCCTGGCCTGCGGGGACACTCCCAAAAACTCCACTTCTTCCGCACTTGCACAGATACAACACCCGTGCTAAATGATAATGCTTAGTGGGGAAAACACAAATATGAACGGCCATTCACAATGGTCGTAGAGCCAAAACACATGCATATGTCACAAGCAAATCATACCATACCAAAAGCATAACAAGTTTACATCATGAAAAGCATTAAATGGAGTTCCACACTATATATCACTTATTAATAGTAGCAGATAGCAAGTGAACACATTAGTACCCATAGGTACGATCAAAAGCAATTTCTTCATTTTCCTCTAAAAACATTTTCACATTGAGGATCTTAAACAAGATCCGAACACATTAAGGATCGCGAGGACCCAAACGCAGACCTGATTAGGATCCGAAACACATTGGGGCTGCAGCTAACAGAACTCTTTAAACTTGCTTAATTATCCACTAACTTGACACTTGCAGACTAAGCATAAAACATTTCATAGTCGAAGCATAACATCAATATATTTTGATAAAGAAAGTTACGATTCAATATCATTTGCTAGATAAGATGTCACTAGGTAAAGATTGTAAGCAAGAACAAGTTCAAAAGGGGCGAAATAGAAAGAAATCAAAAGTTTAATATTTCAAAACAGGGAGCAGTTACACGACGGTGTGACAAAACTTTACCGCCATGTAAGACATTCCACATGGTGGTAAAGAAAACCTTACCACCGTGAGGCCTGCAGAGCCAAAACTCCACAAAAAACAGAATGCATTTATACGGCGGTATGACAAAATATTACCACTGTGTAAAATGCACAAAAGAAACTCCTCAAAATAGAATGACTTTACACGGCAGTATGACAAACTCTCACTGCTGTGTGAAATTATGGACAAGAAAACTTAAACAAAGAATAAGATCATACGGTGTTATGCCATTTCATGCCGCCGTGTAAATCATCAAAAACCCAGAAATTTCTGTCGAAAACATACCAAAACTACATCCAAACTTCATCCTTCTATCAATTTAACAAAACACTTCAAATACTCAACTTATAATACCCCTAAGTACATACCCAATTACATTTATACATTCAATTTCCAACAATCAAACATAATTTCACAATTTAAAGAAAATGCACAAATTGAAAACATTCCCAAACCTTGATCTCCTTAGCTCCATAATATCAAGGGGCTACACTACCACTTGCCACCTCTTTCCCCATTGGGCTCTCTAGCAATCATCTCTGAGGCGATTAAGGGATTATATTAAAATATAACAGTACCAATTAAATTCTATACAAACCTTGAGATCTAATGTATTTCTCAAAACACATCTCTCGTTACCGGTTTACTCAATGGATTTGCATGCGTAGAAATATACTGTATATGCAATAATATCTCTTATTTATTAATACTTAATGTTAATATGCTTAGCCCTACTATAAGTTATCGATGACTGACTATCACTATAGACTGTCACTTGTTCCTCCGAGGTGGTTACTCTTAAATGGTTCACAAACCATTTTAGCCAAACTGTCTCTTACACTGCAGCTGAGGAAGTGACTAATTTAGCTTCCATTGTTGATAGGGCTACACAAGTTTGTTTCTTGCTACTCTATGAGATGGCACTCTTGCTAAGCAAGAATACAAAACCTGAAGTGGATTTCCTCTCCTCCACATCTCCTACCCGATCAATGTTTCTATATTCTCTTAATGCAGATCCTTTTTTTGATAATAGAGAGAATAATTTGCTGTACCTTTGAGGATTTTAAGTATCCTTTTAATTGCTTCCAATGTGCTTTGCCTGGGTTAGATTGATATCTATTTACCATGCCCACTGCATAGCATATATCATGCCTTGAACACAACATCGCATACATAAGACTACCCACGGCACTGGCATATAGAACGTTCCTCATACATTCATTTTTCCTGGTGTCTTAGGACAGACATCTTTGCTAAGAAACTGATTCTTAGCAATAGGGTTATCTATGGGGTTGCAGTTTTGCATATTAAATCGTTCAAGGTTTTTGTTGATATATTTCTCATAAGAAAATGAAAACAAGAACCTTCTCAAACAATCTCTTGAAATCTTAACTTCAAGAATATAATATGCTTGACCCATATCCTTTATCTCAAAGTTGGACGATAACCAATCTTTGATTTCATTTACGCACCATTTGTCATTTTTAGCTTTAAGTATGTCTTCTACATACAATGCCAAAATGACAAATTTACTTTCAGAGCTTTTACTATAAACATAATGATCATCGTCAATCATGTTGAACCCATTCGACATGATTGTATGATAAAGTCTTAAGTACCATTGTGTTGTAGACTGTTTAAGGCCATAGATTGAGCTCATCAATTCTCAAACCCTATATTTGCTGCCTTTTTTGATGAAACCTATAGGTTGTTCCATCTAATTCTCCATTGAGAAAACTAGTCTTCACTTCCATTTCTTTAGCTCTAGATCCAAACTCGCCACTATGGCCAGAATTAACCTTATGTATATAAATCTTACAACAGATAAAAAAGTCTCCTTATTGTCAATCTCTTCCTATTGTGTAAACCCCTTAGCGACTAGCCCAGTTTTGTGTCTTTTAATACTTCTTTCAGCCTTTTGCTTCACTTTGAGAATCCATTTATTCCCAATTTGTGTCCTTCCAGTAAATTAACCAGTTCTCAAACATGGTTTGATCTCATGAATGCCATTTCTTCCTCCATTATTTTAATCCATTTTTCCTTAGATGGATGTGATGCGCACCAAACCTAGCAAAGGCCCTCGTAACGAGACTCGCTTTTAGGGCTCGAGGGATTGGTTCGCGTCATTTTGATCTTGGGTGCCACGAGACATTTTGGATGCCTCCTTCCCAATAGAACATTGGAAAGGATCATCTAGCCTATCAGCGCCTTTAGGCACCTTTGAGGTATTTTGGAGTCACCACCCAATTTACGAGAAATTGGGAAAGGTCTCTAACCTCTATTGGTCTAAAACCAGAGATGGTGTCTGAAACTTCACTCTTATTTATGTTTTCGTTAATTATAAATGAGTTTTTAAATTCGTAAAATTCTATCTCTCCTCTCACACGATTAATGCATTTGAATTAAAGGCGCATTACAAGCATCAAGAAAGCGATAAATAAAAGACTGTAAAGAAAGCAGTAAAATAAAGTGATAAAGGAAAGTGGTAAACACGCCAAGCACACAATTACAAGAGAAATTGGGGCGGAATACAATCCCAAATGAAAACTAAATAATATTGCCCCAAAATTAAATACAAGGGCCCAAAAATATATGAACATAAATTTAAAACAAACAAACAAAATCAAACGTAAAAAAAGACATACATAAATCGGGGCATTCGTTTGGTTTAGGAATATTGGTTCCTTCACGCTCACTTAAAAAGGGATCGAAGAGTTATTCAATTGTTGGCTTGAAAAACTGGGATGAGTGGTCCCATTTTTGGAATACTTAACTTTTTGTTTTATTTGTGACATTTTATATTAATTGGCTAAAATGAGGGACATTGGTCCCAGTTTTAGTAATAAAATCCCAATTTAGTTATAAAGGATTTTGGTGACTTTTTATCTTACACGTGCACACAATGAAAACTATTTTTTACAAATAAACACAGCACAAAAATGGGGTAGGAAAGATATCACCCAAACGACGTGGTTTCCTACGCACAGTGACCCCTCTGTGTGGTTATGAGAACGCTCACATAAAGAAATTCACATTTAAATCCCCAAACAAAAAACAACTTTAAAAGATATTAGTAATAATTCTAAAAATTAATCAAACAAAGACAAAATGAATATAAGACATGTTAATTTAACATACAAATGATTTACATGCAAAGTAAATAAAAAGGGGTCATGCAGAAAACCTAATAATAATAATAAAAATGTAAAAGGAATAACAATGACAATAATATTGGTAACAAAATAATAACAATCAAAGATAATAATAATAATCACAATAACAAAATCATAATAATAAGTAATGATAGTATAAAATAAGCATAAAATGATAGTACTAATAATAGTGATACCACAAAAAGATAATAATGATGATGGCATAATAATAATAATAATAATAATAATAATAATAATAATAATAATAATAATAATAATAATAATAATAATAATAATAATAATAATAATAATAATAATAGCAACCAAATGACCATAACAAAAAAGAGAAAAATCCAACAGTGAACATCAATATAATAATAATAATAATAATAATAATAATAATAATAATAATAATAATAATAATAAAATAACAATAACAATAACAATATTAATCAGTGGTTAAGATAAAACATAATAATATGTCAACAATAATAATCATATTAAAAATGCTAGAAATACATTATAAATATGTTAATAATAATAGAAAATAATAATATTGACAATAATAAATGATATATAAAAATAAATGAGGACGGTGTAATAATATTTACCCTCAGAAATTATAAGTCGGAGAAATGGTGTCTCGATTCGTCCTCCTTGTCGAAATTTGTAGTGATGAACACGAAAAAAAAAAAACTTAAGAAAAATCTAAGTTTTCAAAGTTTTAAGAAAATAATTTTTTGATAGAAGGATCAAGCCAAACAAATTAATTTTCTTGACTTAAGCCAAACCAGGAATAAATCGTTTTAGCAATAAAGAAGAAAAAGATGAATCTTGAAACTCCTAATATTTTTTCTTAAAAACCTTTTGGCTACTCTTTGTTCTTGAGAGAAACTCTTTCTCTTTTTCTTGTGAAAAATGCAGCTCTTTCAAAATGAAGATCTAGTTTTCATTTTGTTTCCCTAAATTGTCCCAAAATGGGAAGAGACAAAATGTTCTTTCATTTTTCGTTAACCAAAAATTGCACAAAAACATGAAACAAACGGAAAAAACGGATTGGACATTAACAAGAAATTGCAAGTGAAAATGACCGCGCACGGGAGAGAATGGGGAAGAATGCCCACAGGTGGAGCAGCGCGACGCGCGCCCCTATAGGCGCATGTAGCGCAAGACGATATGCGCCTGAGGGGGCATGCATCGCCCCTGGCGACGTGCACCCGAGGGGCCGTGCGTCGCCCTCGGTGACGTGCGCCCGAGGGGCCGTGCGTCGCCCAAGGTGACGTGCGCCCGAGGGGCCGTGCGTCGCCCTCGGTGACGTGCGCCCGAGGGGCCGTGCGTCGCCCTCGGTGACGTGCGCTCGAGGGGACGTGCATCGCCCTCGGCGACGTGCATCCAAGGGGGAGTGCGTCACCCTTGGCGTTGTGCGCCCGAGCGGGCACGCATCGCGCCTGCAGTCGCAGTTCGCCTACAGGCGCACGCCGTTCCTGTGCGAGCATGGGTTGCACGCATGAGTCCCAACCCACACGCGTTGCGCACAAGTAAAAATAGAAAAAAAATAAATAAAAATAAAAAGGATTAAAAAAGAGTAAAAAAGTAAATTTTTGAATCAAAATTTTTAGAGGAACAAAGGAGATTTTCGACAAGGAAAACATCATTTTTGACACCTTTACTTGTGGCAAGTATCATTTTCATCATCGGATAATCCTGATCTTGGACTGCCTCGGGACCTGGTGTCTACAGTTGCCCCCAATTTTGGGAAACCTAGAACTTAGGTGCCTAGGTGAGCCAAAATTCAGAAAAGAAGGAAAGGGACACGTACTTGAGGCATTCGCTTTTCCAAAATGGATGATATTGTTGGCATGTTATCCTTTCTGAGGTGGTGCCCCTGAGAGGTCTTTGGCTTGCCGATTGCCCCCTAAGAGGTCTTCGATTTTTCGCCCCCTGAGAGATCTTCAATTAGTTGGCTGACCCCTGAGAGGTCTTCGGATGGTTGATCACCCCGTGAGAGGTCTTCGGTTCACCGCCCCCTAAGAGGCCTTCAGATGGTTGATCGTCCCCTGAGAGGTCTTCGGTTCACCGCCCCCTGAGAGGTCTTCGGATGGTTAGCTGCCCCTTGGGAGGTCTTCGATTCATCGCCTCCTGAGAGGTCTTCGGATGGTTGGCCCCTGAGAGGTCTTCGGTTGATCGGCCCCTGAGAGGTCTTTCGTTTATCGGCTGCCCCCTGAGAGGTCTTTCGTTTATCGGCTGCCCCCTGAGAGGTCTTCGGTTGATCTCCCCCTGAGAGGTCTTCGCTTCATCGCCCCCTGAGAGGTCTTCGGATGGTTGCCCCCTGAGAGGACTTCGGTTGATTGCCCCCTGAGAGGTCTTTGGCTAGCCGCCCCCTGAGAGGTCTTCGGTTGATCGGCTGCCCCCTGAGAGGTCTTCGGATTGTTGCCCCCGGAGAGGTCTTCGGTTGATCGCTCCCTGAGAGGTCTTTGGATGGTTGGATTGGTGTTTTGATCGATGTCATCACTCGCCTTTTGTCAGTGTCCGCATCGAATCTCTCTTACTGCAAAACTGGAAAGCTAAATATGGAGGAAAATTGGTGAGCATGCAAGTGAAATGTATGTGTCATGTAGGAATGTAGGATAAGAATTCATCTGAGTGGATTTGGAGGCGATAGCCGGTTTGGTCGCAATTTGCAGTAGGATTGGTGCCTTCTGGAATTGCTTTTGAATTTCATGCCTTTGGGGATTATGAGGTTCCCATCTGATACCTGTAGTCATTCTTTTAAGGTAGTGCGTCCCTTGTGGATTTTCACACTAGATTTCCTTAGCGGGAAGTGCATCCCTCAGATTTTCACATAACCCTGTGCCTTATTTTTTGCCTGGAATGGAGCCAACCCAATCCAGCGGCTTTTATTCATTTCATTTTTTATAGGATAGACTTCCTGTTTCCAGGTTTTCACCCTGCCCTTTGGCCTAACTTTTTCTTAGAGCGCCAATTATGGTTTTCATCTCTAATGGCCCTTTTTTTTTGTAAAGGAGGCTAGGGCTGTCGTCAAAGATCTTTCAGGTATGATCGGCATGTACTTATGTCTCAGATTATGGTTGTATAAGCTTGATTCTTATCACAAAGGTGCTATAAAATTAGCCTCATAGTTGATAGTAGGATGAGTCGACTGAAGTGCTCGAGTGGACAGAGCATCGGAGGGTAGATAGTACTAATGCACTGATTCTATGCCGGAACCGGACAACTTTGAGTATGCGAGATTAACTGCTCTGGTTGCATCAATATACCATTGTATAAATGCATATATTTCAACTTGATTTCATAACACATGATCATTATTTTGCATTAACTCGAAAAATATGAGACCTCATCTAACCTCGGAATAGATCCTACAAGTATCAAACTCCTGTTATCAATCAGCCCTCTCGGATTTTCATGATTGAATATTTTCTCTCCTTTTTATTATTATTTATTTTATTATTTTTTTAGCCTTTGCCATGAACACTGTTTCAGTTCCTCGGTGTTGATTGAATTTTCTTTCATCTTCGTTAGCTAGGGAGGCTGCTCCTTCTGACAGTGTTCCTTCTTTGGCCTCAAAGTCCTTTCCTTGGCCCTTGTGCGAACTGGTTATAATGATGGGTTCCTTATTTGGGGCTTGAATGTGAAATCTCACACTTTGCTTTTATTAGCTTTAGTGGTGCAATTTCTGAAGTGGTTTTCAATGGTTGAGATTGGCTGAGATTGGGTTACAAGTTAGGCTTTAGTGGTTGAAATTGGGTTACAGGTTAGGCTCAGAAGGTTTAGGGAAAAATTGTGGGTTTTTTTTTTCTCTCTTTTTTTTTTGCTTTTTTCTTTCTTTGATCTTTTGTTTTACAGGTTATAAAGGTAATGAGCTGCCCTTCTAAGTTTTGCTATAAGGGTCCCAAGTGGCTAAAGGTCAATCTTGATCGGCTTTTGTAGTGAATTTCTAAAATGGTTGGTAGAAAGGAATTATAAGGCTTGGTTCTAATGAGTCGTATATTCCCTGTGAAGGTCCTGAGTTTTATTTGTCCAACTTTTGATGTAGTACTCGGAGTTTAATTTTATTCGGCAGCATCGTATGCATCCTAGATGTTGAGGATGCAAAGGAATGGCTTTCAAAATTCTATTTGTCGTCATGTTGGCATGTGCAAGCAGCGTTGTCTCGATAATGTCCATGTCAATTTTCAGCATATCATACCTGGTCCAGGCAAAGGATCTTTTCTTTGTTTTCTTTTTTTTAGACATTATCTCTCAGAATTCTCCTCTCTACAGGAGTTACATCAGATGCTATCAAGATCTTGTTTGGATTCCCCAAAGTTCCGAGATTAGATGGAGTTGTATTAATTGGGTTAATGTCAAAAATGAATGGATGCATCGTGATCATAAGAAATGAAATCATTAGAAACACCATAGAAATAAGCAAAAATTGTCCATCACATTAAAATAATCAACATTGTCATAAAGAGTTCTTGAAATAAAAAGAAATAAAACATCTAAAAACATAATCTTCTTCTCCACTCTCCTGATGAGTGACAGCGGCGTATTCATCACCTTGTATCTCTTGCTAAATATATTGCTTAAGTGGACCGGACCCGATCATATATTCGGTAGAGGGACTGCATTATTGTAACACCCCCGACGCCCCCGTTGGAAGGAAGCCAGCGAGCACTACCGACGCACACTCACATCCATGCACACTTGCACTAAGCGGAAGCATACACTAAGTAATGAAACCAAAGAATAACTTAATATATCGATATGATAATAACATTTACATCATCCAAAAATTTATTAAAATCCATACATTAATTACATATACAAAAAGATACAAAAATACAGAATCCAAAATATAGGAGCTGAAAACAAAATAACATAACACTTCTAACTCCTATGTAGCCGACCTTGCAGATGCGCAACTCGAGCAGAAACAAAAAACCTGCCACCTACATGGGAAAAGAACCTGTGCTAAGCGATAACGCTTAGTGGGGAGGAACAAAGGAAAAAGGACACTAAACAAAAACACAAGTAGTATGGTGCGAAAATACATATAAATTTACATGCACTCACCAAGATCACTGGAATATCGAAAATCAGAGAATACACAATGCATAATCACTAATTATTTAAACATTCATACACTATCGCACAATGATGCCCATACGCTAGCTGAGACCAATCACGAAGCTAATACACTACACTGCCACATTACTACACTAATAAATGTATTATCATACAGAGAAATATAGACACATATCGACATGCTGAAATCACTACAATAGCAAAGGCCGACAAAACATATAACATAGCAATATATATATATATATATATATATATATATATATATATATAGCGTTCAAGAGTTCAATATCGCATTCATACCCATGCTAATTCACACCCTCATAACCATAGCTGAGTAGATTCACATTCTTATAAGCACAACATAACAGACAATGCACCTGCTGGCTCACAATAGTGGATAACGAGAGGATACAGACAGTACCTTACGGGTATGAATCGGAAAACAACGTTACATTTTTCTCATTTTAAAACACTTTTAACAGAGGGGATCTTAAACAAGATGCATATAGATTAGAGGTTTGTGAGGAACCAAACGGGGACCTGATCGGGATCCAAACGTACAAAGGCGCTGTAGCTACAGAGCTCTATTAGGCATGCCTAACTATCCACTAGACTGACTCTCGCAGGTCATGTATAATTCAAATCATGTTTCAATTCACAACATATAATTTGTCATGCATAATCCACATAATAATAGTCATATAAACAAGTTCATATAACATACAATAGGGAAAAAGGCAAGAAAAAGACATTTGAAGTTCATTTTCAAAAAACTAGGCACACGAGAAAAATAGGGCGGACTGGGGTCTCTGTTGCGCTCGCGACTAAGTCGTGCTCGAGATAATAGGGCATCGGACACAAGTCGTGCTGAAGGACACGACTCGTGTCGGATGTCCCTCATCCCATTCGTGCTCTAAAGCGCAATATGAAGAAGAAGCCACAACGGTACGAGTCGTGCTGCATTAGCACAGGTTGTGCTGATCCTCACCTAATGCCGACGTCCCACTGAGATGCACAACTCGCGCACGTGAAAGGCAACACGAGTAGTGCTTCTCTAGCACGAGTCGGATGGCCATCATTCTTAGAGTAAACTTATGCGAGAGCTGGAAATTCCATTCTGTCGCGGTCGCGACAGCAACGAGTTTTCCAGTTCTCAACAAAAACACAGGAAACCCAAAAATTTTCCAAACTCAAAACCATTTCGACCTAAATCACTCCAAATTCAACCTTACCTCAAATTAAGCTTTCCAAACACCATAACCAACATAAAACAACATATTTCCACAATTAATTCCAAATAAATCATCAATTCACAAATCAATATCTCAATAATTAGAAAACCAGAAAATTGCAGTAAAATTCAATTAACTTCACATTTGGTTCAAATAGCTCAATAATTATGCATCATAACTTATCATAAACCAAAACCTATACCATATATACCAGCATAAGCTTAATAAACATCACAGTATTCCAAAAATCAAACTCTACACACACACAGACTTAATACCAGAAAGAGAAAAGAGCAGAGACAAACTCCCAAACCTCTTTTGAAGCACAACCCAGCTATCCTCTTCAAACTTCAATCTTTAATCTTCTCTTTACCCTTGCTTTGCTTCTTCTTGTCACCAACAACTTGCACAAACAAAACCCAGAAAATCCTTAATCGAAACCCTAACTTTCCCAAATCAAAACAAAACCAGAAGGAGATAAAAAAGAATGCAGGAAACCCTAAATCCCAAACACTTACCTCTTCAATCTTGCTCCAATACTCTTCCCAATCAACTCCAGCTCACACATACCACCAGGGGGTGAAGAGCAAGAAATGGGAAAAGAAAGAAGAAGAGAAAATAGGAAGAGGAGGAGAAGAGAGAGCAGTAACGTGATCTGCTCTTCTCTCTCTCTTTCTTTTTCCTTTTTCTTCTTTCCCCATTAATTGTACACACCCACCGAGCCACATGGCAAACACCCATTAGCTCAAATCAAAATATCTTGTCTTATTACTCTTTGGTCCTTAGCAAAACCTACTTAAATCCTTGGCAAACTTACACTTCACTCACTAACACAATAATTCCTCACTTGAACTTTAATTAATTCTTCAATAGGGTCCTTAATTATTCTAATAACACTTGCAAAAATTACCAAAATACCCTCAATAAACCGACATAGCATGCCAATTCCGACTAGCCCCTTTTCGGGTTGTTACAATCTCTCCCCCTTAAGAAATTTCATCCTCGAAATTTTCCCCGCTAACCACTTATCCAAACAACCCAAACTGAAAACAAACAAAAGCTTAACAACACAAGCTTACCGGAAGGCTCTGCGAACTCAATCACTTCTTTGCGGTTTGTGACGGATACTCTGGCTGAATCCTCGAAGGCATCTAACCTTGCGATTGATTCCGATGATGCTTGCGTAGCTCTAAGCAATTCCTCTACATCCTTTTTAGCTTGTCGAGCTAGATTCTCGCTCATCTTAGAACAATCGACAAGCAAGTGTTCCTTGCTGCCAAATCGAAAACAAGCTCCAGTTATCATTAGACACAAGCTCTGATGTTCCTTCTGATAGTACTGACATGTCGTTACTCCCCTAACGTTCTTACACTTGCCCCAGTGTTGGTTCTGACAATGTTGACATATCGGAGCTTCCCGAATCCTTTTCCCCGCTGGCACTTCTCTACCCGATACTTTTCTCTTCTGAGGTACCTTCCGAACAAAATCTTGAGAAGCTCGAGGAGTAGTCAATCTATCCAAAATCCGAATCAACCCTTGCACTAATGCCCTATCATCGAAAACAGGACCAGAATCTTCATCTGAAGGATGCTCAGAAACATTCTGATCAGCTATAACTGGGTTCACACTTCCCGTTGTCTTGCCCACATTCTCACTTGGATTAGACCCCATCTAGACACTACACAAGATAAGACACATCTACATTAGGCCACGACACAAAACCGACTCACATGCAAAGACTCGACACTTAGCAATCAAAGACAACTAGAACCGCCTAAACTGGCGCTCTAATACCAAAACTTGTAACACCCCCGATGCCCCCGTTGGAAGGAAGTCGGCGAGCGCTACCGACGCACACTCACATCCATGCACACATGCACTAAGCGGAAGCATACACTAAGTAACGAAACCAAAGAATAACTTAATATATCGATATGATAATAAAATTTACATCATCAAAAAATTTATTAAAATCCTTACATTAATTACATATACAAAAAGATACAAAAATACAGAATCCAAAATACAGGAGCTGAAAACAAAATAATATAACACTTCTAACTCCTATGTACTCGACCCTGCAGATGCGCGACTCGAGCAGAAACCAAAATCCTGCCACCTACACGGGAAAAGAACCCATGCTAAGTGATAACACTTAGTGGGGAGGAACAAAGGAAAAAGGACACAAAACAAAAACGCAAGTAGTATGGTGCAAAGATACATATAAATTTACATGCACTCACCAACATCACTGGAATATCGAAAATCAGAGAATACACAATGCATAATCACTAATTATTTAAACATGCATACACTATTGCACAATGATGCCCATACACTAGCTGAAACCAATCACAAAGCTAATACACTACACTCCCACATTACGACACTAATACATGTATTATCATACAGAGAAATATAGACACATATCGACATGCTGAAATCACTACAATAGCAGAGGCCGACAAAACGTATAACATAGCAATATATATATATATATATATATATATATATATATATTCATAGTATTCAAGAGTTCAAGATCGCATTCATACTGATGCTAATTCACACCCTCATAACCATAGCTGAGCAGATTCACATTCTTATAAGCACAACATAACAGACAATGCACCTACTGACTCACAATAGTGGATAACGAGAGGATATAGAAAGTACCTTACGGGTACGAATCGAAAAACAACGTTACATTTTTCTCATTTTAAAACACTTTTAACAGAGGGGATCTTAAACAAGATCCATACAGATTAGAGGTTCATGAGGAACCAAATGGGGACCTGATCGGAGTCCAAACGTACAAAGGCGTTGCAGCTATAGAGCTCTATTAGGCATGCCTAACTATCCACTAGACTGACTCTCGCAGGTCATGTATAATTCAAATCATGCTTCAATTCACAACATATAATTTATCATGCATAATCCATATAATAATAGTCACATAAACAAGTTTATATAATATACAGTAGGGAAAAAGGCAAGAAAAAGACATTTAATGTTCATTTTCGGAAAACTGGGCACGCGAGAAAAATAGGGCGGACTGGGGTCTCTGTCGCGCTCGCGACTAAGTGACGCTCGCTATAATAGGGCATCGAACACGAGTCGTGCTGAAGGACATGACTCGTGTTGGATGTCCCTCATCCCAGTCGTGCTCTAAAGCACGACATGTAGAAGAAGCCACAACAGCACGAGTCGTTCTACTCAAGCACGAGTCATGTTGCATCAGCACGGGTCGTGCTGATCCTCACCCGATGTCGACGTCCCGCTGAGATGCACAACTCGCACACACGAAAGGCAGCACGAGTCGTGCTTCTCCAGCACGAGTCGAAAGGCCATCATTCTCGGAGCAAACTTACGCGAGAGCTGGAAATTCCATTCTGTCGTGCTCACGACAGCAACGGGGTTTCCAGTTCTCAATAAAAATGTAGGAAACCCTAAAAGTTTCCAAACTTAAAACCATTTTGACCCAAATCACTCCAAATTCAACCTTACCTCAAATTAAGCTTTCCAAACACCATAACCAACATAAAATAACATATTTCCACAATTAATTCCAAATAAATCATCAATTTACAAATCAATATCTCAATAATTAGAAAACCGGAAAATTGCAGCAAAATTCAATCAACTTCACATTTGGTTCAAATAGCTCAATAATTATGCATTATAACTTATCATAAACCAAAACCCATACCATATATACTAGTATAAGTCTAATAAACATCACATTATTCCAGAAATCAAACTCTACACACACACAGACTTGATCCCAAAAAGAGAAAAGAGCAGAGACAAACTCCTAAACCTCTTTTGAAGCACAACCCAGCTATCCTCTTCAAACTTCAATCTTTAATCTTCTTTTTACCCTTGCTTTGCTTCTTCTTGTCACCAAAAACTTGCACAAACAAAACCCAGAAAATCCTTAATCGAAACCCTAACTTTCCCAAATCAAAACAAAACCAGAAGGAGATGAAAAAGAATGCAGGAAACCCTAAATCCCAAACACTTACCCCTTCAATCTTGCTCCAATACTCTTCCTAATCAACTCCAGCTCACGCACAACACCAGGGGATGAAGAGGAAGAAACGGGAAAAGAACGAAGAAGAGAAAATAGGAAGAGAAGGAGAAGAGAGAGCAGGAACGTGACCTGCTCTTCTCTCTCTCTTTCTTTTTCCTTTTTCTTCTTTCCCTATTAATTGGACACACCCACCGAGCCACATGGCAAACACCCATTGGCTCAAATCAAAATATCTTGTCTTATTACTCTTTGGTCCTTAGCAAAACCTACTTAAATCCTTGGCAAACTTACACTTCACTCACTAACACAATAATTCCTCACTTGAACTTTAATTAATTCTTCAATAGGGTCCTTAATTATTCTAATAACACTTGCAAAAATTACCAAAATACCCTCAATAAACCGACATAGCATGCTAATTCCGACTAGCCCCTTTTCGAGTGTTTACAATTATAGCCTGCCTTTTTCTTCTTCTCTCTCTTCTCAGGGTTGCCGATCTCTTTGGAGTCAATGAGATCCTGGATCTTGCCCCTCAAAATTTGATAATGATCTGTTAGATGCCTAGTCTATTGATGGTAGGCGCAGTATTGATCACTTTTATGTCCCGGCTATCCCTGACTCAAGGCCGGCCTGGGCAGCAATGGTTGTAGCTTGCCCTCCTTCATTAATCTCTCCAACACCTAGGATAGAGGCCATCGTAAATTAGAAAGGTACCATTGGCCTTGTCCCACTCCGGTGGCTAAAACCTCGGCTGTCTTACCATTTCTACCATTACTGCTTCCAGCTCCGCCTAATCTATACCTTGACTGGTTCCCAAAGCTCCTCCCAGTAAAGTTATTTTGGCTTGCTTTCTTCGCTAGGTAAGCCGCCTCAGCCTCTACAACAATATCTTTGAGCGACTCCCAACCTCTGAGCCCTTTAAAGCTAAGCAAGTCCCTCAAGTAAGGGTAGGAGTTCCTGATGAATAGCCTGATCTGATCAGCAGTGTCAAGTTTTTGCTTCATCTCCATGACCCTGTTTCTCACCTAGTGAGGTATTCGTGGAATGACTCATCACTCTTTTGCTGTAGAAGCTTGAGGTCCTTCAGGGTGACCTCCATTCTAGCACTGCAGTCGTACTGCTTCATGAATTCATCAGTCAAAAGGTCTCAATCCTCTTTGGATCTCCTATCTAGCCCATGATACCAGTCTACTGCCGGACCCACCAGACTGAGGCAGAAATATTCCACCTTTTGCTTCTTGGTCAGCCCTGTACCCTTCATCACTAGGGTGTATTGCTTAATGTGTGCAGATGGGTCCGAAGTACCATCGAACTTTGGCAGCTCAGGCATCTTAAACCTTAGGGGCAGTAGCTCTTTATCCCCAAAATCTTTGTCCTTAAGGTTGATCCCTTTTCCAGCTGACAATGTACGGGTGATAGCCTCAATCTACTATCTCATCCCTTTCATAGCCTCATCTTCTACCCTGGGTGCTCTACCCCTCACAGCTTGATGGGCTGCTATCTCATCAACTTCCTCTTCTATCACGAAATCCTCATCAGGGTTTAGGGCCCTTGCCCTTCTTGGCTCAATGGGCACAGCAGCAGCTTTTGGCTCATTGATAGGTTGGTGAGCAGAATTACCTATAATGGGGATCTCTTCACTAGCAGCCAGTTCGGCTTGCCCCCGAGGAGGGATCATTGGGGGTTGTGGAGCAATAGGTGGTTGTGCAGCAAGAGGAGGAGCGATCCTTTCGGCCATTGCGCCCATCATTTTTAACATCCTCTGCTCAAAATCCTCTAATCTCCTGGCAAGGTCTTAAGTGGTTAGAGCTTCGGTCTCTTCTGCCATTGAGGATGATTCACTGGTCGTTGAAAGCGACTCAAAATCCCAAACAAGCACTAATTCTACCAATCCAAAGGGCGAGTTTGTCCTTACTAGTCGACCGTTAGAACCTCTGGTCCACTTGGATGAATCTAAGGTGGCTAAAAGATTCAGATTGTTAGAATGATGCATGGATGATAGGTACAATGCGTGATTGTTAGTTGTGCAACATTTCGCAATCACATACGAGCAAGTAGACCCTTCCAACCTTGTTACTCCCACACACGAGGTCAAATAGTCTCTTCCTAAGTGGGCTTAACCATGGGTCAACAGGGGAACCCAATGGGCGCGCATGGTGTATGGTGAGAAACCAGCAGAATAACACTCTTGATTTAAAGCACATGTGATGCGTGCACAGGGGGGTCAACATTGCAAGATTATAAACATTGCAAGTTCGGATTCATGGAGATCAAATTTGGGGAAGTTCAAGAAGGCTTAAAGGTGGTTTACTGTAGCTATGAAGAAGCGGAATCAAAAAGAGACTTTGAAGAGAGGCATGTGCAAGTCATATGACCTTGACATGTGCCATCCATGTGCTTTGACATGTGCTAGACATGTGCCATGTCATGTGCTATGCATGTGCCATATGCATGTGCACATCATGTGACACATTACATGTGCACTGCATGTGCCAATTAATGGATTTAATGGGCTGTTTTGTTTGGGCTTTTAGTTTAGGCTTTTATTTGATTATTTGTAATATATTAGGCCTTAACTTATTCTTTTGGGTTTATTTACGTGAGATGGGCTTTAATTAGCTTGGGCTCATTTAATTAGTTCTTTTTAGGATTTTTGGGCTGTATTTTAAGTTAATTAGTGTGGGCTTTAGTTATCTTGGTGTAAGGCCTATGTTTAAAAGCCTATTTGATTAATTAGGATTTTTATTAGCTTAAAGGAGTATAAATACTCCTCAAAAACGAATTTGTATAGAGAGATTGGAATTATTAAACAATAGAGGCTATCCTCTTTTCTTGGCTTTGACAAAATTCTAATAGATTAGATTTGTGAGATTTGCTTGCTTTTCTTTTCTATTGCATGAAGAATTTGATTAACTTATCAATTGTTTGATTGCGGCGTTTTTCAGGTTCTTTAATTCCCGATTATTTGCGTTTCCATTCACAAGTTGTTTGGGGGTTCAATAGGGAGGGTGTTTATCTGATTTTGCTTTGCTATTCGAATCGTATGTGTGGGTTTGTAGCTCGTTAGCTATTGGGTTCCGCATCATTTTCCCTCCCTCTTTAGAAAGATTCATCCTCGAATCTTCATCTTGTTCAAGTTGGGAATTGGCATTTGTAGAATAAATTCATCTTCATATACGATCTTTTGAACAGGTGGAAATAAAATGAATGCTTTTTTAGCAAAGAACTCATCATGTTCCTGCAAGTTAACATAAACATTAGGAAAAATATGGTTATTTAATGCATCATTTTCGTTCTAATCATGGTTCTTTTCTTACTCCATGTTCAATTCAGCCTTCTCAAGCACTACAGGATCAGTCATAACATATTGATCTCCAATCTCAATTACACTATCTTCTTCCTTTTTACAATCTTCTTCCTTTTTAATCAAACAGTCGACAACATCCTTACTTTCACTTATATCCTCCTCATTTACAACCTCATTAGCATATAAATCTAAAGCATCTCTTTCAGCTTCACAAACAATTTCTTTGACAATAACTTCCTCTTCTTTCCTTCTTTCCTCTTGTTTTATATATGTACTTAGTAGTCCAGAAAGTTGTTTAAACTGCAATTCTATATTTTTAAAATCTTCATTTTTGCTCCAGTTTGGACAAATTTTGTTGTTGGAATTTGAGAATGACCTTGCTACCCTCCTTTGTTTCTGTTGCCTCTCCACCTTAATGGCAATGTTCACTAAGTCCTCCATTTTTCCATAATGTTGCAATTCAACTACATCCGCAATTTCTTTATTCAAACCTCCTAGAAACCAAGACATTATTACCTCTTTCTCCTCTTCTATGTTAGCTTTGATCAATAGCATTTCCATCTCCTTGTGATAATCTTCTACTCATCTAGCTCCTTGTACTAGCCTATGCAACCTCTGATGTAACTCCCTAAAGTAGTGTGAAGGCACAAATCTTTTCCTCATGGCCTCCTTCATATCGTCCCAACTACTAATAGGATGTCTCCTCATTTTCCTTCTGCCCATATTCAATTAATCCCACCAAAACAAAGCATAGTTAGTGAATTCTATAGCTGCAATCTTAACTTTCTTTTCCTCTGAGTACCTGTTACAATCAAAAATCATCTCAACCTTTCTTTCCCACTCCAAATTCTCTTCAGCATTATTTTGGCCTTTAAATGGAGGAATCTTGAGCTTGATGTTGCCCAAATTTCCATCTATCTTTGCACTAGTTTCCTCCTCCTCTTTATCATCAAAATCATTCTCCACATGTCCTTGAATAATTCTTCCTCTCCTTGCTGCCCTTCTAGGTGCATTAGATATACTTCCTTCAAGTCTCTCTTCCATTTCATCCATTCTAAGAGACAACTTCCAGATCTCACTAATGAAAGCTTGATATAGGATCTTGTTATCTGGTACATGATCTTCACTTTGGGATATTCCCTTCCCACTAGTTTCTTCAGTCATGATGCATTACCTGCAAAAATTGTTAGGTAAAAACCTCACAAGCACTCCCTCATGTGTTTACACTCAAAGAATGTCACTCCTCTCGTATTTCACACAATTAAGGCTTTTACCCTCTTAATGTCCTTACACTCTCTTGCCTTTTACCACTCAAGCTTGCAACTTTAAAATTGCACTTCAGAATTCAATCCACAAATCAAGAATCTTGAGCACGTTTAAGAAGGCAAAGAAAATAAGCACTAACAATAAAAAAGATAGCTCAAAACTAGAAAAGAAGACACTAGACACAATGGAGGTGATACATGGTCAAGAGTGGTGTACCACTTGATTATATCCAAATTAGTGTATTAGAACAAGCAAAGATACTCTAACAATGTAAAGGAACAAAAGCAAGCTTAAAACAAAGAAATAAGCAACAAGAATTAAGAAAAATGACAATTTTGGATAAAATGTATGAATTTGATTCTCTACAAAGTAAACCAAATATAGAACCTAGATATTCTACCCAGCAAAGCAAGAAATCAACAAAAAGACAAAATTAAACTAAATAAAGTAGTTTGCATGCAAGATAATTCAATTTAGAGCCAAAATAATGAATAGGCCGAATGGTGTATCAAGCTCTAGTTAATGTGTCAAGTTATGTGCAAAATGATAGGAAAATGATAGCAAAATGGTAGAAAAATGATGGCAAAATGATACCAAAATGGTGACGCAAATGATCAAAAATGATTCTAAAAATGGTAGAACAAATGGATAAGATGTGATAAAATGGTAGCTCAAATGGATAAGAAATGAAATAAAAATGGCAGCTCAAATGGATAATAAATGATATCAAAAAATGGCAACTCAAATGGATAAGAAATGGATAACACAAATGGATAAGAAATGGATAACACAAATGGTGGATCGATGATTGCAAAGTAAATCTTTGGTTAAGTAGGATTAGGATTATAATTCCAATTCTGATATGGATTAGGATTTTGAAAACCTAACCCCAAAGAGATAAGGATTAATTTTACTAGCCCCTAAAGGATTCCTAATTCCCCAAGCAATATGGATTAATTTTCTCCCACCTATTATAGGATTTGGATTTGCCCTTTGCTATATAAACCCTCCTTGGCCGAATTGCTCCCTACCCTTTTCTCCTCCTATATTCCTTTCTTTCACGTTTTTTTTTTATTCTTTTCTTTATTTCTTCTATTCTTTTCTTTTGTATGTTTTTCTTTCTTTTCTTCTTGCTGTTTATTTTTTTTTAATAAATTTCAGCAATCAAATCAAAATAAAGTCCTACAAGGTTCGAATTTCTAAACCCAAAGATGTTCTACTTCTTTTTTTTTCTTCTCTTTTTTTTTATAATTTCAGCAAACAAACTATAACTTCTACTCCCAAAATTTAGATTTCAAGCCAAGGATAATCAATGTTTCAGTTCAAGGCAAAAATCAGAATCTCAAGGCAAAAAAAAGTAAATAAAACAAAGGCTAAGAAAAGGCTAATTTAACGCACAAAAAAAACACAAAAATTAGAAACTTGATGAGACCAAATTCGGCACAAACATAAAAAATTCAAATAAAAGAAAACACAAATCTAATACTAAGATAAATAGGAATTTACCTTAACTTTGGCTCTGATACCAAATGATGCGGAACCCAATCGCTAACGAACTACAAACCCACACATACGATTCGAATAGCAAAGCAAAATCAGATAAACATCCTCCCTATTGAACCCCCAAGCAACTTGTGAATGGAAACGCAAATAATCGGGAATTAAAGAACCTGAAAAATGCCACAATCAAACAATTGATAAGTTAATCAAATTCTTCATGCAATAGAAAATAAAAGCAAGCAAATCTCACAAATCTAATCTATTAGAATTTTAGCAAAGCCAAGAAAAGAGGATAGCCTCCATTGTTTAATAATTCCAATCTCTCTATACAAATTCGTTTTTGAGGAGTATTTATACTCCTTTAAGCTAATAAAAACCCTAATTAATCAAATAGGCCTTTAAACATAGGCCTTACACCAAGATAACTAAAGCCCACACTAATTAACTTAAAATACAGCAAAAAAAAGCCTAAAAAGAACTAATTAAATGAGCCCAAGCTAATTAAAGCCCATCTCACATAAATAAACCCAAAAGAATAAGTCAAGGCCTAATATATTACAAATAATCAAATAAAAGCCTAAACTAAAAGCCCAAACAAAACAGCCCATTAAATCCATTAATTGGCACATGCATTGCACATGTAATGTGTCACATGATGTGCACATGCATATGGCACATGCATAGCATATGACATGGCACTTGTCTAGCACATGTCAAAGCACATGGATGGCACATGTCAATGTCACATGACTTGCACATGCCTCTCTTCAAAGTCTCTTTTTGATTCGGCTTCTTCATAGCTACACTAAACCACCTTTAAGCCTTCTTGAACTTTCCCAAATTTGATCTCCATGAATCCAAACTTGCAATGTTTATAATCTTGCAATGTTGACCCCCTGTGCATGTATCAACATGCATATGGGTTTTGGCCATTACGTATTTGGACACTTCAATTAAATTAAGGTGAAGCTATCGAGGCATGAAAGCCTTTGATAAAAGACCACTTAATTTGCTTGATCTTGTCTAATACATAACGGCCCACATCACAAGCATCGTATTAAGGAACATGTCACCTAGTGGAAGTTTATATTTGCCATTACATGGGCTTTGGTCAAGGGTAGTGATACTTTCGGGCTACCCAAGCATAGTCCCTGCCAACAGGTCTAGCTCATCATGAGCATAGCGACCAATCGAGTCTCCATTTGATATACCTTTAATAGTACGAGGCTTGGGCTACTGATTATCCCTAACACTTCCATACAATGAGTGAAAGTAGGGTCGTGCTTCGGGAATGCACCGAGATAGAATAAGAGACCAACTAATATAGTTCTAAGGCTCCAATGTATGCAATGCAAATTTTAAAAAGTGACAGAATTTTAAATTTTAAAAACTCAATTATACATTTTAACTAAAACACTTTCAGAGCAAAGTCACGAAAGTCCCCAGTGGAGTCGCGACCGTGACACGCGCCGAACCTAGCAAAGGCCCTCGTAACGAGACCCGCTTTTAGGGCTCGAGGGATTGGTTCGCATCATTTTGATCTTGGGTGCCATGAGACATTTTGGATGCCTCCTTTACAATAGAACAATGGAAAGGATCATCTAGCCTCACGGCGTCTTTAGTCACCTTTGAGGTATTTTGGAGTCGCCACCCAATTTACGAGAAATTGGGAAAGGTCTCTAACCTCTATTGGTCTAAAACCAGAGATGGTGTCCGGAACTTCACTCTTATTTATGTTTTGGTTAATTATAAATGATTTTTTAAATTCGTAAAATTCTATCTCTCCTCTCACACGATTAATGTATTTAAATTAAAGGCGCATTGCAAGCATCAAGAAAGTGATAAATAAAAGACTGCAAAGAAAGCAGTAAAATAAAGCGATAAAGGAAAGCGGTAAACACGCCAAGCACACAATTACAAGAGAAATTAGGGCGGAATACAACCCCAAATGAAAACTAAATAATTTTGCCCCAAAGTTAATTATAAGGGCCCAAAAATATATGAACATAAATTTAAAACAAGCAAACAAAATCAAACGTAAAAAAAGACATACATAAATCGGGGCATTCGTTTGGTTTAGGATCATTGGTTCCTTCACGCTCACTTAAAGAGGGGTCGAAGAGTTATTCAATTGTTGGCTTGAAAAACTGGGATGAGTGGTCCCATTTTTGGAAAACTTAACTCTTCGTTTTATTCGTGACATTTTATATTAATTGGCTAAAATGAATCCCAATTTAGTTATAAAGTCATTTCGTGACTTTTTATCTTACATGTGCACACGATGAAAACTATTTTTTACAAATAAACACAGCACAAGAATGGGGTAGGAAAGATCTTACCCAAACGATGTGGTCTCCTACGCGTAGTGACCCCTCCATGTGGTCACGAGAACACTCACATAAAGAAATTCATATTTAAATCCCCAAACAAAAAATAACATTAAAAGATATTAGTAATAATTCTAAAAATTAATCAAACAAAGACAAAATGAATATAGGACATGTTAATTTAATATACAAATGATTTACATGCAAAGTAAATAAAAAGTGGTCATGCAAAAAACCTAATAATAATAACAAAAATGTAAAAGGAATAACAATGACAATAATAATGGTAACAAAATAATAACAATCAAAGATAATAATAATAATAATCACAATAACAGAATCATAATAATAAGTAATGATAGTATAAAATAAGCATAAATTGATAGTACTAATAATAATGATACCACAAAATGATAATAATGATGATGGCATAATAATAATAATAATAATAATAATAATAATAATAATAATGAAGTAACCATGACAATAATAATAATAATAATAATAATAATAATAATAATAATAATAATAATAATAATAATAATAGCAACCAAATGACCATAACAAAAAAAGAGAAATATCCAACAGTGAACATCAATATAATAATAATAATAATAATAATAATAATAATAATAATAATAATAATAATAAAATAACAATAACAATAGCAATATTAATCAGTGGTCAAGATAAAACATAATAATATGTCAACAATAATAATCACATTAAAAATTCTAGAAATAAATTATAAATATGGTAATAATAACAAAAAATAATAATATTGACAATAATAAATTATATACAAAAATAAATGAGGACAGTCTAATAATATTTACCCTCAGAAATTATAAGTCGGAGAAATGGTGTCTCGATTCGTCCTCCTTGTCGAAATTTGTAGTGATGAACACGAAAAAAAGACTTAAGAAAAATCTAAGTTTTTCGAAGTTTTAAGAAAGTAATTTTTTGATGGAAGGATCAAGCCAAACAAATTAATTTTCTTGGCTTAAGCCAAACCAGGAATAAATCGTTTTAGCAATAAAGAAGAAAAAGATGAATCTTGAATCTCTTAATATTTTTTCTTGAAAACCTCTTGGCTGCTCTTTGTTCTTGAGAGAAACTCTCTCTTTTTCTTGTGAAAAATGCAGCTCTTTCAAAATGAAGATCAAGTTTTTATTTTGTTTCCCTGAATTGTCCCAAAATGGGAAGAGACAAAATGTTCTTTCATTTTTTGTTAACCAAAAATTGCACAAAAACATGAAACAAATGGACTGGACATTGACCAGAAATTGCAGGTGAAAACGACCGCGAATGGGAGAGAAGGGGCAAGAATGCCCGCGGGTGGAGCAATGCGACCCGCGCCCCTATGGGCGCACGTCGCCCCTGGAGACATCCGCCCGAGGGGGCGCGCGTTGCCCTGGCGACATACGCCCGAGGGAGCATGCGTCCCCCTTGGCATTGTGCGCCCGAGCGGGCGCACACCGTTCCAGTGCGGGCACGACCCGCATGCGTGCGACCCAACCCGCAAGCGTGGCGTGCAAGTAAAAATAAAAAAAAAACATAAATAAAAATAAAAAGGAATAAAAATAAGAGTAAAAAAGTAAATTTTTGAATCAAAATTTTTAGAGGAACAAAGGAGATTTTTGACAAAGAAAACATCATTTTTGACATCTTTACTTATGGTAAGTATCATTTTCATCATCGGGTAATTCTGATCTTGGACCTCCTTAGGACCCGGTGTCTATAATGGGCATGAAAAAGCCTTTTGAATATTTTTATGCTCTTTCTTGTCTTGTGGGGTAACCAAAAGGGCTTCGTTCAAGCCTTGGATTTTAGATCGTCAGCGTGGAACACTTATCTTTTTAGATTTTTGCAGTTCTGAATCTTGACAAAAAAGTCTCATATATTCATCATGATTCACAATGCTTCCATTGGAACCATGTTCCATACTCCCACTGCAGTCAGGAATACCATATTCCTTCCTCCCACTGGAGTGAAGAATGCTCCCATTCAAATCAGGTCTCGAACATCTGGATCGTTTGGACGATGAGGCTCTTAACCTTCTTTCTCTAAATCCCTCCCACTTGGATGGAGTGAAACTGATGTTTTTTCTTCCTAAAATTAATAGAAAGTGAAATCTTAATTCACTTTGCCTAACTTTGAAAATTCATTCTCTAAGAATATGATGACTTGTGATCTGAATTCTATCGCAGTGCTATTTTCTTGCTCACCTACAAAAATGTATCCTTTTGATACTTCATAATTTCTCACATAGGTACTCTTTTTTCCTCTTGGTCTCAATTTACCAAATTGACGTATTATGGACATAAGCATTTTAACCTAAAGGTCGTAAATAGCTTCGGTCAGCTTATCGACCAATCCATAACACATAAGGTGTGGAAGTGACAGATTTTAAGGGCATCTGGTTTAAAACATATGTGGCAGTCAATAAAGTCTCTCCCCAATAAGAGATAGGCAAATTTTCCTCTGCCATCATAGATCTAACCATATCTAGGATAATCCTATTTCTCCTTTCTGCAACACCATTTTGTTGTAGATTTCTAGGAATCAACAACTGATGTTCAATCCCTTTTTCATTATATAAAGCTTTAAATTTATTTGTAAGATATCACCGACCTTTGTCAGTTCTTAAAGCTTTAATCCTTTATCTAATTGATTTTTAATTAAACTCATATAAGTCTTGAAGCAACTCAATGTTTCTGACTTGTGAGAAATCAAATAGACATGACCATATCTAATATAGTCATATATAAATGTGATGAAGTAGCAAGCCCCTTGCTTTGCCCTCGCATTCATTTGACCACATATGTCATAATGAACTAACTACAATGGAAATTTGGCTCTAGTACCTTTTTTGAATGATTTTCTAACTATTTTTCTTTTAGGCAATACTCACACGGACTTTGGCTAACTGATAACATCATCCATTACACTTAGCAAGATGATGCGAGCAGTGAAATTCTGCTTTTTCATGCCACATCAGCATCTCGGTCCTGCCTATGCTAGGCTGTGGTGCCTTCCTTAGGTTCAGTCATAACCGAACTTAAGGGTTCTAGAGCCTCTTGCTCTTTAAGCACATTCTGGATCTTCATATTTTAGATTTTATAATTATCACCATTTATCTTCATATCTATACTAAGTTTGGTGTCAATTCACTTGGAAGCAGTATCCATTAGGATCCTCTGATCTCAAATGGAACAATATTGCACATATTTAAGAGAGAAAAGGCAATATATGCAATTTACTATACATCTGAAATAATAACCTAGTAAAATTTTCTATTAGGCTCAAATTCGAAAAGGTTACTAATAGTATCCAATTACCCTCTAAGTCCTAATGTACAACCTTACAGGTTAAAATTTCATGCAAAGTAAATCTAAATTATTGTATTGTTAAGTTCTCAAACTTATGAAGGGATTTTTATTAAGTCTCTACTTAATAAACATGCAATCATTTTACTCATATAATATGGCAAGGCAATTAACAATTAAAATAAATACATTTATTATAAAGTTAAATGCCAAGAATAGTAAATAAACGCATTTATTTAACCAATAAATAAAATCCAATAATCCTAAAATAAGACACTCATATTAAATATCAATACGAAATATAAATCCTATTTAAAAAAAATAAATGCCAACTCAAGTTGACACTTATGTCAACTATTCTAGAAGTCCAGATTTAATAAAATCTTTTTAGCTATTGGGATTATTTCTTTGACCAACTTCTCCAATTAATCACACAACTCATAAGTCCATTGATGAAGCTATGGACGATGCGCGCTCCGTCCATTTCTCAATACCATCACAGATTTTTAGCGTTTATTCTCAGTACTTTCTTTTTGGCAATTCGAACCAAAAAATGGATAATAAATTTTCTATAAAATCTATCTCCTTTGAGCTAGGTAGTTTTCAATAACTCCCTCAGTTGTAGATGATATTCAAAAGAGTTAGTAAACATTTTAACCAAGACTCTATTATCCATTTCCATACTCAAACCACTAATCCAAATGCACTTTTGCATTTGTTCTCACACATGTACATTATGATGCACTATTACGTCAATATCATCAGCTCAAATCCTTCTTTGCATTCTCATATTGCTTATTGATTGCACTCTTGCATTTCTCAAAGCAACCTATGCGTAATTTAAGGAAGATCTAGTATCCTTATTTAATATTTCTGTAACATATTACAAAAACATCTATAGACTCACGTGTAAATACACATAATCAAAACACATTTCAATCAATAAGTAAAGACAGAATCTCAAAAAAATTTTCAAAAATATTTTTAAAAATGTCGAAAGGCAAATAACACATTTTCTACACCTTTTTTTATAATATTTTTGAAATTTTTAAAATAACAAATAATTTTCTGGTCATCTACAAATTTTGAAAAAAATGACCAAAAAATTAGAAATAATTTTAAAAATTTATTGGACAAAAATAGAGCTGAAACGGTGGCCGAAAACGGTTGCACGAACCCACACGCGCCACTAGAGGGAGGACAGACGCCACCACGCGCAGTATGCACGCCTCCCACTTGACTACCACGTGTCTGCATCTCATTAAGCCACGTGTCAACACGTCATCATGACGCGTACCAAGACCCTATTGGTCCACCCGTCACCCACGTGGCACACAAGTTGACATGTTAATAATACATCGCACGACACCTGTCATCCATGTTGTGTGGTCCGATTGGACCACATGTCGATGTTGACACGTCATCACGACACGTGGCATGATCTCAATCGTCCACATGCCACCCCCTCATTAGGCCTCCTATTGCCCATGTGGCATCGAGATGACACGTCACTACCACGTGGCATGGCTGCTGCCATCCACGTGGCGTGATGTCATTAGGCCATGTGTTAGCAGTAACGCATCACTATTGACACATGGTCTTGCGTGTGTGGGCCACCGCCTACACGCACGCGCCGCCTTCCTAGTGGTTTCTGTTGTCCGAATTTCGGCCGGTGGTGGATTTTTGGGGTCTCTGACTCCAATGGTGAGGTCAAAAATTAAAAATTACAACTTCTAATTTTGCATTTTTAACACTCATGGTCGTCCCCTTGAATCGCAGTGTACACATACACAATTTTTGAGCCGCAATATATGCACATATATATTATTCACACAAAAAATAAATTTTTCTTGTGTTTTATGCATCCTAAATCTAATAATTTTTCACATAAAATTTTAGATTTATTTAACCACATGCCAGGATGTAAAAATAACAGTTTTGATACCAATGACGGGAAAATCATACACATATAATTTATATGGAGGTAACATTACAAAATGTTACCTACCTCTTATAGATCATAAACACGTTGTGGAAGCGTCTACAAGGATTCACTTTGTTTTTTATCACTGGTCTGGCTTTTATCCATGTGCGGCGAGATAACAGCAACTATTCTAGAATCTAAAAGCCCATAAAGATCAAGATAAAAACAAGTGTAAGTGGGAACGAGCAGTCTTGCGGCTTATATATTTTCTCGTTACCAAATATTGAGATCTCCCATCTATTTAAAGAGATTCTAAAGGCTAGAGACCCATCTATAGTATAACTCAAACTCCTTCTAAGATAGGATTTGGTAATGTTAATCAGATTAAATTACTTAATTCTATCTGGATTGGAACTTTATCCAAATTAGAGTCATGGGCGTACCCAAACTCTATCAGAATTATTAAAAAAAATACTGCAGCATTTCACGTGGAGCAACAGCCTTTGCCATTTAAGTGTTGCAGCTCCACATGAAGAGCTGCAGCCTTTGCTAGAAACTGGCACATTTGTGTGTCGGTTTCTAGCATGCCAGCTGGTCAACCCGGCTAGCCCCACACTGATGAAAACCAGCACACAATTGTGCCGGTTTTGAACATCCCACAATTCTAATTAAGTTTAATGTTACCCCACTTTTCCAATTTTTTTTTTTTAAATTACACCAAAATTAAAAAAAAAATCCTATACAAATATTTAAATTCGACCATATTCCATGTATAGAGACGTGTAGTTGGCATATATTGTATACACAACAAATACATAGTTTCATGTTGGATTCCAGTGAATATCACGTAACATGAAAAAAATAGATAAAAACCTTAAATTATCTCATATTTCACGTCTCACTTACATCTTAAAACAAAACCCTAAGGCAAGTTCCTCGCTGTGTCTCTCCTGCTGGAGTGTTTTATTTTGTCTTCTCCTTTGAGATGGGTTACAGATTGATATAGTCTTTCTTTTGGTTATCGGCTTCGTAAAATGGCGTCTCCTTCGGTGGACAAGGGGAAAGGGGTCATTGATCTTTATGCTCGTCTGAGAATTGAGGATGAGGAGGATGATGGATTAGTTCTAGAGGATGAGAAGTGCAATGAAGGTGATAAGCAGAAGCAATTCTTTGTCGTTGGTCGTTTTCTCAACAATAAGCCGGTGCATTTTGATTCGATGCGAAACACTCTGGCTTCAATCTGGAGGCCGGTGAAGGGAGTAACGGTGACTAAAACGGAAAGCGTGGGTCGTTACTTATTTCAATTCTACCATGAATTAGATATGGAGAGGGTCCTCAATGATGGTCCTTGGACTTTCAATCAAAACGTATTAATATTAAAGCAACTACAGGATACTGAGCAAGAGACACAGGTAGAGTTAAATCTCCTCTTGATATGGGTGCAAATATGTAACCTCCCGATTGGTTTTCAAACTGAAGCTACGTGCAAAGCGATTGGGGACCGGATGGGAAAGTTTATTGGATATGATTCCAAGAATTTTAATGGTCCACGCCGGGGTTACCTGAGAATAAAGGTGGCGATTGATGTTAGACTCCCATTGAAACGAGGACATAAAATTAAAAGAAGCGGAGGAGATTGGTTATGGGTTGAATTTCGTTATGAAAGGTTACCTTCTTTCTGTTTTTATTGTGGTATTATTGGTCACGCAGACAAGTTCTGTAGCCTCCTGTTTGATCAACTAGATCGTCCAACTGATAGAGCTTATGGGAGCTACCTTCGTGCAGTATTCAAACATCCCAATTCACAGGTTGGTAGAGCTTGGCTGAGAGATTCCATGGTTGAAGAAGGAGGGGCAAGGAAGGAATTATCCACCTCGAACATGGAAGTTGACGGTTTTGGAAAGGAGTCCCATGATTCTAGTGACATGCATGATTTACGTGGAGTTATTGAGGGGACTAATAAGCAAGGAAGTGGAGTAAATGGAGGAGTTAAAAGTGCAAATCCAACGGACAATGATGATGGCTTAATACTGGACACAAAAAGGCCAAGGAAGGAGGAGGGCCCAATGAGTGTGGATATCAGTTTGCTGTCAAAAAATGTATTATTGGCGGGACCTGGAGGCCAGGCCCACCAGGGATTATGAGTCTCCTAAGTTGGAACTGTCGTGGGCTGGGCAACCCACGAACAGTTAATGTGCTGAAAGATATAATTACGCTAAGGAGGCCCGTTATAGTTTTCCTTATGGAAACTATGATTAAAAAAGAGAAAGTAGGAAGAGTTTGTAGGCAGGTGGGCTTTGACGAATTTGTGGCGGTGGAAGGTGTGGGCCATGGTGGGGGTATTGCTTTGTTTTGGAAAAAGGAAGCTCGGGTTCAGTTACAGTCCTCATCTGTAAACTATATTGATGTTTGCGTGTCCTTGCCTCATATGGATTCTTGGAGGCTCACTGGTTTTTATGGATTTCCGGAACGAGGGAGGCGTCGTCAGAGCTGGGATCTGCTTCGTTCGTTGTCTGATGGATCTACTACCCCCTGGTGCTGTATAGGGGATTTTAATGATTTATTAAGGAGTTCAGAAAAGAAGGGGGGGAATAAGCATCCTAACTGGTTACTCGAAGGTTTTAGAGAAGTGACGTTTGACTGTGGATTAGTGGATATGGACATGCGGGGCCACCCATATACTTGGGAGTCGGGTAGAGGTACTCATAATTGGATTGAGGAGAGGCTGGACAGAGTCCTGGTCAATGCGTCTTGGCTGACGATTTTCACGGGTTCTGTACTTCATAATATCCTTGCTCCTTGTTTTGATCACTCGGCTTTGTATTTAGAGCTTAAAACTTGGCTACGTTCTTCTAAAGTAAAGCGTTTCCGTTTTGAAAATGCTTGGTTGCGTGAAAAAAATTGTGAGTCAGTCATTAGGCAGGCTTGGATGAAAAAGGGTCTGGGGTCTATTGCGGATAAGATCCATTCCTGTCAAGATGCGCTTCGATGGTGGAGTAGCTCATTGGAGAGTGACTTTAAAAAGTCTTTGCAAGTTAGTAGAGCTTTAATGGCAAAATTCAGGGGAAAACGGGATGGGTACTCTTTTAGCCAATTCTTAAAAGCGGAGAGTGAGTTTACCAAAATTCTTAAGCAGCAGGAGGATTTTTGGAGGCAGAGAGCCAAATTATTTTGGTTGCAAGAGGGAGATTTGAATACCAGGTACTTTTATTCTTATGCTTCTGCTAGGAAAAAAAGGAATGATATTCCCATATTAAAAGACTCCTTTGGTAAATGGTGTGAATGGGGCTCTGGGTTGGAACAAGTTATTCAGGGCTACTTTCAAGACATATTCAGAAGTAATGGGTGTAGAGGGATGAATTTATTTTCTCTCATTCAACCAAAGGTTACGTTAGCACAGAATGAGGAACTGGTTGCTGGTTTCTCTGCAGAGGAGGTGAAGAATGCGTGTTTTGCAATGCACCCTGATAAGAGCCCTGGACCGGATGGTTTAAACCCAGCATTCTATCAGCGTTTTTGGAGCATAGTAGGTTCCGATGTTAGTAATGCTTGTCTAGCTATACTTGCTTCAGGAGAGATGCCGGCTAATCTCAATAATATGTTTATAGTATTGATTCCAAAGCGAGAGGATGCTGAGTTGATTACGGACATGAGGCCGATCTCTCTTTGTAATGTCCTCTTCAAGATTGTCTCGAAGATGCTTGCAAACAGGTTAAAGAGGGTCTTGCCAAAAATTATTTCTGAATCCCAAAGTGCTTTTATTCCAGGTCGGTTAATTACCGATTACATTATAATTGCTTATGAAGTCCTGCATAATCTGAAGTGTAAGAGGCAAGGGAAAAAGGGTATGGCGGCTCTCAAACTAGACATGAGCAAAGCTTATGACCGTATTGAATGGTCTTATCTTGAGCAGATGTTGAGGTGCCTGGGGTTTAGTCCGATGTGGATCAAGTGGATTAGCATGTGTGTGGAGACGGTATCCTACAAAGTAACTTATGGAGGGAAGGAGTTAGGGCCCATTATTCCTCAAAGGGGCCTTAGGCAAGGTGATCCCTTATCCCCTTATCTATTCATCATTTGTGCTGAAGGTCTCACTGCCCTTCTAAGAGATAAGGAGCAGAAAGGTCTTTTGCATGGCTGTCGTGTTGCCCCCACAGCTCCTACTATTTCCCATTTGTTCTTTGCCGACGATAGCTATCTCTTCTTCAGAGCCAACATAGAGGAAGCAAATTGTGTGAAAGACTGTCTGAAAGAGTATGAACAAGCTTCGGGTCAATGTATTAATTTTCAGAAATCTACCATTTTTTTCAGTAGCAATTCGGGAGAAAGGGCTAGTAGGGATGTTAGTCAGGTGTTACAAGTGGAAAGAGTATCTGATCTGGGTTTCTATTTAGGGGCTCCAGTGGCTGTAGGTAGGAGTAAAAATTACACGTTCGGTTTCCTAAAGGAGAGGATTTGGCGGCGTATCAACGATTGGAAAGAAAGGTTTTTATCTCGGGCAGGTAAAGAGGTCCTCATAAAGGCTGTTCTTCAATCTATACTGACGTATATTATGGGAGTGTTCCAAATGCCGGGCCAATTTTGTGAGGATGTGAATAGGATGCTGAATAAGTTTTGGTGGAGGTCCAGTGGCAATATATCCTCGGGTATATGTTGGCAAAAGTGGGAAAAGCTTTGCTTACCTAAGAAAATAGGGGGGATGGGATTCAGAAGTATTCATGAGTTTAACTTGGCTCTTCTTGCTAAGCAAGGATGGCGTATTCTTCAACAACCACATTCACTTGTTGCTTCCCTCCTTAAAGCTAGGTATTTTAGAAATTCTGATTTTCTTCTTGCAGAGGTGGGGCATAACCCATCTTACATCTGGAGGAGTATCCTTGCAGGTCGGGACATTCTTCATAAAGGTTTGTCTTGGAAGATTGGCGATGGGCTTTCTGTTAGAATTTGGGACGATCCTTGGCTTCCTGATTTTGGTAATCCTTACATTTCTAGCTCCCCTCCTGATTCTGGTGGTTTAACTCATGTAAGTGATTTATTTGTTTGTGAGGGTGGCTGGAATATTCCTTTGATTGAGTCTGTGTTTAATGACCGAGATAAGAAGCTTATTCTCTCTATTCCAAGACGAAGGATCACGATTCAAGACAAATGGCAGTGGAGGCTGGATAAGAAGGGGATTTATACAGTTAAAAGTGGCTACCTGTCAGCCATGGGCTTCTCAAGTTCGGGTCTGCTATTGTCCCCACCGGTTAAGTGGAGTAAGTTTTGGGCGCTGGAAGTTCCTCCAAAGGTCAAGAACTGTGTGTGGCGGTCGATGTCTGCTTGCCTTCCAACGGTGAATAATTTGCTTCAACGCAGGGCCCCGATTAGTGATCTTTGCCCGATTTGTCACCTTTCAGGAGAAGATGAGAATCATGTTTTTATCTCTTGTAGCTTTGCTCAACAGTTCTGGCAGCTTGTCTTTGGGGATTCTCGCATGGTGGGTGTCCTTAATTTTGTTGAATGGATTACAGATCTGATAGCTTCTATTCAAGGTGATCAGTTAGTTGAGATTCTATTCTTTATTTGGGGTCTGTGGTCGAATCGCAATAGTACTCTTTGGGATAGCAAAAGAACGCCTCCTCATATGGTCATTAAACAAGCACGATCTTCCTTAAATCAGTGGAAATTAGCTCAGGCTCAAAAGATTGGAGCCAAGAATTTCGTTGATCCAACTGTTCTAAAGTGGCAAAAACCAAGGCTGGGTTGGCTTACTTGTAATGTTGATGCAGGGGTGTTTGAGGCTGATGGGTATTGCTCTGTTGGGTTTCTGATTCGGAATAATTTGGGGGAGTGCTTAGCAGCTTGTCATAAGGCGTTTGAGGGGAATTTTGCACCACATATAGCAGAAGCCCTTGCAGTTCGTGAAGCGCTTAGTTGGTTGAAGGACAAACAGGTGACTAAAGTCCAGATTCAAACAGATTGTGTATCAGTTTCAAGTGCTATTCTTGGAGACAATTTAGATTTATCTTATTTTGGTGATGTGATTAATGATTGTAAATTGTTAATGTCTGGTATAGACGATTGTTCTATCATTGATATTAGGCGAACAGCGAATTGTGCTGCTCATAGTCTAGCTAGAGCAGTGTGGTCTAAGTCTATTTGTGGAGAGTGGTTTTGTCCACCTCCGTTTTTACTCGATGTTTTACTTGCTGATTTAATTTAATTAGAGGTTGTTTTCAAAAAAAAAAAAAAAAAAAAACAAAACCCTTATAAGAATTTATTTTTTGAAAGACATTGCAATTATGCCTTCCTCCAATTTATTTTCTACTCACCCTTTTCTATGTCACTTTTTTACAATTCACTTTTTATTTATTAAAATCAAAATTCCTCCAATTTTGCTATTGCCCTTTATCAACAAACAGTTAATTTTGATCAATTTTTATCCTTTGACCTACATACTAGAACTAAATTGTATTCACAATCTACACATTTTGCTATTATGAAAGTTAGTTGATTATCTAATAATATTTAAATAAGTGGCATTAGAAAGATTAAGTAGAAGATAAATTGGAGGAAGACATAATTGCAATGTCATTCAAAAAATAAATTCTTATAAGGGTTTGGTTTTAAGATGTAAGAGAGACGTGAAATAAGAACTAATTTAAGGTTTTTACTCCTTTTTTTTTCATGTTGAGTGATAGTCACTTGAACCCAATATGATAACATGTATTTGTTGTGTATGCAAATGTCAGCTATAAATCTCACGTTGGCCGAATTTAAATGTTTGACTAGCCATGCCTAATTTGCTCTACTTTTGTGACTTAAGGGGCAATTTTCTCTTTTAGCAAATTTTTGGGGAAAATTTACATTTTTAGTAATTCTAACATGGTAACACATGTCACTTTAGCCCAACATGATAACATCTATTTATTGTATATGCAATATAATGTCAGCTATAAATCTGATGATGGTTGAATTTAAATATTTGACTAAGGATGGCTAATTTGCTATATTTTTGTAATTTAAAAGGCAAAATTGCTCTTTTGGGCAAAGTTAGGGCCAAAATTGTTTCTTTAGTAATTCTAACGTGGCAACACATGTCACTTACATATTAGCAGGTCAACAGGCAGAATTTGGTCAAAAATAACAAATTGTTTAATGGGAATAAAATTGTACCAATTTTGATATTTTAGAAATAATATTGCACCGGTTAAACATTGTACTTTTAACAAATTTTAGGGACAAATTTATAAATTCGGCTAAAAAATAAAGATAAAACCATTGCCTGAAAGCAGAAGTTTCATTTAACTAATGATCACGAGCCAATTAACATATACAGGAGCGTAAATAAAATATGCCATCAAGTTCATTGACTTATCTTCCATTTTTTTTTATTTCATTTTATGTTTCAAAGCTAAAAACAAAGACCATCCCGTGTTCTTACATCAAACACGAGCCCTTTATCTTCTTAAGTTACGTAAACATAAACTCAATATTTGTCAAAACTCGATTGATAAAGAATATCTGGATTTATGAAAAAAAATTCGTGTACTACATTTAGGCAAAGTATACACACCTTAAACAAAGACTCCAGCTCAAATTTTACTGAAATTCAAGGTAAGACAATCGAAAATGGAAAGAGAATCAAGTGACATATTCAACATGTATTGAGTGTATGAGATATAGATCGTTAAATGAAAAATATAAAAATGTTATTTTTTTATCCAACCATTCATATTCACTAACATAGAATATATGATATATTAAATATGTGCTCATAATCAATCCCTTATTTTGGGAGTAAAACTCTTTAAATATTGATTTTTGCCATTATGAGCCTCCAATCCGAAATCTTAGTTAAGAAAAACAAGTACCAAAACACTTAAACTAACCAATATTGGCAGAATCAATCCCTTATTACTAAAAAGAAAACGGAAACAGGAGACCTAGTAATGTAGCACCGAAACATTGCACCTTACAACGGAGTAGATAGAAGTTTTATCCACAAAAATAGTCTCAAACGTGGCAAATCCTCTACCATATCTGAATATTCCAGTTCCAGAAACAATTGAAAGCTCTCTAACCTTATCAAATTGCTTACTAATACCTTGAATCTCCAGAGTGCTACCATTATATTTCTTATTACCGAACACAATTGATATCATTACCTGAGAGTTAATTCCATCCAATCCTGCAGTTGCAAACATTCCTTGAGCTCGACCCACCGGAGTTGAGTTAATGTCCGCAGTTTGGGTGATTGGATCATCAGTCACTATCACACTTCCAAATTGAGTAAAGGACCATTGCTTGCCTTTGATGCCAGCAACTGCAGCAATTGTAGCATTCGAACCGCTAGAGAAGCCTTGCAAGAACATACTCAGTTTGGTTTCTCTAAGCTTCTTACCACTGGCCATATTCAACAAAATGATGGCTAGCAGTAATAAGAAAGTTGTGGTTAATTTGCTGGGCTTTCTTAGCTTCACCATTGATGGATGTTGAAAAATTATCTAGGAAAAAAGAATAGTGAAATAGTCAGTATGTGGCAATTCCTTTCGTGTGAGATATTTTTAGGGAAAATGAGGCTTTGACAGTTGGATTTTAGCTGATGGTCAACTGTTTATGTAATTTTTAAACAAGGATTCCAATTCTTTCGTAATAACTTTCTCGGTAGTTAACAATATTGTATTGAGCATTGAAGTTCCAGAATAATAGTATTAATCCGTGCATACGTTAGGCACCGTAAAGCATGATAATTGTTAAGTCAACTGATTGTACGACGCATAGCGCACAGTGCATCCGTGAATTACACGCTAAATCATCTTCCCCAAATATAGTAGGATAATTTCATTCAAAAAATAATAAATAATATGATAATAATATATTTTGAGGTATTATTTTTGGTTTCTTTATATAAATAATGCAAGTTATAAAAATATTTAGATTTTTGGTGATTTAGTAAAACAATTTAGAAAAAATTGTTGAATGAGAACCGCAATAGCACCACTGATTTCTCACAGTGTGGGGCCCGCTAAAAGATAAAATTTTATGTAGTCAGATTTGACACAGCATTGAGAGAAATCGGCAACACCTACGCCGATTTCTGAATGTCAAAAACCAGCACAAATGTTGCTGGTTTATGTCGTCAGTGATGCGTCAAATCTGACTAGTAATTTTTTGTTTTTTTTTAAAAAAAGGCTGTGTAGGCTCACAGGTTTTACCGTGGATACTGTTGCACCACAATAAAACTCATGAACTCTGTCTTCATTTGTCATTTGAAATGCTGTAATTTATTTTCCTTTAAAACCATTATCTTTCATTTACACCTTCTTTTTCATTTTCCAATTTCATCTACATTTTCATTTCTATATTCCTCTTCATTTCCTTACAATCTAATTATAACTAATTGACGCAATTTGTTATTATGTTTTTTTTGAAAAAATTTATCTCAATTTAAAGAAAATGTAATATTATGTCGATATAGTATAATTTAAATTTTGTAAATAAAATTAATGTTATTATTAATATTATTTTCATTCTTAATTTGTAAATGTTGATATTTTTGACATATAGCAAATTATAACAAAAATATAACTATCTACAATATAACAGGGAAGTTATGATTATTTTTTCATTTTTTACAAAAATAGCTTTAATTTATGTCGAGATAATTAATTTTCATGCAACTCGATTTAGTTGATTGCTTAATTTTTTGAGCTATATAAAACCATTTTAAGTTGTCTGACACTACAAGAAAAGTAATGATTACATACGGAAATTTTCGACAAAAAATATTGATTTTCTGTCGGGAATTAAGATTACCGACGGAAAAAGTCAAAGAGCAATGGCCAAAGGGAATTTTTTATGATGGTAAACAAGACTGTCGGGAAATTTTACGATAGACAAAAAATCCATCGTTAATTTTGTATGAAAGAACAGACGAATTTGCGACAGTAATCTATTTTCCATCGATAATATTTATGATGGAAATCAACTTTTCTTAATAATTTTACATACGGAACAAAAAATTCCATCGGTAAGTTTACCTACGGAATGAAGCATTATGTCGGTAAATATATTTACGGAATTAAGCATTCCGTTGAAAAAGTTACCTACGAAATTGTAATTTTTCGTCAAAAAATTTACTACAATTCATTGATAATTTTTTACATTTAATTTCTAAATTATGAAATCATCATTGATAATATAGTATAAAAATTATAATGTGCAAAAATAATATAATTGAAAATGTATTAATTATTGTAAATAATTATGTTAAAAACATAACAGTAACGTATAATCAATTTGAATAATTACAAATACTAAATTATGATCAATCCCTAACTAAGCAGTTAGTAAATGTGGATGATCAAACTGCTGCAATGAAGTGCTGCCTCTCCCTTTCAACTCATTCATCTCATTATGTAACTGAGCTATGTAGTCCATTGAATATTGCAATTAAACTGTTGGCATCTTTACCGTATTCTCAAGTTGAAGTACTTTCTGATTGGATGTGGACCACCTACTAGAGGCAGTTGTATTGGATATGGAGGATTCAAATAGCAAGAGTGTGCAAAAGAATCTAAGGCAAAAGGTTTGACTCTCATCAACATTTCAGAATTCAGTGACTATCGTTGAAGGATCTCTTGTATCTGCTCCTCTCATAAAACAAATTCTTTATATTAATTAGTGATAATTTGTAACTAATATGATACATCAAAATAATAGTGAAATATAATTTTAACATACATGGACTTGTCTAGATCAGTTGTTGTCGAATGTCATACATTCATGATTCCATATGTGGGTGTGCACAAACACCTCATGCAGTGTAGGCCTCTTGCCCATAGATGTTTCCTACAAACAAATAAAGTGTTATAATGAACTACAATTTACAAAAAATTTAGTAGAGTTTTCTCTATTTATCTGATATTGACCCCTTATTAAACAAAAAATGTTCTCAACAATTAAGGTATTCATTGCAATATACATTTATAAAATTATCATTCTCCATAATATACGTACATATATTTTCATCGTAAATTCATACATCAAATAACATTGAAATATATTTAGATTGAATTAGTACTTAAATCAAAAAATAATAGTAAGGTTTAAATACTTACAAGTCTATATGCATGCTCCTAGTGGGACATTGATCCTCCAGTGTGTAAGAATACACTAACCCCCTCCGATCCTACCCGTTTGTTATTATAATTTCGCTCAAAAATGGAAAGGTCCTTGGGTGTTGTCCAGTACTGCTGCCAATGTGCTTATATTTCTTCGGATATATAAGGAGGACGTACACCTTTCTTGCATTTTATACTCACAAAGTCTCTATAACACGCATGAGCTCGACTCTCCCATGCACCATACATGATGGGATCAATTATGCAACCTAATAAAACTCTTTCTGATAAAAAAATAGATAAACATGCTGTAAGTATTTATAAAGTACAATATTAATTTAATTAATATTTAAAGTTGGATAAAATAATTAAGATTGAAAAATTTTTTTTATTTGCCTCAAACTCTTGATAACAAAAAATTTTTGTATCCTGGGATACTTTCTTCTATAAATAACCCTCATAATCTATCTTTTCCTTGAAATTCGTTGAGATCAAGCTAGAGCACTTTCCAGACAGAACCAACCTAATAGACAAGCAATTTCAGAAGCTTTTTCAATTTAAATACTATAACATCAATATAAACTTATACATAAATCACTCACTCGTTATCTACAATGGTAATGTAGATCCTTCCATCAACTCCAATTATTCCAGGCCTAAGGCCTTCTGTTGCATCTGCCCCTGATATCTGTGATGGTATAGATGTATTGTCTGTTGTAGGAGTAGATGTTGCTTTTTTAGTAGGTGTTGTAGTAGCATGGTGGTAGGTGATGTAGTAGCAAGATTAGAAGCAAGGGATGGGGAACTCTATAGTAAGAAAGTTGGTCCCATAGAGTCTGGAGAATGTGATGCCTTAGTTAGACGTTCACTAGCTGCTTCCAATGGTGACAAACTGATCCTTGGGCCTACATATTGGAATTCTTTCTCTTAAATGGTAACCGACATTAAATGAATGTAATTCTGTATATAGGTGTGTATTTCCTATATGTAGTATTATAAACATGTATTCTAAACTAAATAAGTATGTATAGTTATTTAAAGGTATGAGTGTATATATAAGAATAATGTAAAATTTTGCCATGTTTAAGTATTATAAATGTGAATGATTTTATACAATCATTTGTATGGAAGTTAGTAATGTATGTAACATATGTATTAACCGTGGTTATGTATTTTATATATGACTCCTTATAGTGTAATCAATTGTCTATATTTGTTGACCATTGCTGTGAGTAGTCGTCCATATCATGTTTTCTCCCCACTAAGCCTTTGTACTTAGCACGGGTATTTCATCCGTGCAAGTATCAATGATAAAGGCGTCGCAAAGGACATCCCACATCCATCAAGGCCAACAAGTCTATAGAAGTTCTTTGTATAGGTTTTGTATTATGTGTATTAAAGTATTGAAAACATATATTATATGTCACACCCTTATTGTAACCTAATTATTATGATTGCTTAAGCGATTACCGGAATTTTTTTTTTCTTTTACGTAACCAATATATTAGTGTTCACTTAATTACAAATCTTTTTAATAATTGCCGTTTACAAGTTAGCTTACCGATTTACCTATAACTGTCCAATTTTACCATTCATTTGGTAAAAATTTCGGCAGCATAACATTTTAAAACTTAACCTACCCAACCTGCACGGCAAACAAATCCACAACCTCGAGGGGTACAACAATTTATAAACATCGCAGTATTCATCCATATCATACATTCCATAACCAAACTTGTAACACAAGTCATTATACATATATATACATATTAATACTTAAGTCCATTATACATTTCAAACTTAACTTCCAAAATTGGCTACATATTTACATACACATATACCCAAATACACTTATAGTTATACATATATGCATATACATGCCACACAAAAAGCACTTCCTTCCTTTCTTTCTTCTTTAGGACCAAGATCCCATCTATGCATTGCTCCGCTCATGTACTAGGACCTACACGCAGTAAACACTGTGCTGAGCAATAAACATGTTCAGTGGTGGCTATAGATCTATGAATTTTCACGACATACACACATGCATTAAATATGCAAATTCATTTATTACACATATAAACACTATTATCACTTCACTATTCATTTTATTCCCTTAAATACCATCACTACGGTAAAATTTTGTTTTAGTCCTAAACTTTTCAATTACTTATGATTTTATCCCTATTCATCATTTATTCACCAAATTGCCATTATGTACACTTATTTTTCATCTAATTCATTCTTGACCTACCAATTACATTTTAGTCCTTTTTTTTACCCTTTTACTATAAATTACAATTTAGTCCCTATACTTTACATTCTTTTCACGTTTATTGTTTTAATTACACTTTTCACTAAATTTTCACTTTTCATTGTTCGACATGGAAATTACCAATTAGTCCCTATTTTTTCATTTTTATGCAAAGTTATGTTTTAGTCCTCCGAAATTACTAAATTTCACTTTTAACCCAATTAATTAATATTTTGCAATTTTTACCCGTTTAACCCATAATTTTGGTAAATTACCATTTTACCCCAAAACATTCTATTTTCTTTCATTTGAGTCCTTTTTCGTTCTAATTCTCATTTTCACTTTTCTTTCTGCATTTTCACGTTATTTTTACCACTATGCCCCTAGTATAAATCTTAGCAGAAATCTTCAGACAGGATATACGGCACGTGGACCCCACAGGCCCACTGCACTGTACTGGAAAATGATCTCGAGGGATCACTCAACCACTTTTACTAAACATATGATGTGTGACATATTACATATGATATGTAACAATGTACTATGTGAGACCATCGCGAATCTGCCATAGCAAAGCAAGTCGTCACGACTCGCACCGCAGTATGGGTGTCCCTATGGCTAGCTAAACATATCCTGAACTAGATTTTGACCGCAAGACCACCACTAAGGGCAAACTTTTCTTAATTATCTTAAGTTAAAGTTTCACCTTTTAGCACTTTCACTTATGTTGCATTTCTTTTACTTTATATACATTACAATACACTAATTAGTCCACATTTTCAACATTTATGCACATTCCATTAATTATCTCATCATAATTCATGATTTTCATATTAAACATAATGAAACATTATACTTTAAAATATTCACACATATTCCAAAAATTCCAATTAAATTCTTGGATACTTATTTTCATGTCTAGATTCAATTTATGCCATTAGACTTCAAGTATACCCAAAATATACCCTAGTATACCCTTGTGTTTCATTCGGCTAAGGTAAGTCCCTTACCTTACAAATTTCTTTAATTCAAATTAGGCATTCTATATGTCATTTTAAGTATTCCTAACCACTTTTTTAAGCTTATATTCACATACACATTCATTTAGCACAAGTTCACCTAATTAACATAATGTAAACACATCAAACTTTAAGGGAAATTTAGAGATTTCATAGCCACAAACCTTATAAACTTGCTTAGCCCTTCCTAGGCTTCCTTTTCCTTGCCCTTTCCTTTGGAAGCTTGCACACCTCCTTAGTTTTCTACACAGGGCCGAATATACAAATCAAAATTTCACCATGATTTTATTCTCTTTTGCTCAAAATAACTTCATAAATAAACTCTAAGCACCTAAAAACATCTCTAGGCACCCTTAAACTAAATTTATAACTTCGATTTTACTTACCCAAAATCAAGCCCTTCACTTGTCCCTTGATTTTTCTCCACTTCTTTTGCTCAATTCAAGGACCTAAGGACCCTAAAGTGTAAGTAGAGAGGATGAATTTCACTTTGAGTGGTAGGATTTGGTAAGAAGTTTGAAGAAAAGATGAAGAAAATGAGAGAGGATGAGAATGAGGGGTCTCGGCCAAAGAGGGGGAGGGAGAGGCTAGAGGAGATAAGGGTTCTACCTCCCTCAATCTGCCTCTTAAAAGCGATTAATGGTGGGTCAAATAGGTTGGGCTTTGGTCTAACTTTAGGCCCACTCTCATAAGCCCAACATGCAATTTTAGGCCCATAATGCAATTTTTCTGTAGTTTTCTCATTTTCCAAATCCAATTCCTCCCAAATTTGATTCTATAATTCATAACATGTAAAAACTGGGCTGTACCCAAAATTTCAGCCCAATCAAAATCCGTTTCCAGTCTGATCAAATCATATCTATCCGTTTCAATAATTACTGGTGTCACCGAAAAATTTTTTTTTACTACCAAAATATTCTAAATATTATTTTTGGTAATTTATGGAGTTCATTTACTATTTTTAAAAGCTCGGTCAAACTGGTTAATATTTGAATCGAACCGCTACTTTTTCGTATTTTTGACTTTTGGAGGCCTATTTGACCTCGATTTCACTCCAAATTTTAACCCTTGACTTATCGTGACTAATATTTTTCGATAGTCAAATAAAATACTTTTTACCTTCGGAGGCACTATTTACTATCAGAAAATACTATTCACAGCTGACCCGGTATTGGGGACATTATAATTCTCCCCTACTAAAAAGAAATTTCATCCTCGAAATTTCCCTGTATCGAAGAGCATAGGGTACTGTTGCCTCACTGTGGCTTCTAGCTCCCATGTAGCCTCCTCTACGTTGTGATGGTTCCAGAGTACCTTCACCAGTGGTATCTGCTTGTTCCTGAGCTGTCTGATCTCTTTAGCTAGAATCTGCATTGGCTTTCTTCATAAGTCATGCCAATCTGCACTTGAATCTATTATGGTGTGATAACATGACTCGGATCAGACCTGTACCTTTAGAGCATTGACACGTGGAACACGTCATGGATCTTCTCTAACTCCGAGGGCAACTTTAATCGATATGCCACAGAACCTACTCGCTGAAGTATCTCATACATGCCAATAAATCTCGAGCTCAGTTTGCCCTTTTTACCGAATCTCAGAACTTTTTTCCAAGGATATACCTTCAGAAATACCCTGTCTCCGACTTGGAATTCGACATCCTTCCTTATCAAGTTTCCATAAGATTTCTGGTGATCTGTAGCTTCCTTTAATCTATCTTTAATGACTCGCACTTTTTCCTCCATGTCACAGATAAGATCAGACCCTATCAACTTCTTTTCACTCATTTCTGTCTAGCATAAAGGAGTTATACACTTTCTTCCATACAGTGCTTCATAAGGTGCCATCTTAATACTGCGCTGGTAGCTGTTGTTATAAGCGAACTTTGCTAAAGATAAGTATCTCTCCCAATTGCTACCAAATTCTAGTACACAGCATCGCAGCATACCTTTAAGTACCTGAATCACCGGTTCTGACTGACCATCTGTCTGAGGGTGAAATGTTGTGCTGAAGTGGAGTCTAGAACCTAGAGCTTCATACAAATTTTTCCAAAACTGTGAAGTGAACCTAGGATCTTTGTCAGAAATGATGGATGAAGGCACTCCATGTAACCTTACTGTCTCATTGATGTAGATCCCTATTAGCTTGGTCAAAGAAAAGTCCATCCGTATTGGTAGGAAATGAGCAGACTTAGTGAGTCTATTGATGATCACCCACACAGCGTCATGCTTCTTTCGGGTTACAGGCAATCCAGTAACAAAATCCATAGTCACTCGGTCCCATTTTCACTCTGGTATTGAGATTGGCTGTAGTAAACCTGATGGAACCCGGTGCTCTGCTTTAACTTGATGACATATTAAGCACTTGCACACAAACTCGGTCACATCACACTTCATACCTCGCTACCAATAAAAAGCTTTCAAATCTTGGTACATCTTGTTATCACCAGGATGCATCACATAGCTACTGTGATGAGCTTTAGTAAGAATGCTTTTCTTTAGTTCTTCTAGACTTTGTACACATAGCCATTCCTTGTAGTAGAGGCTACCATCATCACTCAGAGAATAATCCGTATTATTGCTATCTTTAACCTTGCTCAGAATGATCACTAATCGATCATCTTGCTTTTGGGCTGCCTTTACTTGCTGTATAAAGTCAGGCTTTACTTGCATTTCGGCCATCAACGCTCCATCTTGAGCCAATTTCATACTAACATTCATAGCCCGAAGAGCTACAAACACTGTCATTAGCCATTTACACTTATTAATCATATTAACACAAGCATTTGAAACATTCAAATTTCTTGACATAAACTTTCTGCTAAGCACGTCAACCACTACATTAGCTTTTCTTGGATGGTAGTCGATGAAGCAGTCATAATCTTTGGTCAACTCCAACCAGTATCTCTATCTCAGATTGAGCTCCTTCTAGGTAAGCAAATATTTCAAACTCTTGTGGTTGGAGTAGATGTAGCATTTCTCTCCATACAGATAATGTCTCCAAACCTTCAAGCAGAAAATAATGGCTGCCAGCTCTAGATCATGCATAGGATAATTCTTCTCATGAGTCTTAAGTTGTTAGGAGGTATAAGCAATGACCTTGCCTTCCTACATCAACACACAGCCTAACCCATTTTCGGAGGCGTAACTGTAAACCACAAAGTCCTTGCCTGACTCTGGTTGAGTGAGTATAGGAGCTTCTATCAACAAACTTTTAAGTCACTCGAAGCTTTCTTGGCATTTATTGGCCCATACAAACTTGGTATGCTTCTGAAGCAATCAAGCCAGAAGAACTGCAATAGTGGAGAAACCCTTCACAAATCTTCTGTAGTACCCGGCTAAACCCAGGAAACTTCTAACTTCTATAACATTCTTGGGTGGCCTCCACTGCAGAATTGCCTCAATCTTTGTAGGATCTACTTTTATACCCTCGGCAGACACTATAAGACCCAGAAAGGACACTTTATTTAACCAGAAGTTGCACTTACAGAACTTGGCATACATTTGTTTTTCTCTCAATATCTGCAAAACGATTCTCAGATGCTTGTCATGATCCTCTGGTGTCTTTGAATACATCAGAATGTCATCAATGAAAACTACAACGAACTGGTCCAAGTAAGGATGGAAGATCCTGTTCATTAAATCCATAAAGGCTGCCAGTGCATTTATGAGCCCAAATGGCATGACCATGAACTCATAATGACCTGATCTGGTGCGGAAGGCAGTCTTGGATACATCTGCTTCTTTTATTGGAAACTGATGATACCTCGATCTCAAGTCAATCTTTGAAAATAAACCTGATCCTTTCAACTGATCAAACAAGTCTTCTATATGAGGAAGGGGGTACTTGTTCTTGATGGTCACCTTGTTCAACTACTTGTAGTCTATGCATAATCTGAGTGTACCATCTTTCTTCTTCACAAACAGCACTAGTGCTCCCCAAGGTGACACACTGGGTGTAATAAACCCCTTGTCAAGCAACTCTTGCAACTGTATCTTCAATTCCTTCAATTCTGTAGGTGCTATTCTATAGGGAGCAGTGGAGATCAGTGCAGTGCCCGGAGCAACATCAATAGAGAATTCAACTTTCCTATCAGGTGGCAAGCCTGGCAACTCATCAGGGAACACATCAGGAAATTCTCTAATAGTAGGCACTTCTGATACCTTTGAACCTTCCCTTTTTGCTTCCAGTGTGTAACACAAATACGCAATACATCATTTCCTGATCAATCTCTTAGCAACTGTGGCAGAAATCATATCAGATAAGAAGTCGGTCCTCACACCCACAACTGTGATTTCTTGAGCGACAGTAGGTTTCAAGTTAACTATTTTCCGTTTGCAGTCTACTGTCTCTTGGTGGTCGGATAACCAATCCATCCCCAAGATAACATCGAACTATTGGAATGGAAGTTTGATCAGGTTTGCCAGAAACACACAATCTTGAGCACTAATAGGACACTCTCTGTACACTTTATTGACCACTACATTATGCCCAAGAGGATTAGTCACAAGGATGTCCTAGTCTAAACATACATCTCTCATCCCTTTAGCCCGTGCTATCTCAGTATTAATATACGAATGAGTAAGTAGGTTTCAAGTTAACTATTTTTTGTTTGCAGTCTACTGTCGCTTAGTGGGCGGATAACCAATCCATCCCCAAGATCACATCGAAATCGTGGAATGGAAGTTCGATCAGGTTTGCCAGAAACACAAAATCCTGAGCACTAATAGGGCACTCTCTGTACACTTTATTGACCACTACACTATGCCCCAGAGGATTAGTCACAAGGATGTCCTAGTCTAAACATACATCTCTCATCCCTTTACCCCGTGCTATCTCAGTATTAATATACGAATGAGTAGAACCACGATCAATAAGAGCATGCACTGAATTAGATAATTACAGGAATTTACCTACTATTACATCAGGAGCATCCTCTTCTACTCTAGCCCTGACTTCATAAGCATGGCCTGCAGTATGTCTCTGTCCCTAAGATGACTGCCCAGCTAGTCTAGATGCTGATGCAGTAGGGGTGGCCCCCCTGCCACGACCTCTCGGAATAGATGACCCAGTACCCGGTGCTGGTGATGTTACTGTAGCAGTCTGTGTCAAAGGATAGTCTTTGATCTGATGACCCTTTGAGCCACACTTGAAACAAGCTTCTGACAAATATCGGCATTCCCTTCGATGAGCTTTACCACAATGATCACATGTCGGTGCTGGAGCACTATCTTTACCTCGCGGTGTACTGGCTACAGATGCAGCTGGCACATTGGCACAAGGTGCACTACACTGACCTCGGCCTGAAGCAATAGGTGCACGGCTCTAAGATGCTAGAGGTCTCCTAGATTTCTTACCTTGACCTCCTGTGCCACTAGACTGACCTTGTTTCCTTTTCTACTGATACCGTGACCGTTTGTCAGCCTGATCTATCTGTATAGCTTCTACCTTGAGAGCAGCCTCAATAAGTGATCTTAAGTCGGGATGTCGTTGTGTCCCCACAATTTGTCTGATCTCATTATACAGTCCCCTCTCAAACGTCTGACATAATTTCTTCTCAATGGACTGACTAGCATGCAAATAGGCACTTAAACGCTCAAACTTGCGCTCATATTTTGATACTATCTTCTTACCTTATCTCAGCCTCCAGAAGGCATCATGCATAGTTGCCTTATACTTAGATCTAATGTACTTCTTCTCAAACTGTGTCACAAAGAAGTCCCATGTTATCTGATTAGCCGGAGTGTGTTTACGTACTGCATTCCACCAAGTAAATGCAGGTCTTTGCAATAGTGCTACAGCTCCTTGCAACATCTCTTCAGGTGGGCTCTGAGTAGTCTCGAATATCCTTTTCACTTTAAACAACCATTCTTCAGCCTGAACTGTGGTCATAGTATCCCGTCCATACAAATCCTCAGCTGCTAAGCTCTTAATTTGCTCCATATTTGGCTTTCTTTTTTATGGGGCTAAAGGTAGTTCCGGAGCTTGAGGTGGAGGTGGCTGCTGAGCTTGCAACCGCTGTTGAATGTAATCTGCCATCATATTTAGGAAATCAGGTTGAGGTGGAGGAGGAGGTACAGCTGGTGGGGTCTCACCCTAACCAGTGCTAATCGATACTTGACTCTCACCATCCCCCACATCATGACCTCAGTAGGATCACATCTTTCACTATAAAACAAAAAGAAGCAAGCATACATTAGACTTATAATACTTCTCTCACTTAATATTGGCATGTATACATATATATTCCAATCACTTAATCCCACTTCGATCTTGGAATCACCTAAACTCGCACTGATACTACAAAATGTCACACCCTTACTATAACCTAATTATTATGATTGCTTAAGCGATTACTGGATTATTTTTTTCTTTTACTTAACCAATATAATAGTGTTCTCTTAAGTACAAATCTTTTTAATAATTGCCGTTTACAAGATAGCTTGCCGATTTACCTATAACTGTCCAATTTTACTATTCATTTGGTAAAAATTTGTGTAGCATACCATTATAAAACTTAACCTACCCAACCTGCACGACAAACAAATCCGCAACCTCGAGGGGCACAACAATTTATAAACATCACAGTATTCATCCATTTCATACATTCCATAACCAAACTTGCAACACAAGTCATTATACATATACATACATATTCATACTTAAGTCCATTATATGTTTCAAACTTAACTTCCAAAGTTGGCAACATATTTACATACACATATACCCAAATACACTTATACTTATACATATACGCATATACATGCCACACCAAAAACACTTCCTTCCTTTCTTTCTTCTTCAGGACAAAGATCCCATGTATGTGTTGCTCCGCTCAAGTACTAGGACCTACACGCAGTAAACACTATGTGCTAAGCATTAAACATGCTCAGTGGTGGCTATAAATCTATGAATTTTCACGACATACACACATGCATTAAACATGCAAATTCATTTATTACACATATAAACACTATTATCAATTCACTATTCATTTTATTCCCTTAAATACCATCACTACGGTAAAATTTCGTTTTAGTCCTAAACTTTCTAATTAATTACGATTTTGTCCCTATTCGTCATTTATTCACCAAATGCCATTATGTACACTTATTTTTCATCTAATTCATTCTTTGACCTACAAATTACATTTTAGTCCTTTTTTTGACCCTTTTACGGTAAATTACAATTTAGTCCATATACTTTACATTCTTTTCACGTTTATCGTTTTAAATACACTTTTCACAAAATTTTCACTTTAATTCATTGTTTGACATTCAAATTACCAATTGGTCTCTATTTTCCTATTTTTATGCCAAATTACGTTTTAGTGCTCCGAAGTTTCTAAATTTCACTTTTAACCCGATTAATTAATATTTTGTCATTTTTACCCGTTTAACCCATAATTTTTGTAAATTACCATTTTACCCCTAAATTTTTTAATTTCTTTCATTCGAGTCCTTCTTTATTCTAATTCTCATTTTCACTTTTCTTTTTGCATTTTCATGCTATTTTTACCACTATGCCACTAGTATAAATTCTGGTAGAGATTATTAGACAGGATATACGGGACATGGATCTCATAGGTCTACTGCACAGCATTGGAAAATGATCTCGAGGGATCACTCCACCACTTTCACTGAACGTATGACGTGTGACGTATTACATATGACATATAATAATATATTATGGGAGACCATCGCAAATCTGCCATAACAAAGCAAGTCGTCATGACTCGCACAGCGGTATAGGTGTCCCTATGGCTAGACAAACATATCCTGAACTAGATTTTGACCACCCTTAGTTATCTTAAGTTAAAGTTTTACCTTTTAACACTTTCACTTATGTTTGCATTTCTTTTACTTCATATACATTACAATACACTAGTTAGTCCACATTTTCAACATTTATGCACATTCCATTAATTATCTCATCATAATTCATGATTTTCATATTAAATATAATGGAACTTTATACTTTAAAATATTCACACATATTCAAAAAATTCCAATTAAATTCTTGGATACTTATTTTCATGTCTAGATTCAATTTATGCCATTAGACTTCAAGTATACCCAAAATATACCCTAGTATACCCTAGTGTTTCATTCAGCCAAGGTAAGTCCCTTACCTTATAAATTTCTTTAATTAATATTAGGCATTCTATATGTCATTTTAAGTATCCCTAATCACTTTTTTAAGCTTATATTCACATATACATGCATTTAGCACAAGTTCACCTAATTAATATAATGTAAACACATCAAACTTTAAGGGAAATTGAGAGGTTTCATAGCCACAAACCCTATACACTTGCTTAGCCCTTCCTAGGCTTCTATTTCCTTGCTCCTTTGGAAGCTTGCACATCTCCTTGGTTTTCTACATAGGGCCAAATATACTCATCAAAATTTCACCATGATTTTATTCTCTTTTGCTCAAAACAACCTCTTAAATAAACTCTAGGCACCTAAAAACATCTCTAGGCATCCTAAACTGAATTTAGAACTTGGATTTTACTTATCCAAAATCAAGCCCTCCACTTGTCCTTTTATTTTTCTCCACTTTTTTTGCTCAATTCAACGACTAGGGACCCTAAAGTGTAAGTAGAGAGGCTGAATTTCATTTTGATTGGTAGCATTTGGTAAGACATTTGAAGAAAAGATAAAGAAAATGAGAGAGGAGGAAAGGGAGGGGTCTCGGCCAAAGAGGGAGAGGGAGAGGCTGGAGGCGATAAGGGTTCTACCCCCCCCCCCCCCCCCCCCCCCAATCTGCCTCTTAAAAGCTATTTATTGTGGGTCAAATGGGTTAGGCGTTGGTCCAACCTTAGGCCCACCCTCATAAGCCCAACATGCAATTTTAGGCCCATAATGCAATTTTTCTATGGTTTTCTCATTTTTTAAACCCAATTCCTCCCAAATTTGAATCTATAATTCATAACATGTTAAAACTAGGTTGTACCAAAAATTTCAGCCCAATCAAAGTCCATTTCCAGTCTGATCGACTCAGATCGGTCTGATTCAATAATTAATAGTGTCATCGAAAAATTTCTTCTTTACTACTATAAAATTCTAAATATTATTTTAAGCCAATCTGAAATTTTTGGATTTCATTTACTATTTTTAAAGTCTCGGTCAAACCTTAGGTCAAACTAGTTACTATTTGATCCGAACCGCAACTTTTTCGTATTTTTTACTTTTGAAGGCCTATTTGACTTCGATTTCACTCCAAATTTTAACCCCGGACTCACCATGACTAATATTCTCTGACAATCAAATAAAATATTTTTCACATCCAGGGGCATTATTCACTATCGGGAAATACTATTCATGGTTGACCCAGTATTAAACCCATTATATGATAAATGTGTATTACATTTTAAATATGTAATTAATTATGTATTTTGATTATTATGTAAGGAAAATGGTTTCTAAAAGTGTAAAGTTACTTTCACTCGTCGACGTAAACCTGCCATATTATCATATGGTTTGCTACGTAAGGGCAAGAACACGAAGCATAACATGAACCTGATGAAGGGCTTTTGGGTTCAAATCATTTACTGGTGGTCACTGACTGGCAACTGGGTGATGGAGGCAAGGAGCCGATGAGAAGTACTTAGGGCAGTGGACGAAGACGAGGAGGTGACGGTATGACGAAAACTGGAAAATCTAAAATTGAGAGGGAAAGAGATAAAAATCAAGTTTGAGATTGAGAGAGAGACAAAAAATAGAAAATTCTGAGACTTAGGGTTTTCTTTCATTTTATACAATGGAATTGACAATTTCGCAGGGAATATTTCCTTACGGAATTGTCCATTTCGTTGAAAAATACAATATTTATCGACGAAAAAACTAAATTCATAGGAAATATTTCCCTACGGAACTGTCTATACCGTCGATATATTAAACATTTCTCGATGGAAAAAGTAATACCGTAGGGAATTGTTCACTATAGAGTTGTGTACTCTGTCGGGAAATGCAATATTTCCCAACAGAGAAAACTTATTGAATTTTCTACACCATCGGGAAATTGAAAAATTTCTCCACAAAATACTAACTCCGTAGGGAATTATTTTATATTTAAATAATTACCTATGAAATTATATATTCCGTCAATAAATATAATATTTACTAACGAAAAAAGTTATTCCATAAGGAAAAATTACCTACAAAATTGTCTATAAAGTTGGGAAATTAGAGATTTCTCGACAAAAATACTAACTCCGTAGGGAGCTCTAACTTTAAACAATTATCTACGGAATTGTCTATTCTGTTGGTAAGTACAATATTTTCAAACGAAAAAAGTTATTTCGTGGGGAAAATTCCCTACAGAGTTGTGTATACCGTAGGAAAATTGGAGATTTTCTGATAAAAATACTAACTCCATAGGGAATTGTTTTATCTTTGAACAATTACCTATGGAATTGTCTATTCAATCGGTAGATACAATATTTTTCGATGAAAAAAGTTATTTCATAGGGAAAATTCCCTATGTAGTTGTCTATACCGTTGGGAAATTGGAGATTTTCCCACAAAAATACTAACTCCATAGGGAATTATTTTATCTTTGAATAATTACCTATAAAATTATCTATTATGTCGGTAAATACAATATTTTCTGACAAAAAAATTTATTCCATAAGGTAATATTCCGAACAGAATTGACTATTTCATTAGCAAATACAACATTTACCGATGGAAAAATAACATCGTAGGAAATTATTTTTTCTTTTAACAATTTTCTATGAATTTGTCTAGTACCGTCGGTAATTTTCCTACGGCACTTACTTCTATTGGAAAATTTCATTGAAGATTTTTAACGGAAAACATTGGCTCCTAATTTTATTTGAATTCACTATTTTGTCAGAAAAGTTTGGTGGTAAAATTTACCTTCATTTTTTACGACGAAAAAAATAAGGATCCTTTTTTCCTTTCACAAAATACCTTTTTTTCCTACAATTTTACCTATGGAAAGTAAATCCCATCGGTAAGTTAATACATAATTTTCTTCTATTAGGAAATTATCGTAGTAATTTTTCCATTTTCTTTTAGTGTGAATTGATAAAATACTGACAAGAAAAATAAGGAAAAGAGATATTTATTAAGTATTGGCATGTGTTGTATGAATAAGTTTAAAAGTTATCTTCACATGGTTTATATCTGAAATTGATAATTCGCAATTTTACTATTTGTCTACTTTTATATTGATATTTATAAGTTTGGCACATCTAATTGTTCCATATATAATAACTTTGTAATGGAAAAATAATATGATAAATTTTAATTTGATAAAATAATATCATAAATAAAAGAAAATGGACAAATTTTAATTTAATATAACATTTAATTTTATTAATTTCATATGAAGAGCCATGATTCGTGACATTGTAAGGGAAATCGTATGGGATGATCTATACAACTACAGAATTGAAAATGACATAAAAATATTCGATCATATTATTACAATAAATAAAAAATTATAGGACATTATAATGTGAGGATATCCAATGATGAAAGTAACGATGGTGGAACATTTTTTCATGACACTACCAATATTTTATTTGAAGTCTATAATGAAAATTTTGATTAGTGAGCTTGTAATAAAATATGAGCAATTAGTTCTTGTATTTGTGAAATATGTAATAAAAATTAGTCTATTTAAAAAAAAAAATTAGAGATACATTGCTAGTATGTTGAACAAAAAAACTTATTATAAGTGGTACAATTATAATAAATAGCTTAAATATTTTGTTCATTAGAGTATAAAAAAAATTATCCAGTTGTATCAATGCAAATGTAAATATATTATGTACCAATTTACATTTTATTTTCATTTAGGTATTTTTTTAGCAATAAGTATGGTTAGTTTCTTAATGAAATTATGTTATAATTTAAATTTCTATTCTATAATAATTTATGAAGGACAATATAATATTTATGCAAAAGTTACAATAATAATATATTGATGAAGAATTTATAAGATCATAAATAATTATATATTTCTATAATTAATCAATAAGTTATGATGATTTGAAATATTTAATTATATTTTATCTCATAATTACTTTTCAATTTAATATTAACTTTTATTTAAATTATTCCAATAACACATACCTAATTGGAGGAATTATATAATATAAAATTTCAATAAAAATTTATAAAATAGTTTGCATATAATTAATATACTATAACTTGGCAAACTACAATAATTAAAATTGTCATGATTGTAAAAATTGGAATAGACCAACCGGCTCAAACTGATTAATGAATAATCAGTCTAATTTCTGAACTTGTTCACCATTAATAACCATTATAACAAATAATTGCTCTGAAACCTTTGAACTGAACGGTTGAACCAAAAACTGTATGAATTAATATGATTAATTTTGTATGACAATTAATTTTTGTTTGGTTGATCTACTTGATAATCAAAATAATTTTTGAATGTATAATTAAAATAATTCATGTTAACCAAAATAGTAATAATTTTACATATAAAAGTCGAATACAATGTAAATAAAATATACAAATATATGTTAAATTTAAGGCTCCATTTAACATGTATGATGTGAAATTAAATGTAGATTTTGACATGGATCGTTATCATATAGAAATTGCATGAATTAACCTAGGTCCTATTAATAGGGAGTTATTAACACTTTAAGGATATCAATCTGATATATTATGGAACAATTCAATAAATTTATTTTCTACATATATTGTTATTATTATTATTATTATTATTATTATTATTATTATTATTATTATTATTATTATTATTATTTGGTTTAACTTGTATACTAAAAGGTTGAAATGAGAACAAGGAGCAGCATTGTAGACGAGCACTATAGAAATATTGATCCAAGTATTCTATCATAAACAAGATTAGCTGGGTTGTTAGGCATTGAAAAAATTGGAGTGATAAATATAGATGGGAATTCAATAACATCACTTATTGAAAGACAACAATCAGAAATGGACATGTTTCATCTCACGTGTGGTGAAACCACAATCACACTCCTAGATGTAGTAATTTTGATAGGACTACCAATTGAGGGTCAACACTAACTGGGAGAACAAACCTTGATTAGATGACAATTTGTTAGAATCTACTTGGAGTAGTTCCTCATGTCTCTGATTTGCATTGAGATAAACTAAGGATGACATGGTTGGATGCTATATTTAGGGAAATACTTGATAATGCAATAGCTGAGGTTATACAACAGTACACTCGTGCTTGGATACTAACATATTTTAGGGACTGTTATTTGCATCACAACCATCGAGCACGGTCTATTTGATGTTTCTACCTCTTCTAGAAGATTTGGAAAGTGTTGTGCAATATCTACACCTTGTACAAATGTGGGCATAGGAAAAACTTCTCCTTTTAGGCCTTAACTTTTACAACCATATGTGTTAAACTGAATCACGACCTATGAATTCAGGTACATAACATACTTAATATAAATCAAGTTTTAAATTTCACCTCATGATAAGGCAATTCATCTCTATATTTGAGCATTATGTTAACTTATATGGATAGAAATATTGAGCATGTGGAACATTAATGGGATGGATGTATATACATATTGAGAAATATTAGATACATAGGCAGTTAAAGAGGTTTGTATAGAAATTCATTTCATTTATATATTGATATCATTTATTTACATAAAAATTATGAATTATTCACAATAAACAAATTTAAATTTTCCTTTTCTTTTATAATGTAGTTTGAGTGGGAACCTTACAGCAATGTAATCCATTTGCTCATAAATTATTGTACAAGTGGATAGACAAGTTGGATGTCTATTGTTTCACTCATTTGCTTCTGTATCATTGAGTGACATCATCCCTATAGAGTCATATGCCAATTTGGATTTAACCAGCCAATTCCATCTCAACCCGTTATCCAAGATAATTTGCATACAATAGACTTGCATGGGCAAACCAAAATAAATTGGCTCACTGAATTTACACTATTGATAAATGCATGGAAAATCTATTATACTCGTGTTGTGAAAGGCCAACATTTAAGTCAGCCATTAAATGATCGATCTAAATACATGCAATGGTATGTGTAATGCACTAAATGATAGATAGCCCTAATAGGCAGATCTCATGGAGCAACCGTAATTATTTCACTTAGTTTATTTTGCATAATGACTAAAAAAAATTATTAAAATGTGAATAGTTTTATATTAATTCTAAATTTTATTATTTTAGGCTGATGGTTTTGAAAGATTATAATATGAGCATGGTAAATCAAGTTATGATACATCTTTAAATAAGCAACAGATAATGGAAAGCATTTTGGCTACAATTGGTTCTGAGAATCGGATATCAACTAAGTATCCACGACAACTGGGTCTGAATCCTTTCAATGTTGCACCACTAGGAACTCAATTTTTACACTTCTCATCTCGATGAAATAAGACTTGAATATTTGAAAGAAAATTAGATGTTCCAAAAGTTTATTATGATCAAAATATCATGAAAATTCCAGCACCTATGTCATGGCCTTTTGATGTAATGGATGTTCCTCTTTAGTAATGCGAGACTGAAATTGGTGGCCATAATTTTCAATCATTTGAAGTTGGAGGGATAAGTTATACTCTTGCTAAAATGGGTGTGTGACGCGCGCCAGAACCAGCAAGGCCCTCTTTGAACCCGCTTTTAGGATTCGAGGGATTGGTTCGTGTCTTTTCCGATCTTAGATGTTATGAGATATTTTCGGCACCTCCTTTCACAATAGAACATGGAAAAGGACCATCCATCGCCATAACACCTTTAGACACTTTTGAGCTATCTTGGAGTCGCCACCCAATTTACAAGAAATTGGAAAAGTTTAACCTCTTATCGGTCTAAACCAGAGATGGTGTCCAGAACTTCACACTTATTGGTGTCTTGGTTAATTATAAATGAGTTTTTAAATTATAAAATTCGATCTCTCACTTCACACGTTTAATGCAGTTTATTTAAAGCGCACTTCAAGCATCGAGAAAGCAAATAAAAGCAATGTAAATAAGGCGATAAATAAAGCAGTAAACAAAAATAAAATTACAATAAAACTAGGAGCAGAATACAACTCCCATTGTAAATAAAACACAAATCATACATAAAACGGGGTATTTATTAAGGACGAGGACATTGGTCCTCTCACGCATAATTAAAGAAATTATTTTGAAGTGACAATTTATTTTGGACGAAAAAATTAGGACATTGGTCCCATTTTATTAGAAGACCCAGTTTATTTATAGAAATATTTTTGCGTGGTTTTTGATTAAGCGTGCATAAAATAAATGGTTCAATTAATTATTACATGCCAAATAACTCAATAAAACAAATAAAAGGAAAAATAACAAATACAATAAAAATAATAATAATTCTCCGGTCTCCTCTTCCATTCACACAGGTGCTCAAACGAGGGAACACAGAAATTTGACACAAAAACAAGCATGAGTAAAATTAATGTTAGTATCCAAATAAAATTCATTTAAACAGAACAATAATAAACTAGGCAAAACATGCATATTAAGTGACTAGTAAATTAAATAATACATCAAGCTAAATTGACATATTAAAATATTACATTAAAGGATAGAAAATAGCAATTATAGTAATAATAATAATAATGGTACTAGATAAGTAGTGATAACGACGATAGAGGCGACAAGAATAATAATAATAATAATAATAATAATGATAATATGTGATGATAAATAATGAGAATAATAATATTAACGATAATAATAGTGATAATAATAATAATGATAATAATAATAATAATGAGGAACGATTAAATGAAATGATGGCAGAAATAACATTAGAAATATTAGATCTATGTACAAAAACACATAAAATAAACAAAACCCAAACAAAAATAAAGATCTGCATGGTTGACAATTAAATATAAATGAAATGAAATGAAGGAAAAGAAAAAAATAAAAATGAAGAGACCAAGTCTAGAATGTTTACCCTCAGAATTAAATGATATTGAAGCAAGAAGTCCCGATCTAATATCTTGTCAAGATACAAAAGATAAACAAAAAAAAAAATTCAAGAAAATTCTTGAGTTTATGTCTCAAAAACTCAAGAACACTAATGTTTAAAAATGATTTGATTTTTTTGTGTTTGATGTGTGATATGAAAATTCAAGTCAAGGAATTAAATTTCCCTTCTCGAAGTTTTCAAAATCAATGAAAAATTTTTAAAGATAAAAACTAGAATGAAATTTTTAAGAAGAAAATTAGTAGATTTAAAAGATGAAAATTAAGAAAATTGAATAAAATGATTTTGATTTTTAAAAATGAGAAGAGAAGAACTCCAAGAACATTCAATTCTTTGTTTTTCCAGCAAAATCCACTACCTTTTTTTTTTAAGAATCTCCTCCCAAATGACTTAGAAAAAATGTGTTTTTTAGAGAGAGTTTTCTTACTTTTTTTTTTCAAAACCAAATTTCCTTCCCCTCAAATGAAACTCAATCCTCCGTAAAAACTCCACTCTCCCCCTCTTTCCAGCTGCCTCACAGATTTTTCCAAAGATCCCTCTCCCTAATTTCAACAAAAAAACCCTCAAAAATTCAAAGTAAAAGACCCTAAAGTCCAATATGGACAATTAATATTTTTATTTATTTTTAATTATTTTTTGTCATTTTTTGACTTTTAATTCCCACCCAATTTGACTAATATTTGTCAAATTAGAATGAAAAATAAAAAAAAAACAAGTAAAAATTATTTTTAAGCTGAAAAAATCAAAAAAATGGAAATTAGGGGTTTGGGGGAGCTGTCGGAGAGATTTCTCGCCGATGGGCAAGAAATCTCGCCGACAGGGCGAGACTGGTGAGCAGCGCTGCGCGCAGCAGCGTGCTGCCGCACACGGCTGCCGCAACCGACACTCAAAATATTTTTTTTTATTTTTTACTTTTTTTTCTAATATGTCTAAAAAACACTAAAATTAATAAAAAAACTTTTAAAAATAATTTTTAAAATATTTTTATTATTCTTTTAATTTTTTATTCAAAAATGCAAAATTTGACAAGAAAATCATCACTTCCAACTATTTTTGCCTGCGAGGGCATTTCATCATCATTGGGTAACTCCGATCTAGGCTGACTCAGGACCCGGTGTCTATAGTTGCCCCCAATTTTGGGAAAACTAGCACACAGGTGCCTAGTTGAGTCAAAATTTGGAAAAGAGGAAAGAAGCGCATACCTGAGGCGACGACCTTCCTGTCGCTATGAAAAGTAAATTGTTTCTCCCGAACAGCAAGCCTACTTCGGACTTACAAGATGTGGGTTCCATCCTCAAATGGTGATGCACTGAGTCCGCTCCGAAATTACGAAACTCAAGAAGTGCTTTCTTGGGCTGCACCGAGTCGCTGACAAGACTACAAAGTGCGGATGTCTTTGGATATAACCAAGCTGCCATCTAGGCTACAGTGTGGTTGCACTGAATCGCTACCAAGATTACAAAGTGCGAAAGTTTTGAAATTACACTGAATCGCTACCAAGATTCAAAGTGTTTGCACTGAATCGCTGCCAAGATTCAAGGTGCGGAAGTTTTGAAATTACACTGAATCGCTACCAAGATTCAAAGTGTTTGCACCGAATTGCTATCAAGATTCAAAGTGCGGAAGTTTTGAAATTACACTGAATCGCTACCAAGATTCAAAGTGTTTGCACCGAATCGCTACCAAGATTCAAAGTACGAAAGTTTTGCGCCGAGTCTGCTCCAGACTTACAAAATGCGAGGGTTGCTCTCCCGAGCTGCACCGAGTCTGCTCCAGACTTACAAAGTGCGGATGGTGATGCGCCGAGTCTGCTCCAGACTTACAAAACGCGAGGGTTGCTCTCCTGAGCTGCACCGAGTCTGCTCCAGACTTACAAAGTGCGGATGGTGATGCGCCGAGTCTGCTCCAGACTTAGAAAACGCGAGGGTTGCTCTCCTGAGCTGCACCGAGTCTGCTCCAGACTTACAAAGTGCGGATGGTGATGCGTCGAGTCTGCTCCAGACTTACAAAATGCGAGGGTTGCTCTCCTGAGCTGCGCCGAGTCTGCTCCAGACTTATAAAGAGCGAATGGTGATGCACCGAGTCTGCTCCAGACTTACAAAACGCGAGGGTTGCTCTCTTGAGCTGCACCGAGTCTGCTCCAGACTTACAAAGTGCGGATGGTGATGCGCCGAGTCTGCTCCAGACTTACAAAACACGAGGGTTGCTCTTCCGAGCATAACTTCTATTGGTTCCTGAAGAAAATGAACTCTGATTAGATCGATTTATCATTGTGATCACTTCAATTATTTAACTTCTGTGAAGGTTCTATTGTTCATGGCTTATCATATAATTTCCATTTTTGTCATCTTATTATCCATAGCTCACAAAAAAAATTTCTTTTTCCTTTATTTATTTATTTATTTTTTATTTAAAGGGTATCCAAACATGCAAAGAACAACAAAAGATCATCCTTACAGATATTGTTTTCTTATACAAATTACATCAAAAGATCGTAAATCTCCCTGAACATCGATCAAAAAAAAAATCATGGTTGGCGTGCATCGCTTGATCCTTCGTGGCTCATCGGTGTTTAGGAGGCTCTTGTGGGCTCCTCGGGTCTATCTGGGTGCTATCGCGTATCCATCATGAACCGCCCTATGCATTGCAATCTTTCGTCTATGGTTTGTAGTCTTCCATCCATGCGCTGATCCATACGCTGCTCTATAGCTATTAGCCTCTCATTCATGCGCTGCTCTATAGCCATAAGTCTCTCACCCATGCGATGCTCCATAGCCATCAGTCTCTTGCCCGTTCGCTGCTCCATAGCCATCAGTCTCTCGCCCGTTCGTTGTTCCACAACCATCAACCTTTCATCAAAGCGCTGGGATCTGGCCTCCAATGTCGCTATAATCTCCCTCTGCATGGTTTGGATGAGGATCTCCAAACCTGTATGGCTCTGCCCCATCCCGAGCCTAGGTGGTAGTGGAGGAGCTGCTGAAGTAAATGCACCCAAAGAATCCGGACCATCATAAGGGTGATACCCCCTATATGTCTGGGAACCCGTCTCTGAAGCCTGCACATAAGGAGGAGGGTGTATCTGACCTTCCGAGGGAAATGGCTATGATAATGAAGCGTGAAGAAGATCACTCAGGTGGATGTCAAAGTCATCCAAATTAATGTCCATATTCATATAATCTGGCGGCGAGTGAGGCCTTTCTTCTTCTGGATGTGGACAATAATATTCCCCGTCTGTCTGAGGGCGAGAAGGTTCTCCTCCCATTAGTTGTGAATGATAGTATTCCTTATCTATCTGAGGCTGTGGGAGCTCCTCCTCCACTGGTTGCGAATGATAGCATTCCTCATCTATCTGAGGCTGTGGGAGCTCCTCCTCCACTGGTCGTGGATGACCATTCTCCTCACCTGTCTGCGGTTGTGGAGACTCTTCTTCCACTGGTTGTGGGCGATAGTATTCCTCATCCGTCTGTGGTTATGGAAGTTCTCCCTCACCCTGGAACTGATCCTCGAATGGCGTAGCAGCCGTGATAGGAGGCAAACGGTACATCTGTCGAGTTTCCACCATAGTAAGAAGTCTATATTCTCCTACCTGTCCAGGAAATTGTTCAACCATGCCCATATATTTGGCAAGGGCCCAATCGATATAAATGTCTCTATCCACAGGCTGGCCAAATGTGTCGGGATCGTGTCCTAAATGCAGTAGCAACCTAGTGACTACCCTGCCTACACATATCTGCACTGTAGCTCTCCAACTCTGTCTAACCATGCCGGCTATAATCTCGTGACTAATGTTGAGCGGGGTCCCTGTTGCCATAGCCCATAGACTCCAAACCTCTGATGTGCTGATGGCACTAGGACTACCAGTTCTACCCAAGTAGCTGCTGGCTAAAACTCTCAGAACATACCTGTATACCTGTGAGGCCAGTAGGGTGCTCTTTGCTGTATTGCGATCATAATGAGCTCCTGGCGCTGTGATCATTTCCCATTGGTGTGCAAGAACTACTCTGCCTGGTGCCTGTACCTGATTCCCCGTCGAAAGACCCATGACCCGTGCAAAATCCTGGCGACTCATCGTATGCTCCGTATTTTGGACTCGAAAGTATATAGCCTCAGGGTCTGTGTTTGATCTTGAAAGCCCTCCGTATTTAAGTGTAGCCAGAAACTCCTTAGTAACCCCTAGGTAAGTGAGGAAAGCTGATGTGAGGAAATCCATCCAACCCATAACCGCTAACAACCTGCTAACTTCTTCCCACATGCCCATCTGCTCTAAGAATGTTTGGGACAGGAATTTACTGGACAGGAATCGCGAACCACGTAATGCCCTAAACTTTTGCCTTTGTGCAGCATCCATCCATGTTGGAGGTGGAGCATCTGCTGGTTCTCTAGACAGAGCACGTCGTGGCGGCATCCTGAAAAGAGAAAGATTTACACAATCATTCATTTATATACAATCTTTTCGCATACTCCCTGAATTGTTGAGGTGTGCTTGCAGATAAGTTTCACTGTCTAATGCCTCCTGCAAAATCAAAGCCAATACCCAAAGGCAAATTATGCGTGTGAATGTGCACATGCTCATGCAAAATGTAAGCGATGAATCCATCCGGGTGGCCTGGGTATGGAGGCTTTGAGTCGTAATGCTTCTTGGCTGAGGGATTCTGATTCATAATTTTCTCAGAGTGAATGGTCAAGCGCGCATTTTTGCCCCCGGTCCACATGGCTTGAATTTCGAATTATATCTTGAGTTAGGCTTCGTCCTGTCTCAAGCAGAGTCATCAGAGTTTATGCTACCTTATCCCTCCATGCATCAAAATTCATTATTTTGAAGGTAGTACACCCCTTGTGGGTTTTCACACTAGCTTTTCTTTGCGGGGAATGCGTCCTTTCGAGGATTTTCACATAACCCTATGCCTTATTTTTGCCTAGGATGGACCCAACCCATCCTAGCGGTTATTCTTTCTTCTTCTTCTTCTTCTTTTTTTTTTTTAGGACAAACTGCCCATATCCAGGTTTTCACCCTGCCCCTTGGCCTAACTTTTGCTTAGAGAGCCAGCTACGGTTTTCATCTCTAACGGCCTATATTTTTTTTTCTTTTTTCTTTTTTCTTTTTTTTTATACATTTTTTTAGCTAAACCCTTTGCTGGCAAAACAATGGTGGACAATCGTACACATCTAAAAATAATGTATTACTTCGCCAAAAGGGAAGATAATGGCATTACGCAAAATGAGCATACATTCGCGTACATGTAAATGTTTCCATGTGATTTCATTATACATGATCATTATTTAACATTAGGCTCAAAATACGAAACCATATCTAATCTCGAGATGGATCCTGAAAGCATCAAACTCCTGTTATCAATCAGCCCTCTCGGGTTTTCATGATTGACCATTTTCTCTCAGCCCTTAATTTTTGCCCAAGATGCCTTTTTTCGGTTTTCACCCTGACAGGGCGCCCAATTTTAACAAGTCCATTTTTTTTCGGTTTTCGACCCGTGGGGCATCTATTTTTTTTTTAGTCTTTAGCCATGGAACCTCTTTAAACTGTCGATGTTGACTGGTTCCTTGAACTCATTTTCGTCACTATCTGTCAAGATTGCAGCCCCTCTGGATAATATCTTTTTCAGAATAAAAGGTCCTTCCCAAGTCGGTCTGAATTTACCACGAAAGTCCGGAACCCCCGGCCTCATTTGCTTGAAGACCAAATCTCCTTCTCTTAAGGGGTACTTTTTGACTTTCTTCCCAAAAGATCGAGCTAATCTCTTCTGGTAAACCTGATTGTGATAATAGGCCCGCATCCTATCCTCATCTAGCAAGTTCAGTTGTAGCAACCGTTACTGCGTCCATTTTGTTTCTGGCAGCTTGGCCTCTGATATTACTCTCAATGATTTGAGCTCAATTTCTGCTGGTAAAACTGCCTCTGTCCCATAAACTAGGGAGAAGGGGGTAGCTCCTGTCGAAGTCCTGATACTGGTTCTGTAGCCCCAGAGTGCAAAAGGTAACTTTTCTGCCCAATCCTTACAAGTCTGTACCATTTTGGCCAATATTCTTTTGACGTTCTTATTCGCCGCCTCAACTGCACCATTAGCCTGTGGTCGGTATGGAGAGGACTTGTGATGTTGGATTCCATACTTTTGGAGCATCTGCTTGGTTTTCGCCAAGAATTGTACCCCGTTATCCGACACGACGTGGTGTGGGAGGCCATATCTGCATATTAAATTCCGCTTGTTGAACTTGGCTATTTCCCTAGCGTCCACCTTTCTGAAAGATTCAGCTTCGACCCACTTAGAGAAATAATCAATAGCGACCACAATAAACCTATACCAATTAGATGCTGTAGGATGTATCTCCCCTATTATATCTATTCCCCAAGCTGCAAATGGCCACGGAGACGTCAAATTGTGTAATTCTGAAACCGACACGTGCCTCATGTTTGCGTATTGCTGGCTTAACTGGCATTGCTTCACATACTTTGAGCAATCAGCGTCTATTGTAATCCAATAAAATCCTTGGCGCATGATCTTCTTTGCCAAGGCTAAACCGTTCATGTGGGCTCCGCAAACACCGACATGAATTTCTTCCATAATCCTTTCAGCTTCTTTCTCTGCTAAACACCTCAATTGAATACCATCCACTTGCCTCTTGTACAATGTCCCATCCACACTGATGAATTGAGAGGATAGCTTTCTAATCATTCTTTGATCCTTCTCAGTGGCTTCTTATGGGAAAACTAACCTCTCCAAGTAATTCTTGATATGGTAATACCAGGGTTTTCCATCATCGACCTCAACATCCATCACTCGCTCAGATTCAAAGCATTGCTTATCCAAACTAAAGACCAGTACAGGCTTCATAACTACTCCTTTTGGGTTATCCCATATAGACACAAGGGTGGCTAGAGCGTCTGCTAATTGGTTCTCATCTCGGGGCACATAGCTAAAAGTGCAAACTTCGAATTGGCTACTTAACCCCGTTAAATACTCCACATATGGTAGCAAACGTTCCTCCTCAATGGACCATTCACCCCTGACCTGATGGATCACTAAGGATGAGTCTCCGAAGACCTCTGCTACTCTTGCCCCCACGGCTGAGAGTGCTTCCAACCCATAGATGCAGGCTTCATACTCGGCTTCATTATTAGTGGCTCCATATCTTAATTTCTTAGCTAAGGGGAGTTTTTCGCCTTCTGGGGTTACCAAGATTACTCCTGCCCCCGCTCCCTTGCTGTTCACTGCTCCATCGAAGTACATTTGCCACTTCTACACTGTGATAGCTGACACATCCTCATCAGGAAACTTATATTGCAATTGGTCACCTTCGATCGGGTGGTTGGCTAAGAACTCTGCAACTGCCCGGCCCTTAATGGTCTTTCTGGTGATATACTCCACATCAAACTCTTGCAGCAACAACAACCATCTTCCCATTTTTCCTAGCAAAGAGGGCGCTTCTTGAAGGTATCAGAGAGGGTTTTGTTTTGCGACCGCCTGCACCTTGTAAGAATGGAAATAGTGTCTTAGTTTCTTCGAAGCCCAGATCACTGCTAAACAGATCTTTTCCACTTCAACGTACTTGGCATCATAATGAAGAAATTTCTTACTGAGGTAATAAACCGCGAACTCAACACCAAACTCGTCTTCTTGGGCCATCATGGTACCCACGGAGTTTTCCTCTATGGCTAGGTAAAGGATCAATTGTTTAAATGGCTGTGGCGGCCGCAGGACTGGGGGGTACAGTAGGTATTCCTTGATAATATCAAAAGCTTTTTGACAGTCATCATTCCACCTGACTGGTTGATTCTTCCTAAGGAGCTTAAAAATTGGTTCACATACCGAAGCAAGCTTGGAAATGAACCTGCTGATGTATTGCAATTTGCCCAAAAAACTCCTGACCTCCTTTTCCTTCTGAGGTGTTGGCATTTCCCTAATTGCTTTGACCTTATCTAGATCTACTTCGATTCCCCTTTGACTCACGTGGCCTAACAGCTTACCCGAGGTTACTCCAAAGATGCACTTCTTGGGGTTAAGGCGAAGGTTATACTTGTCAATCCTCTGAAAGAACTTTTCTAAGGCCTCGAAATGTCCCTCTCGAGTGACCGACTTGATCATCATATCATCGACATACACTTCTACCTCCTTATGGATCAAGTCATCCAGGATCTTGGTGGCCATTCTTTAGTATGTTGCCCCTGCATTTTTTAGTCCGAAAGGCATTACCCGATAGGCAAATGTACCCCATTCAGTGATGAAAGCTTTCTTAATCCGGTCTGTGATCTTATTGAGGATTTGGTTGTACCCCGCATATCCATCCACGAAACTGTACATCGTGCAAGCTGCCGCACTATCAACTAACACGTCAATGTGGGGTAAAGGGAAATCATCCTTCGGACATGCTTTATTTAGATCTCGGTAATCCACACATACGCGAACCTTTCCATCCTTTTTGGCTACAGGGACAACATTAGCCAACCATGTTGGGTATTGAAACTCTATTAGGAACTTTGCTTCGATCTGTTTGTGCACCTCCTCCTTTACCTTTTCCGCCCATTCTGGTCTGAGCCTCCTAAGCTTCTGCTTGACTGGCTTGCATTCTGGATAGGTTGGAACAGCATGTTCTGCGACCTCTTGATCAATTCCCGGCATGTCTTCATAGGTCCAGGCAAAGACTTTTTCATATTTTTTTAATATTCTCTCAAAATTTTCCCTCTCTTCAGGGGTTACATCAGATGCTATCAGGATTTCCTTTGGATTTTCCAAAGTCCCGAGATTAAACGGGGTGGTATTAGCTGAGTTAATGTCAAATATGAATGATTCATGTTCGTGATCATGCATAATGAAATCATGAGAAACGTCACAAAAGTAAGCAAAGTCATTCATCTTATTGAAATATTCGAAATTACAAGCACGATTATCAAACAGTTCAGGAATAAAAAGTACATCAGAAAAGTTATCATTGCCATCTTCTGCTGATGCCGATGCCGAAGTTGATGGTCCAATGCCTTGGTTATCTGCGATCTCCAGGTTCTTTAATTCTGGTGTTGCCTCCTTACCTTCCACTTTTTCTTTGCCCTTCACCCGTGTGGCCAGCAGACTATCAGTGACGACCTCTTCGGGAACTTCCCGATCCCATGCCAAGCTTTGATTGAGAATCTCCTCGTCCCAGAAACCCTCTACTGATTTGACCAACCCATCAGACCAGTTGAAAACATCATTAAAGATCTCAAAACCTAGGGTGATCTTGCCTCCAACCCACTGTGGCTCAGCCTCCCCACAATAGGCACATGCTGATGCAGCCGGCGTGAAACTCTCTAAAATATGCGGGATCTCTGCAGGCTCCTTCACAAGCTTATTCCTTTCGATTTTAGCAGAATAACCCAAACCTCTTCTATCCTTTTGCCCCCTTGTAGTGATAAGCGTCTGGGGCCCTTGTGAACTCTCACCCAAACCGGCCCCTGGGAGAAAGTTCATCTTCTTCATCATGTTGACAACCTGAGGGGTCCCCTCTAGGCTATCCTCCTCGTCCACCATGGCCACGTGGAACCCACTAAAGGGTTGATTGGAAATTCCGAGGACGGATACATGATTATTATTGGCTGCTTTAACTGTCACAATCTGGCCTTCATAAGGGATTTTGATCATTTGGTGGAGGGTGGACGGGACCCCTCCTAGCTTGTGAAACCAAGGCCTTCCTAGCAACACTGCAAAGTTGGCTGGGATAGGCAGGACAACAAATTCAGTTTCTGTCTCAACTGGCCTGGTTTTTACTTGTGCCTTGAAAGTCCCAGCAGCTTGTCTTCTCGAATTGTCATAAGCAGTAATGGTCAGGTCAAATTTGCTCAACAGGCTCTCATCCATGCCAAAAGTAGATAATGCCACAAGTGGGCATACATTGATGGAAGACCCGTCATCCACCATGATGCAAGCTGTGTGCTTCCCATTGATTTCGGCTCTGATGTACAGGGGGCGATTATGATTGCGACCTTCGACTGGTAGATCGGCATCAGTGTAGACTACATTCTCTCCCGATCCCCCTTTCACCATGTCGAGCAACTCAGTAGGTGAAATGGTAGTAGCAACCGTTGATTCGCATAAGGCCTCCACCAGCTTTTGTCTGTGACTCGGAGATTGCCTTAGTAGGTCCCACACCGATATCTGAGCCGGTGTCTTCTTTAGCTGTTTCAGAACTTGGTTTTCTTCTGCCTCCTTTTCCACAATTGGGGGCATTATTTCCGGTTGTTTCTTAACTTCTGGCACTACTCTCCCACTCCGAGTAATAGCCTGCACTTCCTGCACCTCTTCATCTTCAGAATTCCACAGGTCTTCTAGCTCATCAACTTTCTCTACCTCACTCTCACTGATCGAATCCCAACAGTCAATTGTCACCACGGGAGTTCCTTCTCTACCTGCCTCGGAGCGAGTGATGGCAACATACTCATTACCATATAAGTCTTGCACTACGTACCATTCAAGCAAGCTTGACCCAATATGAAGACTGGTGGTGGCACGGTATTGTAGCCAGCCTTGTTCTTGCTTTCCCTCTGTTCAGGATCAGTAATCTGCTTGCTGTCAATCAAATCTTGAATATGGTGCCTTAATCTTGCACACTCATCTGTTGGATGCCCAGTATGCTGGTGGAACTCACAATATTGATCGTCCCTGTGCCCGGGCTGTCCTTGGGTTCTGGCCAGCCTAGGAGGCAGGGGTTGTAGCTTTCCCACCTTTACCAATCTCTTCAACACCCAAGATAAGGGTCTACCCAAATTTGAAAAACGTCGTTGATTCACTCCTGTAGCTGAAACCTCAGCCGTCTTTATGATTTTGTTACCGCTGCTAGAACTCGCTAACTTACTTGCCCCCAAATTAATGTAGCCTTTCCTTGCATAGGCCTCACCGCTTGCCCTTCTCGCCATGTACTCACTCTCTGCTTCAATGGTAATATCCTTTAAGGACTCCCAATCTTTTAACCCTTTCATCCTCAATCCATCCTTTAAATATGGGGTGGCATTCCTGATAAACAGTCAAATTTGGTCGGGGGTGTCCGATTTATGCTTCATTTCCATAACCCGGTTTCTCCATCTAGTGAGATATTCATGAAAAGACTCCCCAGGCTTCTGTTGCAACAGCTCTAGATCTTTCAGTAAGACCTCCATCCTAGTACTGCAATCATACTGTTTTAGGAACTCCTCGGTCAGCAAGTCCCAATCTTCTTTGGATCTTCTGTCTAACCCATGATACCAGTCAATCGCGGGCCCCGCAAGGCTCAAGCAGAAGTATTCAATTTTTTGCTTCCTGGTTAAGGTTGTCCCCTTCATTACTAATGAATACTGCTTAATATGAGCCGTAGGGTCAGAAGTACCGTCAAACTTAGGGATATCGGGCATCTTAAAATTAAGGGGAATTAGGTCATCACTGTCTAACTCCCGATCTTCAGGGTTCATTCCTCTCCCCACAGCCATCATCCTTGTTATAGCTTCAAACTTTTCTTCCATCTTTTTCCACATTGCCTCCTCGACTTTAGGTGTCTTGCCCTTTACTGAGACTGGACCCTCCAAGTTATCTTTAAAGGAATTATTGTCAAGGTCTACAACCCTTTTCGGTTTGAGTGCACCCCTAGGTTCAACCACTGGTGGGCGCACAATCACCGGAGGATCTTCTTTACCTGAATCTTGCCTCTCTTGTCCCATTACAGGAGCAACCGGTGGCTGTCCAGGAAGCTGTGTCATTGTGGGAGTAGCCGATGGTTGTCCCGCTGATTGAGTCTTCATAGTGGTCAAGTTCCCCATCATTGTCAGCATTCTATTTTCAAATTCTTCCAATCTCTTACCCACTTCCTCAGCAACCAATGCACGGGTAGCTTCTGACTCTCTGGAAATATCAGCCATGCTGGATGCCACTGAAGATAAAGTCTTACTGCTTTCTGTGTCTGACTCCCGAACCGGTGTCCCTCTAGGCAACCCGACGATAGGATTCCTAATCAGCCGCCCGCTAGGATCTCTAGACCACCCGGATGAATCTATGATGGCTGTATAACTCACTTTGTTAGAATGATGCGTGAAGGACATGCATGATGCATGATTATGAGCTATGCAGCATGTCACAATCACATACAAGCAAGTAAATCCTCCCAACCTTTTAGCTCCCACACACGAAGTCAATTGGTCTCTTCCTAGGTGGGCTTAATTCGTGGGTCAATGGGGGACCCGAGGAATGCGTTAGTGCATAGTAGCACAACGTCTCTCAAGATGCGCACACGTATGATTGTTAGCCATTATGTATTTGGACACTTCAACCAAATTAAGGTGAAATTATCAAGGCTTAAAAGCTTTTGATAGAAGACCACTTGATTTGTTTGATTTTGTTTAATACATGATGGCCCATATAGCAAGCATTGTATTATGGTTCATTTCACCTAGTGGAAGTATCTATTGCCATTACATGAGCTTTGGTCAGGGTGACGTTACTTTAGGGCTACCCCAGCATGATCCCTGCCAACGGGTCTAGCTCGTCATGAGCATAGCGACCAATTGGGTCATCATTTGATATACCGTGATGGTACGAGGCTTGGGCTAGTGATTATCCCTAACACTTCCCCACATTGAGTGAACGTAAGGTCGTGCTTCGGGAACGCACCGAGTTTAAGAATGGGACCAAACTAGCATAATTCTAAGGCTCTAGCATGGATGCAACGAAATTTAGATGAGAGATGAAATTTTAGTTTTAAGAACCCAATTATACATTTTAACCAAGACATTTTCAGAGCAAAGTCACAAACATTCCCAGTGGAGTCGCCACTGTAACGCGCGCCGGAACCAGCAAGGCCCTCTTTGAACCCGCTTTTAGGATTCGAGGGATTGGTTCGAGTCTTTTCTGATCTTAGGTGTTATGAGATATTTTCGGCACCTCCTTTCACAATAGAACATTGAAAAGGACCATCCATCGCCATAACACCTTTAGACACTTTTGAGGTATCTTGGAGTCGCCACCCAATTTACAAGAATTTGGAAAAGTTTAACCTTTTATCGGTCTAAACCAGAGATGGTGTCCGGAACTTCACACTTATTGGTGTCTTGGTTAATTATAAATGAGTTTTTAAATTATAAAATTCCATCTCTCACTTCACACGTTTAATGCAGTTTATTTAAAGCGCACTTCAAGCATCGAGAAAGCAAATAAAAGCAATGTAAATAAGGCAATAAATAAAGCGGTAAACAAAAATAAAATTACAATAAAACTAGGGGCAGAATACAACTCCCATTGTAAATAAAACACAAATCATATATAAAACGGGGTATTTATTAAGGACGAGGACATTGGTCCTCTCACGCATAATTAAAGAAATTATTTTGAAGTGACAATTTATTTTGGACGAAAAAATTAGGACATTGGTCCCATTTTATTAGAAGATCCAGTTTATTTATAGAAATATTTTTGCGTGGTTTTTGATTAAGCGTGCATAAAATAAATTGTTCAATTAATTATTACATGCCAAATAACTCAATAAAACAAATAAAAGGAAAAATAATAAATACAATAAAAATAATAATAATTCTCCGGTCTCCTCTTCCATTCGCACAGGTGCTCAAACGAGGGAACACAGAAATTTGACACAAAAACAAGCACAAGTAAAATAAATGTTAGTATCCAAATAAAATTCATTTAAACAGAACAATAATAAACTAGGAAAAATATGCATATTAAGTGACTAGTAAATTAAATAATACATCAAGCTAAATTGACATATAAAAATATTACATTAAAGGATAGAAAATAGCAATTATAGTAATAATAATAATAATGGTACTAGATAAGTAGTGATAACGACGACAGAGGCGACAAGAATAATAATAATAATAATAATAATAATAATAATAATAATAATAATAATAATAATAATAATAATAATAATAATAATAATAATAATAATAATAATAATATGTGATGATAAATAATGAGAATAATAATATTAACGATAATAATAGTGATAATAATAATAATGATAATAATAATAATGAGGAACGATTAAATGAAATGATGGCAGAAATAACATTAGAAATATTAGATCTATGTACAAAAACATAGAAAATAAACAAAACCCAAACAAAAATAAAGATCTGCATGGTTGACAATTAAATATAAATGAAATGAAATGAAGGAAAAGAAAAAAATAAAAATGAAGAGACCAAGTCTAGAATGTTTACCCTTAGAATTAAATGATATTGAAGCAAGAAGTCCCGATCTAATATCTTGTCAAGATCCAAAAGATAAACAAAAAAAATATTTAAGAAAATTCTTGAGTTTATGTCTCAAAAACTCAAGAACACTAATGTTTAAACATGATTTGATTTTTTTTGTGTTTGACGTGTGATCTGAAAATTCAAGTCAAGGAATTAATTTTCCCTTCTCGATGTTTTCAAAATCAATGAAAAATTTTTAAAGATAAAAACTAGAATGAAATTTTTAAGAAAAAAATTAGTAGATTTAAAAGATGAAAATTAAGAAAATTGAAGAAAATGATTTTGATTTTTGAAAATGAGAAGAGAAGAACTCCAAGAACATTCAATTCTCTATTTTTCCAGCAAAATCCACTACCTTTTTTTTTAAGAATCTCCTCCCAAATGACTTAGAAAAAATGTATTTTTCAGAGAGAGTTTTCTTACTTTTTTTTTCAAAACCAATTTTCCTCCCCCTCAAATGAAACTCAATCCTCCGTAAAAACTCCACTCTCCCCCTCTTTCCAGCTGCCTCACAGATTTTTCCAAATATCCCTCTCCCTAATTTCAACAAAAAAACCCTCAAAAATTCAAAGTAAAAGACCCTAAAGTCCAATATGGACAATTAACATTTTTATTTATTTTTAATTATTTTTTGTCATTTTTTGACTTTTAATTCCCACCCAATTTGACTAATATTTGTCAAATTAGAATGAAAAAAAAAACTCAAGAAAAAATTATTTTTAGGCTTAAAAAATCAAAAAAATGGAAATTGGGGCTTTAGGGGAGCTGTCGGCGAGATTTCTCGCCGATGGGCGAGAAATCTCGCCCATCGGGCGAGACTGGCACGCAGGAGCACGTAGTGCTGCGCGCTGCCGCAACCGACACTCAAAATATTTTTTTTTTATTTTTTACTTTTTTTTTTCAATATGTCTAAAAAACACTAAAATTAATAAAAATACTTTTAAAAATAATTTTTAAAATATTTTTATTATTCTTTTAATTTTTTATTAAAAAATGCAAAATTTGACAAGAAAATCGTCACTTCCAACTATTTTTGCCTGCGAGGGCGTTTTATCATCATTGGGTAACTCCGATCTAGGCTGACTCAAGACCCGGTGTCTACAGGGTGGTTCAAGCAACTCACATTCTGGGATACCCATTTCAGGTGATGTACGATAGACACCTAGTGAATAAATAGTTCTTACAATTGAAGCCCATCTTGTGCATTTGGTCCCATTGGATTAGATATAGCACAATTTTGTCTCAACTCTCTCTTAAATCTCCATAGCTTCCACAATTCGGCCCATGTATACTTTTAGTGCTTCCTTGAGATTATTAGCCTTTGATATTGTCATTGGTCCATTTGACATTGCTAGCTCATCCTTGATCCCATTATGATGTCCCATGATTGTGCTCGTATCATCCCCTCCCTCTTCAAAAGGATTCGTCCTCGAATCTGAATCAAGGTCAAAAGGAGATAAATCAGAAACATTAAAAGTAGTACTAACATTATACTCACCTGGTAAGTCTATCTTGTATGCATTATCATTGACACACTCCAACACTTGGAATGGTCCATCACCCCTAGCATCAAGCTTCAACTTCCTTTGTTGTGAAAACCTCTCCTTTCGCATATGCACCCAAACCCAATCACCTGGTTCAAAGATAACTCGCTTTCTTCCTTTATTGACTTTTTGTGCATACACGCGATTCTTTTTCTCAATTTGCTCATGTGCTTTCTCATGTATTATTTTAACCAAATCAGCCTTCTTTTTTGCCATCTAAGCTAGCAATCTCATTCAAACGTAAAGGCATCAAATCTAATGCAGTTAATGGATTAAAACCATACACAATCTCAAATGGAGAATAACTTGTAGAAGAATTCACAGAACGATTATATGCAAATTCAATGAATAGCAAACAATCTTCCCAAGTTCTTAAGTTTTTGCCAACAATAGCACGCAACATGGTATCCAAAGTCCTATTCACTACCTCAGTTTGTGGGTGATATATAATAGAAAATAAAAGTTTAGTACCCAACTTTCCCCACAACACTCTCCAAAAGTGACTCAGGAACTTAACATCCATATCCGAAATAATGGTTCTTGGCACACCATGAAGCCGAACCGCTTCCTTAAAGAAAAGATCAACAATATTTGTTGCATCATCTGTTTTATGGCAAGCAATGAAATGAGCCATTTAACTAAACCTATCCACAACAACAAATATGTTGTCCCTACCTTTCCTAGTTTTAGGTAAACCCAAAACAAAGTCCATAGATATATCGGTCTAAGGTTCACTAGGTACTGGTAAAGGTGTATACAGTCCATGAGGCATAGACCTAGACTTAGCTTGTCTACATGCAATGCACTTGGCACAAACCTTTTCCATGTCTCTTCTCATATGTGGCCAATAAAAATGTTCAGTAATCATATCTAAGGTCTTTTGAACACCAAAATGCCCCATTAACCCTCCACTATATGATTCCCTAATAAGCAACTCCCTAATAGAACATGTAGGAACACAAAGTTGTTTACCTCTAAAAAGATATCCTTCATGTCTATAGTACTTATCAAATGCAACATGTTCACAAGCTTGATACACATTGGCGAAATCAGCATCACTGACAAACAACTCTTTCAAATGCTCGAATCCAAGTAACTTAGAAGTAAGCATAGAAACGAAAGCGAACCTTCTAGATAGTGCATCAGCCACAACATTTTCCTTACCTTGCTTGTACTTGATCACATATGGGAATGTTTCCAAAAATTCCACCCAACTTGCATGGCTCTTACTCAACTTTCCTTGTCCCTTCAAGTACTTAAGAGACTGATGATCACTATAAATCACAAACTCTTTAGGCAGCAAGTAATGCTCCTATACTTCAAGAGCTCTCACCAATGCATATAGCTCCTTGTCATAGGTGGAATAATTCAACACTAGCCTGCTCAGATTTTTCACTAAAATATGCTATGGGACAATTTTCCTGCATCAAAACAGCACCTATACTAATCCCCAAAGCATCACATTCAATCTTGAAAGTCTTATAAAAATTAGGTAATCGCAAAACAGGAGCAGTATATAATTTCTCTTTCAAAGTACAAAGTGCATTCTCTTGCTCTTTTCCCCATTTAAACCCGACATTATTTTTGACAATCTCATTTAGTGGTGCGGCAATAGTAGAGAAATCTCTAACAAATCGCCTATAAAAACCAGCTAAGCCATGAAAACTTCTTACCTCACTCACAGTCTTAGGCGTTGGCCATTATTGGATAGCCTTCACATTTTCAGAATCGACCTCCACTCCCTTGGAGCTCACTATAAAACCTAAGAAGACAACTTGATATATGCAAAATGAACACTTCTTAAGGTTTGCATATAGTTTTTCTTTTCTAAGCACATCCAAAACAACTTTAACATGCATAATATGATCATCTAAGCACTTGCTGTAAACCAAAATGTCATCAAAGTAAACAACCACAAATTTACCAAGAAAATCATGCAAGACATAATTCATTAAGTGCATGAAAGTACTAGGTGCATTAGATAACCCAAAAGGCATTACTAACCACTCATACAATCCATATTTAGTTTTAAATGCAGTTTCCACTCATCCCCTTCTTTCATCCTAATTTGATGATAGCCACTTTTAAGATCAATTTTAGTGAATAAACATGCACCATGCAACTCATCAAGCATATCATCTAATCTAGGAATAGGATAGCGATACGTTATAGTGATTTTGTTGACCGCCCTACAATCCACACAAATCCTCCAAGTTCCATCTTTCTTTGGCACCAATAGAACTGGTACAACACAAGGGCTTATGCTTTCCCTCACATACCCTTTTGAAGCAATTCATCCACTTGCCTTTGCAATTCCTTCGTCTCCTCTGGATTGCTTCGGTAAGCTGGACGGTTAGGTATTTGAGCTCCTGGTATAAAGTCAATCTGGTGCTCAATCCCTCTTAAAGGTGGTAATCCGTGTGGTACATCTTCAGGAAATACATCTTTATAATCCTGCAATAAGGTCACAAAACACTAGGCAACTCGGGGTTAAGGTCAATTTCAGTAAACAAAGTTTCCTTAAACCGAATCAAAATTAAAGCTCTCTTGCCTAAGTATGCACTCTTTACTTCTCTTTCTTTGGCATAAAAACATGGTTGTTTCTTTACTTTTTCACTCCTCTCAATTTCTTTTCGCTCACGTTTTATATTCTTTTCTTTCTTTTCACTCACTAACTTATTCTCTCCTACACATCCCACTTTCTTTTCATCACTTGTGCAGTCATTCACCATTGACCCTTTATTTTTATTCTTTTCCCTCATGGCCTCTTTTCTCTCTCCTTTCTTTTTAACCTCACTACCCGAATCCCCACTTGAAAATTGTTGAATATTTAGTTTCTCAAGATAAGTTTCTTTGGGTGATAAATGTGCAAGCGTGATTTTCTGCCCATTATGCACAAAAGAGTACCTATTCTGACACCCATCATGCACAACACGCTTATCAAATAGCCAAGGCCTACCCAATAATATATGACCTGCTTACATTGGTACAACATCACATACAATCTCATCAACATATTGACAAATGGAAAATGCAACGACCACTCGCTTCGTAACTTTAACTTCACCACTATCATTCAACCATTGCAGCCTATATGGGTTAGGGTGCCTATCACATCTCAGCCCAAATTTTTCTACCAAAGTAGTACTAGCTAAATTAGTGCAACTACCCCCATCTATGATTAGACTACAGGCTTTTCCACCTACCAAGCATCTAGTGTGAAATATATTTTCCCTTTGTTCTAGGCTATCTTCCTTAACATTCAAATTCAAAGCACGCCTAGAAACTAGTTTCCCCCTTAATAGGATATTCAACACACTCATCATTATTAGAAGAATCTTCTAAAGGTGGCATACTCAAATCATTACTATCAGACTCATTACCTTCATCAGACTCAGAAACAGTTTCTCCCCCCTTAATAAACATAGTTTTCCTATTAGGGCAATCAGATGTATAATGACCACGCCCCTAACACTTAAAGCATTTAATATCCCTATGTTTAGAAAGTTTAAGTGAAGGATCAATTGTACCTTTTTGGATTGAAGTACCCCTATCCTTGCTTTTGTTTGTTTCAATGCCTTTCTCCTTAGAGTTCGAATGGTGCTCCTTCTTCCTATCTTCATTTTTACCCCATTTTGAACTCCATTTGTTATTGGAATTTGTGAATGACCTTGCTGACCTTCTTTGATTTTGTTGCCTCTCTACCTTCATTACGAGGTTCACTAAGTCCTCTATCTCTCCATAATGTTGCAATTTAACTACATCAGCATTTTCCCTATTCAAGCCTCCCATGAACCAAGCCATGGTCACCTCTTCCTCCTATCTATATTAGCTTTAATCAATAGCATCTCCATCTCCTTGTGATAATCCTCTACTGATCTAGATCCTTGGGTGAGTCTATGTAATTGCTGGTGCAACTCTCTATAGTAGTAGGATGGTATAAACCTCTTCTTCATTACTCTCTTCATCTCTTCCCAAGTAGATATAGGTGGCTCTCTATTCCTCCTCCTGCTCTTTACTAACTCATTCCACCAAACTAATGCATAATCACTAAACTCCACTGCTACTAATCTTACCTTCTTATCTTCAGAATAATTGTGACAAGCAAAAATCATATCTACCTTTCTCTCCCACTCTAAATAAACTTCAGCATCATTCCTACCTCTAAAGGATGGAATGTTCATCTTTATGGCACTAAGGTTGCTATCTCTTCTTTCCATTCTTTCTTCTCTCCCTACTCTACCTCTCATGGATTGAACTTCATCCTCATACTCATCATACATTCTGCCCAGTTCTTCCTCCCTATTCTTATGGCTATCAATTGACCTACTACGGTTTTGGGCTCTAAAATTCTCATTAAGCCTCTCATCCATCCCATCAATCCTAGTAGTCAACTTTTTGAATTCACTCATGAAAGCCTCATACATCATTTTCAAATAAGGCACATTTTCTTCCTCGTCGTCATGTATTATTTCATTTCTTTCTCTCCTTGACATTGTTTATTATGAGCTACAAACAAATGTTAGAAAGAAATAAAGAGCTCACAACTCACTCCCTCACTTGTTTCACTAAAAAAAGATGGCACTCCACTCGTGTTTGACTCAAGTAGGCTTGTACCCTCTTTTAAGCTCACACACTCAAGCCTTTTTTTTTCTAGCTTGTTACCTTCGATTGCACTTCATAACTTAACTCCAAGTCAAGATGATTCACAAACAACAAATTAAAATGAGGAATACAATGAAAATACTTAACAATTAAGATAGGCTTAATTCTAGAAGCAAAATGCCAAAATGAAGAAGTTGAAAAAAACATACAAGATGAAGGTATATATGTTGTCCAAATATGCAATTTAAATTAACAAGAATCAAGTTGTTAATTATAGTGTAAAATGGAAGCAAAGATATAAAAGACACCAAAAATAGCAACTTACGAATGAAAGAAATGACAAAACTAACGCATAAATTTAGAAATTAAAATTTCCCTAATGGAAAAATCAACTTGATGTAAGGATATGAAATGACACTAAGACAATAAAACAAGGAACCCCACCTTATATTTTCCTTCAATTTACGTCAAACTCCACTTCCTCCTCTTTTTTTTCGGATGAACAGTACACGGATGAATAGTACTATGAACAGCAGAAATAATTTTTTTTTAGGCTATTTATTTATTTTTCTTTTCTTTTTTTTTATATCACAAATCTACCCTACACATGTGCAGCACACTAATATTGAATTACTTACCTAACACATGTGAAAATAATATTGACTTACTTACCTAACACATGTGCAGTCGACTAATATTGACTTACTTACCTAACACATGTGCAACCCACTAATATTGAATTCCTTACCCAAATTGAAAGACTTTTTTTATATGAATAACTAGATAACAACTACAAAAACTAATAACCTAAAAATGAAGATCAAACAATAAGAAATAACAGCTAAAATAAATCTCCATATAATATTAGCCCCTATGATGAACAAAGGTTCCTAAATTTTTTGAGTCAAATAAATTGAAGAACAATGAACAAAAATAGCAAATAAACAAGGATAAATAAGAATTTAATTCTAATGCAAGCTCTGATACCAAATGATGCAGAACCCTAAGGCTAAAGAACCTGAAACCCCTTGAATTATACAATATGGCGTGAACATGAATAAAGATAAATCCCCAACCCTAATGAACCCCCAATCAACTATGTGAATGGAAACGTATATAATAAGGTTGATTTAAAAACACAAGAATAGAATTCGCCACAAACTAAATAGCTTGATAAGAATTAAAGTTCTTGATGCAAAAGAAGAAGACAAGCATTCCTCTCCAATGAAAATTCGTCCACACTTCAAAATGAATATCAAAAACTGATTTTTCAATGTTTTATAAGGTATTTATAGCCTCCTAAGCAACCTAAACCCTAATTACATAAAAAGGCCTTGTAAACATAGGCCTCCCACCAAAGTACTAAGGCCCACACTTAAAAATATAACTCTTATATGAATTAAAGCTAACTATAGCCCAGTTAAGTAAAATAAGCCTAATAAACTAAAATAAGTTCCAATATAACAAAACAAACCCAACATAATTAAACAAGCCCACACGCCTAGATTACGTGTATATAGGCTGCCCAAAGCTACTTTTCTAGATTGAAATAATTAATGAAGCACAATTGAACCCCATCTTGTGCATTTGGCCCCATTGGATTAGATATAGCACAATTTGGCTCAACTCTCTCTTGAATCTCTATAGCTTCAACAATTTGGCCCATGTATACTTTTAGTACTTCCTTGAGATTATTAGCCTTTGATCTTGTCATTGGTCCATTTGACATTGATAGCTCATCCTTGATCCCATTGTGATGTCCCATGATTGTGCTCGCATCACTTACCTAAAGAGAGGAGGAGGAGGTTCTCTAAACAGGCCCAAAAATAAAGAAAAGAAATGGAGAGAGAAAGGAAAAATTATAGAGAACTAAAAGCAAAAATCGAAAGAAACCAAACCAAACATAGAGAGAGACTTAGGTGCAAGATTCTTTTGATCTTGAGCATATGAACAATTGAAGAAACTCGGGACAATGTTGCAGGAATGACTTGGTTTTATTTGCCTAGTTTTTCAGATTTTCTATGACTAGAAAACAGAGGTCAAAAAGTAATTCGATATTTCTCCTGTTTTTTCAATTTTTCAAACTCTTATCTTGGGCATTTAAGGTTCATAATGGTTTATATAAAAGGGGGACTCACCTAAAGAGAGGAGGAGGAGGTTCTCTGAATAGACTTGAAAACAAAGAAATGAAATAGAGAGAGAAAGCAAAAATTACAGAGAGCAGAAAGAGAGACAACTAAGAGCAAAAATTGAAGGAAACCAAACTGAACACAGAGAGAGACTTAGGTGCAAGATTCTCTTGACCTTGAGCATACAAACAATTGAAGGTAATATAAAAGACTTAAAACTTGGGACAATGTAAAAAAGATTGGTTTAAACTTGTAAATATCTATGTTTTTTTAGTTAATCTTTGATTTCTTTGATTTTGAGTTTTTGTAAATAATATTGTGTGATCATTGTTTCTTTCATATTATTTGGTTTATCTTATATTTGTTATGGTTTTCTTGAATAAAAAGAGCTAAAACAACAATAATGAAAATTATTGTTCATCACCCGTCTTCTTCCTCACTTTCTACATTCTTTCCCATTATTTTTATTTATGTTTCAAGTTATAATTTTTCTATTTTAACTTGAATTTTGAATGGTCCTTTTTATATGAAATAGGTTTTATTTTGTGTTTTGTTGCATGAAGAAGATGAACTGTCACTATTCATCTTCTTCTTCCCATCTTACTATAATTTCTATTTTTTATGTCATGACTCTGATCTGTTATTTCCTTTGATTAAGTTAGGTTTTCTTACATAAAAATGAGTTTAGATAAGTTTTTAGGAATTTTAATTGTAGCACCCCTTACCCGTACGTATTAGATTACCACGACAGGTGAAGGATGCCACACAACGAACACACTAACTAATTAACTTATGTTAACACTAGCCGAATTATAAAATTCCATAACATACATACATCCATATGCAAATACCACCACACTGTACAAATATAACATTAAAGGCTCGTTACACGTTACATGCTTATACAATTATCTTACTTGTCTCTATAAATTACAAACCACAATAGCTACCAATCCCATCCAAACGATACATTACAAAAGTACACCACTAAACGAAAACCTACAAAAAAAATGAGCCCCTATTGTGTTGGAGTTCAACGATGGGGGTTATCCTTCAAAAATGAGGAATCTTCAAGACCTACATGGATAAAACACTTGTGTTAAGCGCAAAGGCTTAGGAGGGAAAAAAACACGAAATGGACAACAACTCACAGTGGTTATCAATGCATACACAATCACATGTCAAATATTAATGAACAAATGAAGAGCATATAAGCAGTATACAACATCATAATATGCCAATAATGATTAACACATATGCTCATAATCTTATGCTCATCTATTTCATATTAACCGTATATTATTCACAAATCACTTGCATTTTAAAGGTGGTGGATAACGGGTAGAAACACATAGGTACCCGAAGGCACATCCATTTCTGAAACATATGAGGATCTAACATGATCCAGAAACACATAAGTATCTACCATGATCCAAAAATACATTAGGACCGTACCGTGGTCCAAACATAGGATGCAACATTCAAATGTCCCTATAGGCATGCCTATCTATCCACGACTTGGTAATTGCAAGTTCATTATTCAATTTAGGTCCAACTCTCTATAAGCCATTCAATTTCAATCACAGTAACTAATATTACGTATATAAATACCCAATAAAAAACCATATGTATCTTCCAATCATGCAAATAATTTTACATTCATCTATATACAAATTCCATGTAGTCATGTTATTTTTATACCATTCTTTAAGATCTTAACATGCAATTACATGTCCAAAACATTAATCAATTATACTTGTAGAAAAAAAAATACACATTTAATAAATTAATGGCTAAAACAGAGGAATGTCACGAATGGCAATAATAGGTGCCAGTTACTGCCAGCCGTGACACCCTACACACAAAGGGACTCATGGGTGGCAATGGTTGGTGCTAACCTTAAGGTCCCAAAAATCGGCGAAAAGTCAATCCAGCAACATGGGTCATGGGTAGTAGTGATTGGTGCCAGTTGTGACCCCCATTTTTAGGCAATCTTACCAACTAGTTGCATGGGTCACGGGTGGCAGTGATTGGTGCCAGCTGTAACCCATCCCAAAATAAAATTTCTAGAACATAACATCACAAGTTAGCTTCTCTACCCTAACTAATATAGCCAAAACCAAGATCTAAACTTCATTTTTAGACAAAGTTGTCTTTTAACAAATGATCCCTATGATGTTAACTTTCAAATGGATTAAAAATCAGATCTTTTTGACATCTAAAACTCCAGATAGAACTTAACAACCAAACTGCTCATAGGACCCGGCCAAAGCAAAAATGCTTTTGTTTTGTCCACTTTTAAGGCACTTAGAGTCATAATCGACTCTATGTCCCTTTTAGAAATAATAAGGTACATGTCTTATCTTTCCAACCCATCAAAAATCATATAACCTAGAGCCCTTAAACTCCACTTATGACCAAAACAACCACTAAAGGTGCAATAAAAATTGAGCAGAGTTTCCCCTAGAAACTCAACTTGCCTAAATTAACCAATTCACATAACAACCAGAACAAACACAACTCAATACAATCCATATCCAATATACATACTTCAAAAACATAAATTCATCACTAAACACACAGACAAATAAGTTGTCCCAAACCTCTTTTCCTTTGCTTCTCTCTTACTTAATTTGCTCAATTTCCACCTACTTTCTATTTTCCCTTAGCTTTAGCTCCACTTCCTTCTACAAACACATCACAAATACATCAATGCCCAAAAAACATAGCTTCACAACCTCTAGACTCACGATGGAGAAAGAGAAGAAGAAAATAAACCACACTTACCTTTTTAGCTAATAATAAACACTTGAACTTGCTATCAACTAATAGAAACTTGAGCAGAATTTTAATGGAGGTTTAGTGACTTAAGAGAAGAAGAAATAACTGAACAAAGGAGGAAGAGGAGGTTAGAATTCTGTCCCCTTTACACCGTTCCTCATGGCTCATAAAGACATAAAAATCTCTTCCCTTGATCTCCCAATCCACTTCAACCAAATGCCAACTTGTGATTAGTCCATCCATTGACTTTGCGCTTTGGCCCTTAAGTTTATCTTATTCTTACATTAATCCTTTTAATTTGACTTAATTCATGCATTGACATATATAAGTTATTATTTTATACAATTTAGCCCATAGGGTTAAATGACAAATCTAACCCTGACTTTCTAAATAATTCCATTTATGTCCCTACCACACACAGTTGACTAAAAACACAACATAAGCTACTTTTGTACCCCAATGGTATTCCAAACGACTAGGGTACAAGTCGAGGTCTTACAACTCAACCCTACTTAAAGAATTTCGTCCTCAAAATTCATACTTGAACTGAACAATTGAGGATGCTGAGTTCTCATGATAGATTCGGGTTCCCATGTTGCCTCCTCAATTCCGTGGCATTGCCAAAGCACGTTCACCAATAGAATCTTCTTATTTTGAAGTTTTCTCATTTCTCAAGCCAGTATCACTTTAAGTTCTTCATCATATGAAAAATCTGGTTGCACTTGCACATCTTTCACGGGTAGAACATAAGACTCATCCAATCGATATCTTCGAAGCATAGACACATGGAACACATCATGTAGTTTAGCTAATTCCAGTGATAGAGCTAATTAATAAGCTATTGGTCCAACTCGTTCAAGCACTTCATAAGGACACATGAATCTCAAACTCAATTTCCTCTTTTTCCCGAACCCCGAAGCACTTTTCTCCATTGCGATACTTTTAAGAAGACTTTATCACCAAGCTCACATTCGATGTCTTTTCGCTTTGAGTCCGCATAGGACTTCTGTCGGTCACTTGCAGCCTTTAACCTTTGCTGAATCACTCTCACTTTCTCTTCAGTGTCTTTGACTAAATCGGGGCCACCTATTTTGTGCTCACTCAACTCTGTCCAACACACAAGAGTCCAACACTTTCTACCCTAAAGAGCTTTATACAGTGTCATGCCAACACTCATCTGGTGACTATTGTTGTATGCAAATTCTCTTAATGAGATATACCTGTCCCAACTTCTAAGAAAATCTAAAACTCAACCTCGAAGCATATCCTCTAACATCTGTATGACTCTTTTAGATTGCCCATCCATCTGAGGATGAAAGGCTGTACTGATTCAGGTACCAAAAGCAGATTGCAAACCTTTCCAAAATCTCAAAGTGAATCTTGGATCTTGATCAGATACTATGGACAATGGAGTGTTATGAAGTTGAACAATCTTATTCATATATATTTTAGCCAAATGATCCATAGAATAATCCATTCGAACCAGTATAAAATGGGCTAACTTAGTGAGTCAGTCGACTATTACCCACACTGAATCATGCTTCCTTTGCATCATTGGGAGACCTATTACAAAATTCATTGTGACGTTATCCCACTTCCACTATGGAATTGGAATGGGATTAAGCAAACCTGAAGGAACTTGTTATTCAGCTTTCACTTATTGACATGTTAGACACTTAGACACATAATCTACTACATCCTTCTTCATTCAAGGCCACCAATAGAATTGCTTCTGGTCTTGATGCTTTTTATTACCTCCCGGATGCATAGTCAAAATTGTATGGTGAGCTTCATACAAAATCTTTTTCTTCAAAACCTTATCATCTGCTACACATAATCGACCTTTATAATAAAGAGCACCATAAACACTTACTGAATAGTCAGTCTTGTCTTCCTTTCTGACTGATTGCAGTGTTTGTTGCAACTTAGAATCGCTTCTCTGAACATCAATTATCATATGTTTTAGAGTAGGCTTAGCTTTTAACTGAGCTATTAAAGCTCACGCTGTAATACTAAAGCTGAGACTGACTTCCTGCTCAAGGCATCAGCAACCACATTAGCTTTACCTTGATGATAATTTACTATATAGTTATAGTCTTTGAATAATTCAAGCCATCAACATTGCCTCAAGTTGAGTTCTTTATGTGTAAGAAGATACTTGAGGCTCTTGTGGTCAGTATAAATTTTGCATTTTTCACCATATAAGTAGTGGCGCCAAATTTTTAAAGCAAAAACAACTGTAGCTAATTATAGATCATGGTGGGATAGTTCTATTCATGAGGCTTCAGCAGTCTTGATGCATATGATATCACCTTTCCATCTTACATTAACACACACGTAAGGCCAATTCCCAAAGCATCACTATACATAGTATACTCTTTACCCAAAATGGGTTGAGTGAGTATAGATGCTTCAATAAGCATTCTCTTTAATTGCTCAAAGCTGGCTTGACATCATCAGTTCATTCAAATTTGACCCATTTCCAAAGTAACTTTGTAAGGGGAGTGGCAATAACAAAAAATCCTTTCACAAACCGTCGGTAATAACCTGTCAAACCCAAGAAACTCCTCACTTTGGCACATTTCATGGTGGTTTCTAATTCACAATTGCCTCAACCTTAGCTGGATCAACCTTGATACTATAAGAAGAATTAATATGGCCCAAGAAAGATACTTCTTTAAACCAAAAATCACACTTACTGAGCTTTGCGTATAATTACTTTTCCCTCAATATTTGTAGTACAATCTGCAAATGTTCCTCATACTCTTGTTCATTTCTTGAATACACCAATATGTTGTCAATAAATACCACAACAAATTGACCAAGATATAGTCGGAACACCTGATTCATCAAATCCATAAAAGCTGCAGGCACATTAGTCAACCCAAATGGTATCACCAGGAACTCATAATGACCATATTGGGTCCTAAAAGCAGTCTTCGGGACATCCTCATTCTTCACCCGAAGTTGATAATACCCTGACCGTAAATCAATCTTAGAGAAGACACTAGCTCCTCTCATATGATCAAACGGGTCTTTTATTCTAGGCAAGGGGTACTTGTTCTTCACCCTCTCCTTATTGATTTGTTAATAATCAATGCACATCTATAAGGTGTCATCTTTCTTTTTAACAAACAGAATCGAAGCACCCCATGGAGATACACTGGTCCGGATGAAACCCTTGTCTAAAAGCTTCTAAAATTGAGTTTTTAGCTCTTTTAATTTAGTAGGAACCATACGGTAGGGAGATTTTGATATAGGAGTAGAGCCCGGTAGAATTTCAATGGACAAGTCCACTTTCGTATCAGCTGGTAACCTTGGTAACTCTTCAGGGAACACATTAGGAAATTCATTTACCACTGGTATATCTTGAAATTTTACTTGATCCCGCTTCGAATCCAATACCAGAGCTAGAAAAGCTTCGCATCATTTTCTTAAATACTGCCAGGCTTGCATGGCTAAAATTATATTAGCTAAGGAATTAGAATGAATACCCTTCACAATTACATTATTTGATTCGAACTTCGAAACACTACCATCTTCCTACTACAATCAACTATCGCCTAATGTTTACATAGCAATCCATTCCTAAAATTAAATCAAACTCATGAAATGGCAACTCAATCAAATCTGCAGAAAATGCTCTACCCTAGACCACTATAGAGCAAGTCCTATATACTCGGTTCACATGGACACTATGCCCTAATTGACTGGTCACACACATATGATAGTCTAATAGATCAGCAGGAGGCAAATCAACACATAGTTTTTTAGAGCATACATATGAGTGTGTAGATCCAGGGTTAATAAGAACATGCATTTCAGTATCAAAGAGCAGAAATGTATCGGCTATAACTTTTGGAGCATCCTGCTCTTCACGAGCCTTCATAGCATAGGCCCATGCTGGTGCTGTAGGAGGATGATCCACAGTCTCTGATACTTCCCCATCTCGAGGTCGGTTACCTCTGCCACGTCCTTTACCCTACCTCGGGCAGCCTAAGGTGCATTAGATTCACCCTTACTGGCTTCTTGCTGACCTCCACTAACATTAGAAGCTTTCGAATAGTTTACTAAGAAATGTTCGGTTCTTCCACATCAAAAACACCTGCCAGTCAGAAAACACTCTAGCATATCATCCCCTTCGTCCACCTGATGCACCTCTACCAGTACCAGATGCAGTAGAGGACCCCTGTCGTCTACCCGTGGTAGCAGGATTACTCATAGACTCAACTTAAAAGGTCTCCTGAGGGTTTCTAGGTCTTTTCCCCGAAGATGAACTACCCCGAGAGGAACTTCTTCTTTGTGCTCTTTCTTTTTGAATCATCTCAAATCGTTAAACTCTCAAAGCGGCTTGCATAATCTGATAATAGCTCACATTCTGGGTAGTTGTCATGGAAATCAACAATGCTTTGATAGATTCAGTGACCCTTTCCTCAAAATGCTGGCACCGGAATTCTTCAGTAAGCACCCCCACTAGTGCATACTTATTGAGCTTACTGAACTCATTCTCATACTCTGCTATTGACAAAGCTCTCTACTCGAAATTCAAAAACTGCTTCCACTTTACTTCCCGTTGTGCTTTACTGATATACTTATTATGAAATTCTTGAATAAAGAACTCCCATGTAATCGAGTTAGGAAGCATTGGGTGCCTCAGAACCAATTTCCACCAGTCATTTGCAGGACCCTACAACAGACATACTATATAACCCACTCTTGGGTTAGGAGAGCATCCAATCTCTTTCAGCACGCTCTGTACCTTCTTTATCCAAAACTCGGCTTTATCGAACTCATCTAAACTGGTCCCACAAAAATCTTTCGCTCCATGCTTCCTTAATAAATATAGCGGAGCTTTAGGTGCAGTCATCCGATCCAGAACCCTTACCATGTCTTGTATATTTTAAGCAAAGCCTTCATAGGCACAACTAGGGCTTAGGTTCCTCTCTAATAGGTCAGATAGAGCAAAAACAAATGGATCTTGGTCCCTAGGGATCACACTTTTAGCTGTCCCCTCAATCGATTCTTGGGAGGGATCCATCTCTAGACTATAAAATACAAAGACATTTGCAATAGGCCAACACAAATCTATACGCATTTCTATCCTACAGTCATCCAGAATCGCCTAAATGTAACAAGTATACCACTAAATGTAACACCCCTTACCCGTACATAGTATATTACAAAGATAGGTGAAGGATGCCACATAATGAACACACTAACCAGTTAACTTATGTTAACACTAGCCGAATTATAAAATTCCTTATCATTAACTTAAATCATACATTCATCCATATGCAAATACCACCAGACTATATAAATATAGCATTAAAGGTTCGTTACATGTTATATGCTTATACAAATATCTTACTTGTCTCTATAAATTACAAACTACAACAACTACCAATCCCATTAAAAGATACATTATAAAAGTAAACCACTAAATGAAAACCTATAAAAAATTGCGCCCCTATTGTGTTGGCATTCGGCGATGCGGGTTGTCCTTCAAAAATGAGGAATCTTCAAAACCTGCACTAATAAAACACTCGTGCTAAGCGCAAAGGCTTAGTGGGGGAAAAACATGAAATAGACAACCACTCACAATGGTCATCAATACATACACAATCGTATGTTAAATATTCATGATCAAAGGAAGAGCATATAAACGGTATATAACATCATAACATGCCTGTAATGATTAACACATATACTCTTACTCGTATGCTCAACTGTTCCATATTAACCATTTACTATTCACAAATTGCCTACATTTTCAAGGTGGTGGATAATGGGTAGTAACACATAGGTACTCGAAGGTACATTTATTTTAGAAACATATGAGGATCTAACATGATCCAAAAACACATAAGGATCAACCATGATCCAAAAACACATTAGGACCATATCGTGGTCCAAACATAGGCTGCAGCACTCAAAGGTCCCTATAGGCATGCCTATCTATCCATGACTCGATAATTGTAGGTTCACTATTGAATTTTTGTCCAACTCGCTATAAGCCATTCAATTTCAATCACATTAAATAAAATTGTGTATATAAATACCCAACAAAATCCCACGTGTATCTTCCAATTGTAACACCTCCTACCAATACATAGGCGATCCCATCCGATGAGGAGTGAGATGCTGTATGAGTCAAGGTGCTACCACACAAGTACAGTACAAATCATACATTCATCTAAAATATACATATATAAACACAGGTAATTAAAAACTTTGCAAACAAAATAGGGAACAACTGATCATGAATTAATATAACAATATCCATTACATTACTGTTCTGATCAACTTGCTGAAAATACAAAAGATTACATAACCCAAAAGCTTAATACATATGCGGAAGCTATAAAGATATAAGAGAGTTCTATTACAAAAAGAATCATCCAACTACAAAAGACTAAAGCCCTAACACTAACCCTCCTGTGTTGGCTTGATTGGCGGCAACTCTCCCGAAGCAAAAATATCCTCCGCACCTGCACGGGTAAGAACACTGTGCTAAGCGATAAACGCTTAGTGGGGAAACACACATATGATATGGACGGCCACTCATAATGGTCGTCAAGGCATAACACATTCATAATGGCAAATGCAAATATCCATAACATAACATCATATATGAAAATATATGAACATGCTTGCATATTAAAGCCATAAATTCCGCATCACATGCTCATGTTCATAATCATGTCAACTGAATATACATCTCAATTATTAAACTCATTTGAATATCACATTCGCATAATCATATAGGAGTAATATATAGCAGACAGAACACATAACACTTGCTGGCTCATAATAGTGGATAACGAGTATACAGACAGTATCTTACGGGTACGAATCGATAACTGATAGTACCTTACGGGAATGAATCGGAAACCATTTTACTTTATCATTTTTAAAACATTTTACTGAGGGGACCTTAAACAAGATCCGACACTGAGGTTCGCGAGGAACCAAATGAGGACCTGATCGGGGTCCGAACTGAACTGAGACTGCAGCTAAAAGACTCTATTAGGCATGCCTAACTATCCACTTACTAGACTCTAGCAGGTCATGCATAACACAATTTACATTCCAATATTCATCACATATAGAGTTCATACTTGAGCATAACTCACTTACTATTGCATATAACACATACTATTTTAGTATAGCAAAACACACAATTAAATGATGTTAGATTGATAAAATAACACTAATTAATAATTGAAACCAAACACAAGTGGAAAAGGAGTGAAAAGGAAAGAAGTCAAAAATCTGCATAAGGAGGACAGTAGCGTTTTACACGGCGGCATGGTCAATCCATACAGCCATGTAAGACAGTTTACATGGGGGTATGGCTTAGTCCATACCGCTGTGTAATATGTCCTACACAGCTGGACAGAGGCATTTTACACGATGGCATGGAACGTTCCTTACTGCCGTGTAAGATTTCTTACACAGCTCCAAACAGAGGCGTTTCACACGGCTGCAAGGGGAAACCCTTTTCCCAAAGATTGATCTTTGGTCAGGATATTATTAGTTACGAGTTAAGGTAGGATGTGGTGCATGTATGTTATTAGGGTGTGCATTAATTGGGCTTATGTTGTGTGTGAGTGTTCATACCTTGGTAGGGTGTTTTAGATGTGGGAGCACTGAGCACCTTTTGGCTAATTGTCCACAGTTGAGTTAGGATTAAGGTCCACAGAGAGGGGCTAGCAGAGTTGGATCAAATGCTACTCAGGCTGCCCGTGGTAGAGGCCAAGGTAGGGGTCGAGGCGGTCGACCTAGAGAGGGTGCTGCATTAGAGACAGTGGAGCGCCAGTTGCCTATTGCAGCCAGAGCATATGCTGTGAGAGCCAGAGAGGACCAGGATGCGCTTGATGTTATTGCTGGTAAGTTCCTACTCCATGACACTGAATTGTATGCTCTAATTGACCCTGGTTCCACACACTAATACTTGTGCACAAATAAGATTGTTGATAAGTTGCATGTGGTTAATCAGTTAGATTATGAGATATGTGTGACCAGTCCATTAGGGCATAGTGTCAGTGTGAGTAGAGTTTATAAGAATTGTCCTTTGTTAGTTGAGGGAGCTGTGTTTCCAGCAGATTTGATTGAGTTGCCTTTCAGAGAGTTCGATCTGATTCTGGGTATGGACTGATTGGGTAAGCATCGGGCTGTAGTTGATTGCCATAGGAAGACAGTTGTGCTTCGGGATAGAGGTTAGTCTCCTGTGTTTGTGAAAGGTTTGGGTGCTAGTTCTTTGAATAATGTGATTTCTGCAATGCAAGCCAAGTGGTTTATCAGAAAGGGTTGTGAGGCTTTCCTAGCGGCTGTGTTGGATTCCAAGAGGGATCAAGTTCAGATTAAGGATATCCCTATTGTGCGGGAGTTTAGTGATGTGTTCCCGAGCGAGCTACCTGGTTTGCCTCCTGAGAGAGAGGTGGAGTTATCCATAGAGATTATGCCGGGTACCACAGCCATATCGAGAGCACCTTATCGGATGGCTCCTGTAGAGTTGAGAGAACTCAAAACTCAACTACATGAGCTATTGGATAAGGGGTTTATTCGACCCAGCATATCTCCATGGGGAGCTCCGGTTTTGTTTGTCAAGAAGAAAGATGGATCTTTGCGGATGTACATTGATTATAGGCAAATCAATAAGGTCACAGTGAAGAACAAGTATCCTTTACCTAGGATTGAGGATTTGTTTGATCAGCTTAGAGGTGCAGGTATTTTCTCAAAGATTGATCTTCGGTCAGGGTATTATCAGTTATGAGTTAAGGATGAGGATGTGGTTAAGACTGCATTTCGGACTCGGTATGGCCACTATGAGTTCCTTGTGATGCCGTTTGGTTTGACCAATGCTCTAGCGGCATTCATGGATTTGATGAACAGAGTGTTTAGGCCATACTTAGATCGGTTTGTAGTGGTGTTTATAGATGACATCTTGGTGTATTCCAAGGATGAGAGTGAGCATGAGGAGCATCTCCGGTTGGTTTTGCAAGTATTGAGAGAGCATCGGTTGTTTGCTAAGCTTAGCAAGGGTGATTTTTGGCTTCAAGAAGTGTCATTCTTGGGTCACATTGTTTCGGCTAGAGCTATTTAGGTGGATCTGGCAAAGATTGAGGTGATAGTTGATTGGAAAGCGCCTAGTAATGTTTAGGAAGTAAGGAGTTTTCTTGGTTTGGCGGGTTACTACCACCGATTTATTAAGGGTTTTTCAGTGATTGCCGCGCCGATGACTAGATTGTTGAGGAAATGTCACACCCCGTTGGCCCCCTAGTAGAATGAGCCATATATGTATGTGTGTGCATTTGCATGAGTTTTGTATAATAAGGGCATTTTGGTAATTTTGCATGTTTTAAGATTTTTGCTAGCATGTGGGTGCATGCATGGTGCTATGGTGTGAATTAGTTGGGACAGAATTGTGTGTGCATGAGTGCACCATAGTAGGATTTGCACTAGTGGGTTATTGTAGTGTGTGGACATGCATATGTTTGTAGGGTGTGTTTATGGGGCTATGCTTGTGTGTGTTGCTCACACATATGTAGGATGCATTATTAGGGTGTCTCATTGTGTGTATGTGATGCACTTAGTTAGGGTGTGAGTGAGTAATCTCCTCCACTAGATGATTGACATGTGTAAAGTGGGAAAGAGAAAAAGATGAAAAGGGAAAAATCAGATTTTTTGAAAACCCATTCCCGTTCTTCCTTCTTCTCCTTCTTCTTCTTCCTCCTTGGCACTCTATTAAGTGCCCTAACCTAGATTCAACCCTCTAGTGGTGGAAATTGATCTTTGCATAGCATTTTAGAGGTAAATCTACTGCATTATTCTCCTTTTCTTCAATTGGTTCTCCATCTTCTTCTTCTCTTTTTCTTATTTTCGGATTTGGGTTTGAAGTTTTGGGTTTTGAGTTTGTGTGTTGTGTTATTTTGTTGCTTAGTTGAGCCTCCTCGTGAACCGAAGGGTAAGGAAAAGGTTGGGCCAAGTGGAACTAAGCAATAGGAGCGAAGGATTTTGAGGTTTGGGAATTTCTTGTTTTTGCATTTAATGTGTTCTTGATGATTCTTGAGAAATTGAGTTGTAATATGCTTTTGTTATGGTATATATGGTATGGGTCTTTGTTTTGGAATGTGGAATTTACAAGATTATGAGTTAAGTATGATAATTTTGGAATTGATGTGGTTTGAAGCATAAATTGGGTTTTTGATTGATTCTTGAGATTGGATGCTTAAATTAGTGGGTTGTATGAAAATTATTGTTAATAAATGTTATATTATGGTTGTTGATGTTAATGGATGGCTGGGTTTGAGGTAAGAGGCTCTTGATTGAATTGTATGTGAGATTGGGTGATTTTGGAGGAGGAAAATATGCAGAATTTTGCAGATTTTTGAAATCCCGATGCTGTCGCGATCGCGACAACTGTCGGGATCGCGACAGAGAGCAGTGTTGGGAGCTTCGTTGTCGCGAGCCCGCGACAGCCGAAGTGTTGTGCACCCTCTGTCGCGAGCGCGATAACTGTCGCGATCGGGACAGAGCGCGATGCTGGGCAAGTGCTATCGCGAGCACACGATTCGTTGCGAGCCCGCGACAGCACCAATTGTTCTCTGTCGCGAGCGCGACAGAGTTTGGCCCTTCCGTCCTCCTCGCGGTCGCAAAGTCCGTCGCGCGCACGCAGCGAAGAGACTTCGGTCTCTGTCGCGAGCGCGACAGACCCTGGTATGGTAAATGAGTTTTCTTTCATTGCGTGTGGTTTGAACTTCCGTTTCTTTTAGCAATTATGAGATTTATGCTTGGCATTTTATGAATAATATGAATATGGAACCATGAAATGATTATGTACATATATGATGATAATTTTGGAAGTTATAAAAAGGATTGAATGGTTTATGTATGACCTGCTAGAGTCTAGTAAGTGGATAGTTAGGCATGCCTAATAGAGTCTTTGCTACAGCTTCTGTTTCCGTTTGGACCCCGATCAGGTCCCCGTTTGGTTCCTCGTGAACCCTTATGTGAAAGGATCTTGTTTAAGATCCCCTTTGAAATGTTTTGTGAAAGTTAAAATGCAAAATTAGTTTTATCGGCTCGTACCCGTAAAGTACTGTCCGTATCGGCTCGTACCCGTAAAGTACTGTCCATATACTCGTTATCCACTCCCTCGGGTCAGCAGGTGCTTTGTATGAAATTTTATATGGGAAAACATATGTTATATCTTTATGGATTCAGTAGTGAAAAGTATAATCTGTTATGAGGATATGATTATTATTATGAACTTGCTGATGAATGGCTTTATGTATGTGAGCATGAGTTTATGCTATCGTTATGCCATGATTAACGTATGTACATGAGGTACGCATGTGATATGCCTTGACGACCGTTGTGAATGGTTGTCCTTATGCTATATGTGTGTTTCCCCACTAAGCATTTATCGCTTAGCACGGTGTGTTCATCCGTGCAGGTGCGGAAGGAGTTTATCTTGGGAGAGTCGCCGCCATCGAAGCCAACACAGTAGGGTCTTAGTGTAGGGCTTTATTTTTATACCTTTAAGGATTCTTTGTGTATAGAACTCTCTTATAGTTTTGTAATAGCTTCCACTTTTGTATATGTATTCTGGGTTTTGTAATTATCCATTGTATCCCTTAGTTGATCAGAACAGTAATGTAATGCTTCAGTTATATTAATGCATGATCAGCTTATTGCATGATTGGTGATGCGAAGTTTTAAATTACCCTGTATTTCGTTATGTATGTTTATGTATGAATGTATGTGTCTTCTGTATCGGTGTGGTGGCACCTTTACTCATACGGCATCTCACTCCTTATCGGATGGGATTGCCTATGTATGGGTAAGGGGTGTTACAGGAAAGGGGTTAGATTTGAGTGGTCAAATCGATGCCAGACTTGTTTTGAGCAGTTGAAGAAGTTGTTAGTTGAGGCTCCTATACTTACTCAACCCATCTCGAGTAAAGAGTTTATCATGTATAGTGATGCATCGGGTGTCGGTCTTGGGTGTGTACTGATGCAAGAAGGTAAGGTTGTGGCTTATGCTTCTCGACCATTGGCTTCAGTTGTTTAAGGACTACGACTGCATTGTGGATTACCGTCCTAGTAAGGCCAATGTACTCGCTGATGCTCTGAGTCGGAAGTCAGTTTCATCCTTGTTTCTGAGACAGTTTAGATGGTGATTTGATTTAGATGGAGCTTTGATTGCTCAGTTGCGTGTGAAGCCTACCTTGAGACAGAGGATTGTGGAGCCTCAACTAACAACTCTAAATCAGGTATTCCTCTCATCCGTTGGCTTCAGTTGTTTAAGGACTACGACTGCATTGTGGATTACCATCCTAGTAAGGCCAATATAGTCGCTGATGCTCTGAGTCGGAAGTCAGTTTCATCCTTGTTTCTGAGACGGTTTAGATGGTGGTTTGATTCAGATGGAGCTTTGATTTCTCAGTTGCGTGTGAAGCCTACCTTGAGATAGAGGATTGTGGATGCTCAGAGGGATGATGAGAGGCTATAGCGAATTGTGCAAGAGGTCAGATCGGGTAAGCAATCAGATTTCTCAGTTCGGGATGGAGTGTTGATGTATGGAAACCGCTTGTGTGTACCTGAGAATGAGGAATTGAGGAGACAGCTATTGAGTGAGGCACATAGTACAGTCTTCACCATGCATCCGGGCAGTGGCACGATGTATCGGGACATGAGGCAGTTTTATTAGTGGTCAGGTATGAAGAGGGACATCGTGGACTTTGTATCCAAGTGCTTGACATGTCAGCAAGTAGAGGTCGAGCATCAAGTTCCTTCGGGATTGCTTACGCCTTTGTCCGTTCCCGAGTGGAAATGGGATAACATTGCCATGGATTTCGTTTCTGGTTTGCTGTTGACACAGAGGAAGCATGATTCTGTATGGGTGATTGTTGATAGGCTTACGAAGTCAGCTCACTTCTTGCCTGTGAGAGTGGACTATTCGATGGACAAGTTAGCCAGTATCTATGTGGATGAGATAGATCAGTTGCATGGAGTGCCTTTGTCCATTGTATCCGATCGGGACCCAATGTTTACTTCCAAGTTTTGGAAAGAGTTGCAAAGAGCCTTAGGGACCAAGTTGAACTTCAGTACAGCGTTCCATTTGCAGACAGATGGTCAGTCTGAGCGGGTTATACAGATTTTGGAGGACATGTTGAGGGCTTGTGTTCTGGATTTTTCGGGTAGTTGGGACAGATATGTGTCGCTCATGGACTTTACCTACAATAACAGTTATCAATCAAGCATCGGTATAGCACCGTATGAGACTTTATATGGTCAGCAGTATAGGACGCCGGTTTGTTGGACCAAGCTATCTAATAGATCAGTGATTGGGCCAGAGTTGGTTAGAGATACAGAGGAAAAGATCAGAGTTGTGCAGTGGAATATGAAGGCGGCTAAGGATCGACAAAGGTCATACGCCAATCTGAAGAGGAAAGATATGCAGTTTGAAGTCGGGGACAGGGTTTTCTTTAAAGTGTCGCCTTGGCAAAAGGTGCTTCGGTTTGGAAAGAAGGGGAAGCTTAGTCCTCACTTCATTGGTCCGTATGAAATTTTGGCTAAGGTTTGTCCGATAGCCTATAGATTGGCTCTACCGATAGAGTTGGAGAGGTTGCATGATGTGTTCCATGTTTCGATGCTTTATCGGTACCGATCAGATCCTTCACATGTGTTATCGGTTCAGGAGGTGCAAGTACAACCTGATTTTTCATATGATGAGGAACCGAGAGCCATCTTAGCCCGAGAGGTGAAACAGTTAAGGAGTAAGCAGATTCCATTGGTGAAGGTGTTGTGGAATCACCATGGAGTCGAAGAAGCGACATGGGAACTGAAAGAGTCGATGAGAGCTCAGTATCCGCATTTGTTCAGTTCAGGTGAGAATTTCGACGACGAAATTCTTCTTAGTAGGGGAGAGTTGTCACACCCCGTTTGCCCCCCTAGTAGAATGAGCCATATGTGTGTGCATGCGTATGTGTATCTTAGCATGTGTTTTAAGGGCATTTTGATAAAAAGGCATGTTTTAAGAGTTTTGGTAGCATGTGGTGCATGTATGTTATTAGGGTGTGCATTAATTGGGCTTATGTTGTGTGTGAGTGTTCATACCTTGCACTACTAGAAATTTGACTTTTTGTGACAAATTTTTTAATGACGTATAAAATTTCGTCACTAATTATAATTTACAACAACGAATTTTTTAAAACGTCATCATACTATTTATTACTGTGACAAAATTATCTTGCATCATTTTATATTTTAATTATCATCACTAAAAGATTAATTTTGTGACGAAAATATATATTTCCTCATGGTTTATTTAGATTAGATAATTTCCCACCAAAGTTTTTGAGTGAAAAAAATATAATGACAAAATAATAACTTATTACAATGTATAAAATTGTCACAAAAAAAATTATTTTTCATGACGAATTATTTTTGTCATAATTAAATAAATTAGTGGTAATAAAATAATTTCGTCACAAATAACATATCGGCATAAAAAATTATTATATTTATGACAAATAAATATATCACAAAAAATGAATGTACTGTGATGAGATACAATTTTGTCACCTTTGATATGAAGGAAAAATTTTCAACCTTTTCTTTTGGAGGGAAAAAATATAATGGAAAAATTTACTATTTACGACATATAAATTCGTCATGAAATACTTATTGTTTTGTGACATTAATTATTTTTGTCACAATTTAATGAATTAGTGACGATAAAATTTTTTCGTCACAATAATGTTATTTATGATAAATAAATATGTTACAAAAAAGAAATATATTATGACGAAATACAATTTCGTCACCAATACAATTAATTAATGATAATAATATTTTTTCCTAACAGTTGGTTATAATGCTAATATATGACAAAAAAAATTATGTGATGCAGCGAAAGTATAATGAAAAATATATTTTATTCAAAATTCCAAGTCCCCTTTCTAAAGTAGGGTAAACAATAATTTATATTAAAAAATTAATAAAATTACGAAAATACACTCTAAACTTTATTTTTAACGACCCAACTTGGCTATTACAGGGGGGCTACGTGTAACGCCTTGAAAATTCTTACGTTGTGAACAATATTTTGATAGGTCAAAATTTAATCGAAGGATAATTTTTGACGCATAAAAAGTGAAATTTTCTTTAAAACTACATAATTTAATTATTCAAATAAATTTTAGACAAGTATATATATATAAATATATATGTATATTTACATGTAAATGGGCAAATAAAAGTAATTATAACATGTGATAATTTCTATGGGTCTAGAATTATCTAGACAAGTGAGATATAGCTTGAATTATTGAGTATTTTGAGAAACAAAAAGAAAATAAAGGGAGGGACACGAACAGGGGAGATCGGCGAAAGAGAGGGAGAAAGAGAGAGAGGGAGACGGAGACGACGAAAGGGGGCGAGGAGGCTAGCGGCGTCCGGCGGAGAGCAACCGGGCCCCTCGCAATGCCGATCCCGGCTTCTTTTCCCCGTCGCGACGTAGCCGTTCCTGGAGAGCGGGAGGAAAACTGTGAGCTTCTCCAGCGTTTTTCGGCTAGCTCCGGCGGCGAACGATGACACGAAAGGCACGATGGGACTCCTGGCGGGCAGATGAACCTCCCTGTGGCCGTGGATCCTCCTCACTCGCCGGCGACGAGTAGATTGGTGATGGGTTGAACCGAAGCTCCAGACGGCGATTTTGGCTAGATGGCGCGACGGGTCGGCGCGTGACCATCGGAAAAGAAACCCCAATGCTTCGAGCTCCCTCCTGGTGGTTTCGGTGCCTCCGGTGGAGCTCCGGCGACCGTGAAGGGACCAAAATATGCAAAAATCTAGTATGTGGCTGCCAAATTTACTTTTCTAACATGATTTTTATTCAACTAAATTTTTTTAGAGAAAGTTTATGATATGTGTTGTGTATGTTTAGTGATAATTCAGTTGGTTGGTTATTAATGCTTGATTATTGCTTGGATTGTTAGCTTATGTGTAGAAGAGTAGGAATTCTTGAGTATGGAATCTGTACAGATAGTCGATCAAGAAATCTCCTGTATTGTGTTCTATGTTTTATTCAATTAGTGACTCTTAATTGTTAATAGGGTATAATATTAAAATGGTGTTTAGGTATGTAGAAAATTATAAGATGTAAAAGCTATGTAAGATTGTGATTTTAGTGAATTTATGCTTGAAATGAAAAATAAATAAAAATAGTCATTGATGATAGTTAGAGGACTTGGGATGTTCAAATGGATATTAGATACTTAACTTGTTTACTTTACGTGGAATTCACATTATCCATATAAGTATACGTGAACTAAGCTAGGAAAAAAATGAAATTAAGTGTATATATATTAAACTAGGATGGAATTTATCATGAAGAAAATGATTTAAAGTGAATAAGATTTAATAAGGAAGTATACAGTGAAAGGGGACTAAATTGTAGAAGTTTTCTCTCAAATAGCTGTTAGCATGGTGTCTATTTTGGATCCGCAAGCTGGCAAATTCACCCTGAAGATCACCCACTTTTCTTGTGAAAATATCATGGCATAAAATAAGTTATATTAATTGTTTGAATTTTATAAAAATTCGACAAGTGTATTGAAATATTGAGAGGATGTTGTTACTTGTTATATTATTATTACCATCGGCATGATCATTAATTTATTTACTTGACTATATGTGACCTTATAAATAGAATGCTAATTTCTATAATATTCGTAGATTTAATATTTATATTTTCATTTTTTTAATTACATTGAGTGGGGGCTGATCTTTGAATTTTAAATTGATTAGAAAAATAGTACGTTTGAATTACATATGATTTTCTTTTAATAGATATTACAATAGTTTTAACAGTTATATATTTTTTTAAAAAAGATTTCGAATAGGAGTTTTTAGATTGGAATTTTTCCATCACTTATAAAAAAAAAGTCTTAATAGTTTTATCATTTATGTAAACAGAATTTGCATTGTATTATAGAGCCAGAATGGAATTAGATGGTAAGTGAATAAATTAGAGAAATTAAGTGTAGTTAATAAATAATGAGTATAGTTAAGTATACCTAAAGATAATTATAATAATAAAATTAATTAAATTGTTAAGAAAATCAGAGTTTCTGGTCATAAACAAATTAATTGGGTTATACGCATTTAAAAGGGGAAATTTATAAACATAATTGGACTAGTGAAATGTAGTGAATACTTGTATAAACAATAATATATATAATTGGTAAGATATGAAATAAACTTAGTTTGATGAAATAAAATGAAGGTGGTTCGGAATAGGAAGAAAAAAGTGTCCAAATGTATACTTGTATATACGAGGTATATTATGATTGTTAAGGCATTTTAATTGTATATATATGTGATTAATGGCATGTTGTGAAGATAAATTAGTGAAATGTGGTAAGTAAATGGAGTGGTATGAGAGAAAGAGAACTTGTGTTACTGGGATTATTTCTGACATTATGGATCGAAATGTATATCGATTTTAATAGTCTCAACATGAATTGAACGGAGAACCATGTGGTGGGATTGATCTTTATAAGCAAACCCATTATTCAATTCGAAAAGGTTGGTCATCTCAACAGGTAGCCGAAAATTGGATAAGTAATTAATATACAAGTTTTGTAATGTAATTAGTTTGTTTTGAGACTTATATAAATTCTATTTTCTTTTAATTTCTTGTGATAGAATTTAATGATAGAAAAGTGAAACCAATATAATGAGCAAGATATTCAAAAGACTGAAGATGAAATTGTTCAACAAGTCCTTGGCCTTGGTACTGGTTATATAAAAGGCCTTGGATATCGTCCAAAACCTCCTTCAAGACGATTATCATCGGACTATATTGCTACACAAAAGCTTCAAAATGAACTTTCTAATACTCAAGAAAAGTTGAGTGAGACTCAGTCAGAAGTGAACATACTTAAAGAGTCAGGTGACTGATTGTGAGACAAAAGTAAGCGAGTTGCATTCCACTATCCATAAACTGCATGACATTTTAAAACCAAATGGGATAAATGTCGATTTAATTCTCCAATGTAAGTTTTATATACTTGTGCATTTATTTTTACAATGTTCAATGATATGAAAATAGTTGAAAATATTTGAAAATAGTTGTAGATTTTTTCATTGGTTTTTATGTTTTCTTGTTTTATTCTGAGGGGCAAATTTAAATGTTAAAGATTATGTATGTTTTACTTGTATTTGATCTTGAAACTCTTTGACTTGCTTGGTATCTCATGTTTTAGTGGCTTTTAATTTTGCAGTTCTTTAATTTAGGTTCATTCCATACTGTTCAATTGATAGCGACGTTTATGAATTTTCAGGTAACAAGTGTAACTTCTCTTTTATTTACGTCAATGTGATACTTGTGCATTTATTTTTAGCTGATAGTTTTGATGTATTAATATTATACCTTTGTATTTTGTATAATTGAATTGAGTACTGAAATTGGATGATATAAGTATATTATAATATATGTTGTGTGAGATTGGATCTAAATTGGAGGATGGGCAAACTTGTGTTAGAGTTTGAATTGAAGTGGGGTGAATAAATATATGATTATTTGAAGTGTAAAGATTTTATTGATTACAGGGGGATAGGCAATATTATAGAGGAAATTCTGCTGAAATTTCGGTAGAATTAAGTGACATATTTGTATTTTGATTGAATGAATAGTAAAACTAAATAGCTATTGGGCAGATGGGTATAGTGAAAGGATAAAAAAAAATAATTACCTAAATTTCGCAATAATTTGAAGAGTAGTTTAAGAAAATCAAGTAATTAGTATCGTTGGAATCTTAATGTGTATAAATGAAGGGTGTTACATGATTGAGTTTTTTTTTATCTAATATAAGATTTTTTTTTTTTGCAGGAACAGGATGCAAATTTTGAAATTTCAACAGATTTTATTTCTTGATTAGGATGCAAATTTAATTTTTTTGTGTTAGACAGTATGTTTTTTTTAATTAACCTTTTATTTGAATAAATACATTATATTAGATTTTTTTTAGAAATTTAATTGATTGTATGATATTAAATTTAAAATGTGTCATTTTTAATACAATGCATATATGATAAGTATATTTGTCATAATTTGTCGACTTGTTAGTTCATAAATAACGGTATAATGTTTACAATTACGATATTAATATTGTAATAAAAAAATATAATTTAATGACAATAAAAAATTGTCACTAAAACTATTTTTTGTGACAATTATTTTTATCCCTATTTATGTCACTAAAATGTAACGTAATATGACGATTTATATTCATCGTTAATATACATTAATTTAATGACGAAATCATTTTTCGTCACTTAAAGTATTAGATTTAGTGACGAAATTAAATATTTTATGACGAAAATTATATTTATTTGTGACGATAATTACGTAACCAATGCTTAATAGTTTTAACAAGAAGCAGAGTTTCGTCATGAAAAATATTTAATTTCGTGATGAATTTTAAATTTGTAATAAAAAGTACCAATCTTTAGTGACGATAAATAATATAATGTGACGAAATATAATTTTATTTATGACATAATTTTTGTCATGAAAAGTAAGAACTAAAGATGACGATAATCATTTTCGTCACAAAAAATGATACTTACGGTGACAAAAAAGTAAATCGCCACGTAAATTTTTATGTTACGCGCCTACCGTTACGTTCTCTGTGACGATAAAAAATCGTCACCTTATCTTTTCGGTGACGAAAAATGAATTTTTCATGACAATTTTTTGCGTAATAAAAAGTGTAATTTCTTGTAGTGTTGGTAGGGTGTTTTAAGTTAGGAATGCATAGTGTGTGTGTGTTCATTGCCTTATTGGGTGTGAGTGGTTAAGTTCCACCACTAGGAAGTGGACACATAGTTAGGGCAAAGAAAAGAGAAAGAAAAAGGAAGAAAAGGGGGAAAAATTCAGACTGTATTCTCTCTTTTCACGTTTTCCCCCTTCCCTTATCTCCTTCTTCATTTTTTTTTCTTCGAAGAGCCTAAGTGTGGATTCAAATCTTAGTAGGTGGAAATTAATCATCCTTTGCATCCAATTTGGTAAGTGTGTGTTTAATCTTGCATTGGTTTTCTTTCTTCCATCTTTTTCTCCTATTCATATTTTCTGGATTAGTTTTAACCTAGGGTTGTTCTTTGTGTGTGTTTTTGCTGGAATTGTGTTTAGCTGAGCCTACTCACAATTCCAAAGGCAAGGATATTGCAGGGTCTAGTGGGACTAAGCATTAAGAGCTAAGGATTTATAGGTTTGGAAAAATTCTCTGTGTATTGGTTATTTGCATGTGGGTGTTGGTGCAGGTATATGTATGTTTGCTGGAAATGTTTGATGTGTAATTGGTTTATTCCATGTGGATTTTAAGTTAATGCTAAGCTCTGATGTATAGAAATTGAAAGTCAAACTAATGTAATGTGGTTGAATTCTTGCTGCAAATTCTTGAATTTTGTGATTTTAAGGTTTCAGTTGTGTAAATTGTTGAATTGTTGAATTAATGGTTGATATATGTTGGTTGTGGTTGGACAGCCAGGTTGAGGTAAGTTTTGATGTCATTTGAATTGTTGAAATATGACTTTTTGCATGTGTGCAAAGTTTGGGATTGAAATGGGAGCAAAGTCTGCGATTTATGGAATTTCCAGAAGTCACACGGCAATAAGGCCTTAGCTCACCGCCGTGTGGATCGAGGAAACCTTCAGAAATTGCAAGGCCATGGTTTTACACGGGAGTAAGGGAGGGACCATACCGCCATGTAAAATGCTACTGCCCAGATACGTTTTTGAGCTGTGAGTTTCACATGGTGATATGGGTTTCCCCTTGGAGCCGTGTGAAACACCTCTAATTGGAGTTGTGTAAGACATCTTACACGGCGGTAAGGAACGTTCCATATCGCCGTGTAAAATGCCTCTATCCAGCTGTGTAGGACATGTTACACGGCGGTATGGACTAAGCCATACCCCCGTGTAAACTGTCTTACATGGCGGTATGGATTGACCATACCGCTCCTTATGCAGATTTTTGACTTCTTTCCTTTTCACTCCTTTTCCACTTGTGTTTGGTTTCAATTATTAATTAGTGTTATTTTATCTATCTAACATCACTTAATTGTGTGTTTTGCTATACTAAAATAGTATGTGTTATATGTAATAGTAAGTGAGTTATGCTCAAGTATGAACTCTATATGTGATGAATATTGGAATGTAAATTGTGTTATGCATGACCTGCTAGAGTCTAGTAAGTGGATAGTTAGGCATGCCTAATAGAGTCTTTTAGCTGCAGCCTCAGTTCAGTTCGGACCCCGATAAGGTCCCCGTTTGGTTCCTCGCGAACCCCTCAGTGTCGGATCTTGTTTAAGGTCCCCTCAGTAAAATGTTTTGAAAATGATAAAGTAAAATGGTTTCCGATTTGTACCCGTAAGGTACTATCAGTTATCGATTCATACCCGTAAGGTACTGTCTGTATACTCGTTATCCACTATTATGAGCCAGCAGGTGTTATGTGTTCTGTCTACTATATATTACTCCGATATGATTATGCGAATGTGATATTCAAATGAGTTTAATAATTGAGATGTATATTCAGTTAACATGATTATGAACATGAGTATGTGATGCGGAATTTATGGCTTTAATATGCTAGCATGTTCATATATTTTCATATATGATGTTATGTTATGGATATTTGTATTTGCCATTACGAATGTGTTATGCTTTGACGACCATTGTGAGTGGCCATCCATATCATATGTGTGTTTCCCCACTAAGTGTTTATTGCTTAGCACGGTGTTCTTACCCGTGCAGGTGCGGAGGATATTTTTGCTTTGGGAGAGTCGCCGCCAGTCAAGCCAACAAAGGAGGGTTAGTGTTAGGGCTTTAGTCTTTTGTAGTTGGATGATTCTTTTTTGTAATAGAACTCTCTTATATCTTTATAGCTTCCGCATATGTATTAATCTTTTGGGTTATGTAATCTTTTGTATTTTCAGAAAGCTGATCAGAACAGTAATGTAATGGATATTGTTATATTAATGCATGATCAGCTGTTCCCTATTTTGTTTGCAAAGTTTTTAATTACCCTTTGTTTATATATGTATACTTTATATGAATGTATGATTTGTACTGTACATGTGTTGTGGCACCTTGACTCATACGGCATCTCACTCCTCATCGGATGGGATCGCCTATGTATGGGTAGGGGGTGTTGCACAAATCATGCAAATAATTTCACATTCATCTATATACAAATTCCATGTAGTCATGTTATTTTTATACCATTCTTTAAGATCTTAACATGAAATTACATGTCCAAAACATTTATCAATTACACTCATAGAAAAAAAAAATACACATTTAATAAATTAATGGCTAAAACAGAGGAAGGTCATGGTTGGTAGCAATAGGTGCTAGTTAATGCCAACCGTGACACCCTACAAACAAAGGGACTCACGGGTAGAAATGGTTGGTGCCAGCTATGAGGTCCCAAAAATCACCAAAAATTCAATCCAGCAGCATAGGTCACGGGTGGCAATGATTGGTGCTAGCTGTTACAACCATCTTTAGGCAATTTTTCCAACCAGCAGCATGGGTCACGGGTGGAAGTGATTGGTGCCTACTGTGACCCATCCCAAAATAAAATTTCTAGAACATAACATCACAGGTCAGTTTCTTTACCCTAAGTTGTATAGCCAAAACCAAGATCTAAACTTCATTTTTAGATAAAGTTTCTTCTTAACAAATGATCCCCGAGATGTTAAATCTCAAATGGCTTAAAAATCAGGTCTTTTAGACATCTAAAACTCTAGTTATAACTCAACAAACCCAAACTCCTCACAGGACACGGCCACTTTTGAGGCATTTAGACTCATAATCTGCTCTATGTTCCTTCTAGACACAATAAGGTACATGTCTTAGCTTTCCACCCCATTAAAAATCATACAATCTGGAGAACTCAAACTCTACTTATTACTAAAACAACCACTAAATGTCCAATAAAAATTGAGTAGAGTTTCCCCTAGAAACTCAACTTGCCCAAATTAACCAATTCACACAACAACCACAACAAACACAACTCAAGACAATCCATCTCCAATATACATCAAAAATAGAAATTCATCACTAAACACACAAACACATAAATTTTCCCAAACCTCTTTTCTTTTGCTCCTCTCTTGCTTAATTTGCTCCACTTTCACCTACTTTCTCTTTTCCCTTAGATTTACCTCCACTTCCTTTTATAAACACATCACAAATACATCAATACCTAAAATAACTTCACAACCTCTAGACTCATAGTGGAGAAACAGAAGAAGAAAACTAACCAAACTTAACTCTTTAGCTAAGAACAAACACTTGAACTTGCTATCAACTAATAGAAACTTGAGCAGAATTTTAATGGAGATTTAGTGACTTAAGAGAAAAGGAAAGAGATGAAGAACGGAGGAAAAGGAGGTTAGAATTATGCCCCTTTCCACCCTCCCTCATGGCTCATAAAGCTATACTAATCTCTTCCCATCATCTCCCAATTTACTTCAACCAAATGCCAACTTGTTATTGGTCCATCCATTGACTGTGCTCTTTAGCCCTTAAGTTTCTCTTATTCTCAAATTAACCCTTTAATATGACTTAATTCATGCATTGACATATATAAGTTCCTATTTTATACAATTTAGCCTATAGGATTAAATGACAAATCTAACCTTGACTTCCAAATAATTCCAGTTATGTCACTACCACACACATTTGACCAAAAACACAACCTAAGCCACTTTTGTATCCCAATGGTGTTCAAAACAACTAGGGTACAAGTCGGGGCCTTACATTAATACATTAAAATAACATTTTTGCATTACCACAAATCAAAAACTTGGATTTGTTTTTCTCTCTTAGACGTCGTTCCCAATTTCTCTAGGCAAGACAGAGATAGTCACTGAGTCACAGCCTGAGCATGACTCGCTCGCCTTCTGCATGCCTCCCTTCTCTTTCTTGTATGTGACCACATGCTTTTCTTTCTCCCATTGCGCGCATACTGCCTTCTTCAATTAGCCCAACACCTCACGTCCCCTGTATGTCTTTTTGCAAGGCTTTATTTATTGTTTTGGCCACTGTTACATGCCTTGCATGCATTTTGTTTTGCTTTCTTGTATCATTTGTTTAGTTTTCTTCATTTTTTATAAATTCCATGTTATTACTTTATTTCATTGTTTATTTGAATTAATGTGTTTTGGACGACATAATAATTTGTTCAATTTATTTAACTTGAACATTTTATTATTATCATTTATATTAATATATTTCTTTTTGTTGTTGATATTTGATACCATTATTATTATCTTTATTATTTATACTAATATACTCACTATTGTTATTATATTACTATTACTATTATTATTATATTATCAGATTATTATTATTATTATTATTATTATTATTATTATTATTATTATTATTATCATTATTATTATTATTATTATTTAATTCGCAATTTATTTAAATGCTTTAGCATACTCGTGCTATTGCCTGCTAGATGAATTTTGGACTACATCATGCATTTTTATTAACTTATTTTATCTATGTTTTTATTGCCGCATTTATTTTATAATAAATAAATATATCAATCATATATATATGCATATGTGCATATATATGTGTGTATATTTATTTATTAGCACTATTTTCTTTTATTTATCTACATTTATTTATTTACATTATATATACTACTTATATATTGCATATTATATTATATAAAATATATTACACTTTCCTCAAATATATATATTCTTATATTTATATAAATATATATATTGGCTATATATTCTATATATATCATTTTTATTCATCACTAACCATTTATTTTTCATTTTCACTGTCACATACATTCTCGAGTTATAGGCGAAAGGTTATGGCAAATGTACCGTAGTTTATTATTCTCTATATGTTAATATTTTGTATTTATTCTTTGGTTTCTTGCAAGGTCTGCAATAATAAAGGTTTTTACACGCTTAACATAAAGATCACGCCACAACTATTTCTATTAATTAATTGAGATTTTTTCCAATAAAGCAGGACCAATGTCCTATTTTTGTAACACAAAATTACACATAAATTATAACTCTATTTCCTAAATTATAAATAATTTTTGTACATAAATTAGCATATATTTTTCATAATAAATGGAACCATTCATCCCCATCTTCTCAAAATGTGAATAATTAAAATCATCTTTTCTTATAATAATTGCACGCGGGAACTAATCTTCCCACTTAAAATAACATTCAGTTGATTCTCCGATTTATGTACGATTTTATCTTTATATTCATTTACATTTTATGATTTTTATCGCTTTCTATGCCATGCTTTACTGCTTTCATTATAACATGTTTTTTACATCTTTATAACATGCTTGAGTGTGCCTTTAATTTATAGCATGACAATTTCAGTGAGAAAAGGGATAAAATAATTAATTCCAAAACCCATTTATGTAATATTAGCCAATGGTATAAATAAGGGTGAGGTCCTAAACCTATATCTGGTTTTGGCCTTAGAAGGTTAGAACTCATTTCCCAATGTTTTATTAGCTGCCGACTCTATGATACCTACCTTGTGGTGCTTAACAAACGCCCTTATAGGTTGATCGCTAATAATGGAATAGGGGTAAATCCCTATCCTGTAACACCCCAAAATGTACCCTACAAGGATTTGTATATGTCTAGGGATATTGGTGATCGAAATTGTACGATTTGATGGTCAGAGTGATTATATAGGAGAAAGGATATGATTAGAATTAAGAAAAAGGGTAATTTTGTCATTTTGCATATACGGATTTAATAGAATGGAATAGTTAACTATGAGGGCTGAATTTTGAGAATGGATCGGTTATATGTTAAATGTATGTGAGTTGTGGTGTCAGATGTGACGAAAGGATGAATTTGGTATTAATGCAAAAGTTTCGGTAAGTGCGGCCAATTCCAAAATCGTAAAGTATTAATTTGGGACTTAATTGAAGGGAGTAAGGATTTAATTGTGGGCCAATGTAAGAATTATATTTATATATTAGGTTATTGTAAGATTAAAGGAGAGGATGTAGACTTAAAGGGATATTGGATATAAAAAAAATCTAGTGGGGGCCAATAGGAAAAGGACATGTGGCATTAGAGATAAGATGGTGGTGGTTGGGGTAATTAAGGAGAGAGAAAATGTGAGAGAGAGCATATTTCTGCTCATCCCTCTCTCCTCCCTCACGTTCCCCCCTCTTTTTCTTCTTTTCTTCCTCTTCTTCTTCTTCTTCTCACGCCATCCTCTCTCTCTTTCTTTGCAAGCCCCAAGATTTGTACAATGGAATTTATAGCTTAAGTGTTCTTAATGAAAGATTTGAGATAAAGGTGTAAGTTTTGAGTTCTAATTTCTAAAATTTTCTCTTTGTTCAATTAGAAATATTAAGTGATATTCTGTGTCTTTGATGAGGAAATTGGAGTAATAAAACTGTAGAAAGAGTATGGAAGCAAGGAAGTGCAACTATTGAAGCTAATTGGAGCATAGGATGTTCAAGTTTGGAAAATCTATCTTTTGAAATATATGTATATGTGTGTATGGATGATTGGATTTTTCTGATGTTTGATACTTATTTGTCAAATTTGGGTTGTTTGTGTTATTTTGTTGTGTGGGTTTGCTAAGTTTTGGTGGGGTTGAGTTTCCAGGGGAAGCTCTACCAAGATTTCATTGGACCTTTAGTGCTTGTTTTAGCTATAAGTTGAGTTATAGATATCCAACTTATGTGAGACAAGTTCCATTAGAAAGCTAATTCATATATCTAAAATTGTCTCTGAAGTACCGAAAGCAAATTCTTGCTCTAAGAGCCTTGAAAATGGTAAAAATCTGGGTGCCTGTGCTTAGATGGCTTCACTGGAGCAGTGTAGGTTGTGTAGCCTATATCTGACATTCTAGATATCCAAGTGACTGAAATTTATTTTTTTTGAAAGCCAACATCCTAAGGTTCATTTGTTAAGAAGGCTATTTTGGCTAAAAATGAGTTTTAGAGGTTGATTTGGGCAGTACAAAGTCAAGAGTGAGAAGTAGTCTCATTACCCTATTTTTCGTAGGGCACTTAGGAGAGGCTTCTGTCGTGAGGACGACCCTTGTCGTGAATGCGATAGAACTTGACTGTTGAGCGTTTTTCCTCTTCCTTTGAACCTCATGGTTGGTAGGGACTCTTGCCCTTCTTTACCCTCCCCTAGGTTGTGTATTCTGATATGTTTTCCTCCAAAAATGCATCTGAACTTCCCTAGAATTGTCTAAAACTTATCCATCATCATGTTGAGAGTCTTTTAGAAGAATAAATGTGGCACGAATGTGCAAGATTTATAAAAGTGTGTTGAGCCATTAATGATTCAAGTTTCGAGTAGGCTTATTTCTAGTTAAGATTTGTATGTGATGTTAAGATTGAATTAAATTATTGTTCTAGGAGTGTAATAAACCAAAATCGAAATGAATGTTTTATATCTCAAATGGTTTTATATGACTATCTAAATAATGAACGACTCTCGATAACTTGAATACTCTAAGATACTTGTGTTGAAGTTCTTGAATTTAATGCATGAATTTGGGAAGTAATGTTTATGAAATTATTATGGACATTATAAGAATAGGTGTGTTTTTATGTGAAGTTGTATTCAATTGAGAATTGATAAGAGTATGATGCTTGGCTCTGTTGCGATCGCGACTAGTGTCGTGAGCGCGACAGAGGCCATCTAGCTTTCTATCGCGGTCGCGACTAAGGTCGCGAGCATGACTCTTCTCTATGCTATGAATATATATTATCGAGCTATTTGGCATGGGTTTTTACTTATGCTTTACATATGACATGTTGTGTAAACTTGGATATGTTACACCATATAAGCTATAGTTGAAATGAATATTTAGGAATATGTTAAAATTATGATGGCATTGAAATGAAAGGGTTATGGTTTGTTATATTGTATATGAGCCATTGCTTTCATTATAAATGAATTATGCACATAATTATTATGTGACTATAATAAAAGTATGCACCTCGAAAATAGTATTAAAAATAACATGTACATCATTAAAGGAATCAAGTATGTGTTAGCCTACGTTAGTCGAGTCGTGGATAGATAGGCATGCCTATAGAGTTCTGTTCACTGCAACCCTCTCTTCTGTTTGGACCCTAATCAGGTACCTGTTCGGATCCTCGTGATCCCTGAAAGTATTTGGATCTTGTTTAAGGTCCCCTCTGTAAAATGTTTTGAATGTGATAAATAAAATGGTTTTCGATTCGTACCCATAAGGTACCGTCACTGTTAGATTCGTATTCATAAGGTACCGTCACTGTATACTCGTTATCCACCCCTATTGACTTAGCAAGCAACAAAATGAATAAAAGAATATGAATTAATTGATAAGTTCTGTGATGACTTGCCAAATGGTTATGTGAATATGTATCGGATGCGTTTGATGATAGACACCATTTGAACTAGTGCTTTACGCACTCCTCTGTTCTAAATCCTTTATGGACACTTATGTTGAAAGTTGTAGTATCTTTAGATACCCATGTGTTTTGTATTATAAGGCGATATCTGTTAAATAAAAAGAAAGGTATCAAGTAATGTTTATTCTAATAGGCATGTATGTAAAGATCTTGATTGCATAAGAAATTGTATTAGGATAATGCATGTTATTAATCTGTTCAAAAGTTATGTGTGTGCTTGTCTATATGATGTCTTTGGAGAGAACTGTTGGAATACTTGATATGCACGATTGTTATAGTTGGAAAAGCTTAGTAAATGTACTTTGTAAATGTATATATATGTGTGTTTATATGTTTGAATGAGAATACAGGTATGCAATGTTCTATCTGCCTTTGGGATGTAGGCATGGGTAAGTGAATCAATAAGAGATATATGTGCGTTGTTTGATGACTATTAATGAATATATTGAGTTTGTATCGATTAGTAAGCATGAGATCGATAACCGGATTTAAGAAAGATATTAGGACTAATTCTGGAACTTGTTTGAATGAAGTTTTTTGTAGAACTACGTGGTTCTGATTCCTAAACCATAGGGATATGTAGGAAGCTTGGAATAATTATTTCGAGTCCGAACCAAATCTGAAAGTTTAAATGTTTTGTTTTATTTTGAACAAGTAATGTTTTGAATAAGGGAAAATGTCGTGACATAAATACTACGACTGTAGTCTGTATAACTTGGAAATGTTTATAAAATGGGATTCTGTAAGCATTATATTCAATTGTTAAAATGTATTTTAATAACTTCTGAAGTTTAACAATCTACAAGGCTATTAAGCGATTTTTAAGTATATAATAAGTTTTATTTAGTAGATTTTGAATAAAAAAGTAAGGAAGTGTTTCGGTTTTCGGTTTATAAGAAGCTCATACGTGTGAAATTGTTTATGTTTAATATCCGAATAAAGATATTCGTTGGTAATAGTTTTAGCCGGTATTCTTTTATGTTTGTGTATTTATATGTTGATTTGCATGTGTTTACCTCGGCAACCACTGTGAGTGGTTGCCCACTATTTGTTTGCCAGACTAAGCGTTATCGCTTAGCATGGTTGTTTTTCCGTGCAGGATAGGAGATCAGAGTAACGCCGCGGCCCGATGAGTTTTGGCCAATGAGTCAGTAGATTGGTATAGGAAGTGTTTTTATTTTGGCTTGTATATAAGTTTCTATTCATAAGTATTTGCAATAAGTTGTAAAATCTTATAGTGCAAACAATGGTATGCGGATGTCATAGATCTAGGATGTGCATGTCTCGAGGTTTGCTTTGAAAAATTTTATTGTTCTAATTTTTGTATTGCCGTGTATGTCATTGTCTTGTAGCACCCTCCACTCACCGTAGCTCTTCTTTCTTTGATACGCTATGTGTGGGGGTTGAGGGTGTTACATTTAGTGGTATCAGAGCATATGTTTAGTCGGTTCTGGACAACTAAGAGTTTAAAGTATGTCTGTATATTTTTGTATTGGCCAAAGCGGATTTCCTTGTTCTGTATTGGTGCTAGAAATTGAAAGTTTTGTACAAGTTAGGTGTAAAGTTAGAGAGCTTAGAGCTGATAGATCACAATCTGTTTGTTTTGGATTATTTATAGTGGAAAGATATGAAAGTTGTGCATTAGTAGTGTTTTATGAAATCTTATTAAGGGGTTTCTCCTAGTATAGTTGGAATTTTAAAAGAATTTCCTATTTTTTTTAGGGAATGCAGAGTAAGGACGTAAATGAATTTGATTTGAGAATATTGGTGGCACTCTGTTTATCTGTCAGCCATCATAATTGAGATTTTTGAACATAAGCATGTGTCAGCATGGAATGGAAAAGTGTAGGCTACCATTAGTGTAGAAAGCGAGTAAGTAACTGATATGGAAAGATTATTTTGCAAGCTGAGTTAAGAAGTGATAAGTTATGACTAAAGTGTATAAGTTATTTAAAAGTGGAATGTTAATGCCTGAGTGTGGAAGTGAAGAGGGATGCGATATGGGAATAATCCGATGTTTGTGAATTTCGAGGACAAAATTCTTTTAGGAGGGAAGAATTGTAACACCCCAAAATGTACCCTAGAAGGATTTGTATATCTCTAGGGATATTGGTGATCAAAATTGTAAGATTTGATGGTCAGAGAGATTATATAGGAGAAAGGATATGATTAGAATTAAGAAAAAGGGTAATTTTGTCATTTTGGATATACGGATTTAATAGAATGGAATAGTTAACTATGAGGGCTAAATTTTGAGAATGGATCGGTTATATGCTAAATGTATGTGAGTTGTGGTGTCAGGTGTGCTGAAAGGACGAATTTGGTATTAATGCAAAAGTTTCGGCAAGTGCGGCTAATTCCAAAATTGTAAAGTATTAATTTGGGACTTAATTGAAGGGGGTAAGGATTTCATTGTGGGCCAATGTAAGAATTATATTTATATATTAGGTTATTGTAAGAATAAAGGAGAGGATGTGGACTTAAAGGGATATTGGATATAAAAAAATCTAGTGGGGGCCAATAGGAAAAGGACATGTGGCATTAGAGATAAGATGGAGGTGGTTGGGGTAATTAAGGAGAGAGAGAATGTGAGAGAGAGCAGATTTCTGCTCTTCCCTCTCTCATCCCTCACGTTCCCCCTTCTTTTTCTTCTTTTCTTCCTCTTCTTCTTCTTCTTCTCACGCCATCCTCTCTCTCTTTCTTTGCAAGCCCCAAGATTTATACAATGGAATTTACAACTTAAGTGTTCTTAATGAAAGATTTGAGATAAAGAGGTAAGTTTTGAGTTCTAATTTCTGAAATTTCCTCTTTGTTCAATTAGAAATATTAAGTAATATTCTGTGTCTTTGATGAGGAAATTGGAGTAATAAAACTGTAGAAAGAGTATGGAAGCAAAGAAGTGCAACTATTGAAGCTAATTGGAGCATAGGATGTTCAGGTTTGGGAAATATATCTTTTGACATATATGTATGTGTGTGTATGGATGATTGGATTTTTCTGATGTTTGATACTTATTTGTCAAATTTGGGTTGTTTGTGTTATTTTGTTGCGTGGGTTTGCTATGTTTTGGTGGGGTTGAGTTTCCAGGGGAAACTCTGCCCAGATTTCATTGGACCTTTAGTCCTTATTTTAGCTATAATTTGAGTTATAGATATCCAACTATTGTGAGACCAGTCCCATTGGAAAGATAATTCATATACCTAAAATTATCTCTGAAGGATTGGAAGCAAATTATTGATCTAAGAGCCTTGAAAATGGTAAACATCGGGGTGCCTTTTCTTAGATGGCTTCACTAGAGCAGTGTAGGTTGTGTAGCCTATATCTGACGTTCTAGATGTCCAATTGATCTAAAATTTATTTTCTTTGAAATCCAACATCCTAAGATTCATTTGACAAGAAGGCCATTTTGGCTAAAAATGAGTTTTAGAGGTTGATTTGGGCAGTACAAAGTCAAGAGTGAGAAGCAGTCTCGTTAGCCCTTTTTTGTTTGGCACTTAGGAGAGGCTTCTATCGCAAGCGCGACCCTTGTCGCGAATGCGATAGAACCTGACTATTGAGGGTTTTTCCTCTTCTTTTGAACCTCATGGTTGGTAGGGACTCTTGCCCTTCTTTACCCTCCCCTAGGTTGTGTATTTTGATATGTTTTTCCTCCCGAAATGCATATGAACTTCCCTAGAATTGTCTAAAACTTATCCATCATCATGTTGAGAGTCTTTTAGAAGAATAAATGTAGCATGTATGTGTAAGATTTATAAAAGTTTGTTGAGCCATTAATGATTCAAGTTTCGAGTAGGCTTATTTCTAGTTAAGATTTGTATGTGATGTTAAGATTGAATTAAATGATTATTTTAGGAGGGTAATAAAGCAAAATCAAAATGAATCTTTTGTATCTCAAATGGTTTTATATGACTGTCTAAATAATGAACGACTCTCGATAACGTGAATACTCTAAGATACTTATGTTGAAGTTCTTGAATTTAATGCATGAATTTGGGAAGTAGTGTTTATGAAATTATTATGGACATTATAAGAACAGGTATATTTTTATGTGAAGTTGTATTCAATTGAGAATTGACAGGAGCATGATGCTTGGCTCTGTCGTGATCGCGACTAGTTTCGCAAGCGCGACAGAGGCCATCTAGCTTTCTGTCGCAATTGCGACTAAGGTCGCGAGCACGACTCTTCTCTTTGCTATGAATGTATGTTGTCGAGTTATTTGGCATGGGTTTTTACTTATGCTTTACATATGACATGTTGTGTAAACTTGGATATGTTACACCATATAAGCTATAGTTGAAATGAATGTTTCGGAATATGTTAAAATTATGATGGGATTGAAATGAAAGGGTTATAGTTTGTTATATTGTATATGAGCCATTGCTTTCATTATAAATGAATTATGCACATGATTATTATGTGAATATAATAAAAGTATGCACCTCAAAAATAGTATTAAAATAACATTTACATCATTAAAGGAAAAAAAGTATGTGTTAGCCTGCGTTAGTCGAGTCGTGGATAGATGGGCATGCCTATAGAGTTCTATTAGCTGCAGTCCTCTGTTCTGTTTGGACCCTGATCAGGTCCCCATTCGGATCCTCGCGATCCTTGAAAGTATTTGGATCTTGTTTAAGGTCGACTCTGTAAAATGTTTTGAATGTGATAAATAAAATGGTTTTCGATTCGTACCCGTAAGGTACCGTCACTGTATACTCCTTATCCACCCCTGTTGACTTAGCAGGAAATAAAATGAATGAAAGAATATGAATTAATTGATAAGTTCTGTGATGACTTGCCAAATGGTTATGTGAATATGTATCGGATGCGTTTGATGATAGACACCATTTGAACCAATGCTTTACGCACTCCTCTGTTCTGGATCCTTTATGGACACTTATGTGGAAAGTTGTAGTATCTTCAGATACCCATGTGTTTTGTATTATAAGGCGATATCTGTTAAATAAAAAGAAAGGTATCAAGTAATATTTCTTCTAATAGGCATGTACGTAAAGATCCGAATTACATAAGAAATTGTATTGGGATAATGCATGTTATTAATCTATTCAAAAGTTATGAGTGTGCTTGTCTATATGATGTCTTTGGAGAGAACTGTTGGAATACTTGATATGCAAGATTTTTATAGTTGGAAAAACTTAGTAAATGTACTTTGTAAATGTATATATATATATGTGTTTATATGTTTGAATGAGAATACAGGTATGTAATGTTCTATCTGCCTTCGGGACGTAGGCATGGGTGAGTGAATCAATAAGAGATTTATGTGCGTTGTTTGATGACTATTAATGAATATATTGAGTTTGTATCGACTAGTATGCATGAGATCGATAACCAGATTTAAGAAAGATGTTAGGACTAATTCTGGAACTTGTGTGAATGAAGTTTTTTGTAGAACTACGTGGTTCTGATTCCCAAACCATAGGGATACGTAGGAAGCTTGGAATAATTATTTCGAGTACGAACCAAATCTGAAAGTTTAAATGTTTTGTTTGATTTTGAACAAGTAATGTTTTGAATAAGGGAAAATGTCGTGACATAAATACTAAGACTATAATCTGTATAACTTGGAAATGTTTATAAAATGGGATTCCGTGAGCATTATATTCAATTGTTAAAACGTATTTTAATAACTTAAGAAGTTTAACAATCTACAAGGCTATTAAGCGAATCTATAAGGCTATTAAGCGATTTTTAAGTATATGATAAGTTTTGTATAGTAGATTTTTAATTAAAAAGTAAAGAAGTATTTCGGTTTTCTGTTTATAAGAAGCTCATACGTGTGAAATTGTTTAAGTTTAATATCCGAATAAAGATATTCGTTGGTAATAGTTTTAGCCAGTATTCCTTTATGTTTATGTATTTATATGTTGATTTGCATGTGTTTACCTCAGCAACCACTGTAAGTGGCTGCCCACTATTTGTTTTCCTGACTAAGCGTTATCGCTTAGCACAGTTGTTTTTCCGTGCAGGATAGGAGATCAGAGTAACACCGCGGCCTGCTGAGTTTTGGCCAATGAGTCAGTAGATTGGTATAGGAAGTGTTTTGATTTTGGCTTGTTTATAAGTTTCTATTCATAAGTATTTGTAATAAGTTGTAAAATCTTATAGTGCAAACAATGGTATGTGGAAGTCATAGATCTAGGATGTGCATGTCTCGAGGTTTGCTTTGAAAAATTTTATTATTCTAATATTTGTATTGCTGTGTATGTCATTGTCAGGTAGCACCCTCCACTCACCGTAGCTCTTCTTCCTTCGATATGATATGTATGGGGATTGAGGGTGTTACATGTCCATTGTGAAGCGACTAGCTTTTTTCGAGTTAAATGAACCTTCATCCGGTCTCAGGTCAAAAACATGGACTTTTGAGAATAAACCGGATACAACTCGAGGGTTCAGGGCCCGTCACAATGGCGACTCCACTGGGGACCAATGAGATTTTGCTCTGAAAGTACCTTTAGTTAATCTAATATGAATGGGTTTAAGGTTAAGATATTTTATTTTTCTTCAAAAAATTGCTTTTCATTCATGCTAGAGCCTTAGAATTATGTTAGGCGTCCATCTTTCAACCCCGATGAATTCCTAAAAACACAACTCTGCGTTCACTCAATATAGGGAAGAAATTTGGGATAATAACCAACCCAGGCCTCATGCCGTTTTGTATATCAAATAATGACCCGACCGGTTGTTATGCATATGACAAGTTAGACCTGTTGGCAGGGATCATGCTTAGGTGCCCTTAAAGCTGTATTACCAGACTAAAACCCATGTAATGGCATAGACACTTCCACCAGGGGGCATGCACCATAATACATTGCTTGTGATGTGGGCCTTTATGTATTTAGTAAATCCAAATAAATTTAGTTGTCTGCTCATCAAAGGTTTTCATGCCCTGGTGGGCACATTTCAATTTACTTGGACTATTTATATACACAATGGCCAAAATCCATCCGCATGCACTTTCAAGAAAGAGAAGTTATGCTACCGGCTTGCCGTCGTGCACTACACGCGTTCATTGGGTTCCCTGTTAACCCATGGACTAAGCCTGCGTAAGAAAGAGCCTGCATGACCTCCTGTGTAGGAGTGATAAGGTTGGGAGGTGCTTTCCTTTCTTTTGCATGTGTTTGTCTGTGTTGTATACACACATGTCGTGCATAAGATTTTTGTGAAATTGTGATAATAGTTAAAACATGAACCTTTCATTTTGTGTATAATTTTTACCATTCAATAAATAATAAAACGTGTACATTTTATGCGTATAATTTTCGCTATATAATGGAAAGTTTATATCTCTTTTTATGCATATGATTTTTACACGTGGGTCCCATTCTGTGTTCATAATTTTTTCACGTGCTTAATTAATTCTAAATGCCCTTGATTTTGAAGCCATCATATACCGTTTACTTAGGTGGTTTAGGGATCTTGATAGTCATTTTATCAGAGCATCTTGTCCAAAGCAGTCAGCATCCAGTATGTCAAAACTGAGGACAGCAGCCAAGTCACACTCATAACTGGATCCCATAACTATCTAGGAAGTGGTCTATATGTTTTTACATATAGTATACATTCCTGGACATAGTAGCACATATTGCATGTAGTACTCATTCCCGCACATAGTTTCTCATAAGTACTTTGCACCTATAAGTCTTCACAGATATGTTTGATATGTATAAATCTGTATCAATTCCATGCTTGTAATGCTTTGCATATATACTTTGTAATTACATACCCTACATGTATAATTCTATATGTGGTCTACACACACATGTCTTTGCACATATTTTGTATACACATTTTTGTACTGTATATGTTCCACACACACATGTTTTGTAAATATCTCATGTACACATTTCTGTATAAAATGTTTACCACATTTGTTTTATGCACACAATCCCTTACATGACTTCTTCATATGCAAGCCCTTGTATTTCAACAAACACCACACATGGTTCTCGGCACATAATTTGAATATATAATCTTTATGAGCATATTTTGCAAATAATGCTTTATATACTTACACGATCTCTTATGTATGTATAAATTTTGATAAGAAATTTTTTGAAAGGTTGTACCCTAAAATATTGACATGGTTGCACCTAGTAAGGTACCCTCAATTCAAAGTTTGATTTTGTCCTAATTGTTCTCAACTATGAATGGTTTTGATCTCATCTCTAAAAATTTTCTTTTCCTTCCTTTTGAGATAAGCATAGGGTAAATATCTTTTGTCTCCGATAGCTGGACCCCATTGAAACCTTGACTATATTAGGTGATTTCTAATTTCAGAGCACCTTGAGGTAGTTTTGAAAACAAACTGAGAAAAATTAGTTGCAATTAAGGGATTGGATGAAAATTCCCTAAGAGCATTAGAACCTTTCCAATTACCCATCAAATTGACACCGAGATATGACATAATCTAAAAAGTGAGTTAGGCAATCCTTATTTGTATAGCTCTCCAAATGACTTTTTTCTACCCTTATTTTGCAATCCCTTGCTAGCCCATTGAGCCTTTATTTTTGTATGCTAAATACGTACCGATTTTTTTTATTATACATATTAAAATTACCTTTTTCCGAAAATGATTTTTGCCTCCCCTTAGAAGAATGGCCACCCTAGTAACGATGGGGTTTAAACTTTGCGAAAAAAGGGGTTTAATTCTTGTCAGTCCTTTATGAAAATAGAAACATAAGGTTGTAATTAAAGACATAAGCTTGGGATACCAAAAAAAAGGGTTGAGCTAGTACCCCTTGATAAATCTTAATGGTTATCTTTTCAACCTCAATTGTTATTATGAGCTGAGCTTGATAAAATAATACCAAGTACAAATTCAATAATACCTTGACAAAATACAATTGGGCTAGGAATGGTTTTCTTATCAGTCAAATAAAGTGGGGTGGTCATTTTTCTCTAGCAACCTAATGTTTTCATGATAGCCATCTACCTAAGCCTAACGTTACAACCAATGTAAGACATGTTTATTCTTGGTTCTGTCTTATCTCATTCAGCAGAGATGGTCATCTAACAAGGTTTGGTACGTAGGAAGAGGCATACGGTGTTTCTTGAGCTTCAAGTGGGAAGCCATAAGTGCATTTATGCATTTGAGCTGAGTTTTGTCCCTAACCTTGAATCTAGAATTTCATTTCAAATGGCGAAAAATTTTGTTTTGGTTGTTCACACACACACAGAGAAATTGTATGGTATGCCTTGTGTTTATGCGTTGGCTTAGTAAACCTTGATATTTATATGTTTATCTTCTTACCCCTCATTAAGAATGACTCCTTAATTCTTTTTACTGAGATTGAATTAGTTGAGAATATGGTTCATTCAATACATTCAAAGGCAAGTAAAAGCTTAAATTTGGGGTATCTAGTAGGCCGCAATCATTTCACAGCCTTGGGGTATTTCTTGCCCTTATTCACACCATGCGATATTATTTGCACATATGTTTTCTGACAAAATTTTTACACATGTTTGTAGCAAATATTTTACAAATAGTTTTGCACACACAATTTTCAATGCATGTTTTGGTGAATAAAATCTTTGGCAAGCATCTTTCACCATTTAAGTGTCTGTAGATGCTTTTGCGTACATAGTTCTCTAAACTTTAGTTTTTTGTAAGCACTTCTTTTCACATATTTCATAAGCACATTTTTGGCATGTATTTGACATGCACATTCTTCGCACGTATTCTACACATATCGCATATGCACCCTTTTTGCATACATCACACACTCATAATTCTTTTTGCATGATAAATCTATGCACATACTCTTTGTACATAATGCCACAAATAATTCAGAGATAATTCTTTGTACATGTGCCACCCACACACAATTCCTTTGCATGCATTTTTACACACACATCCTGTGTATCTATTCTTATACATATAATTTTGTTGCATAATTCTTTGCACACACTTTGTACATATCTCATGCACACGTCTTTGCACATATCTCACATACACATTCTTCGTATGTATTCTGCACATATCCTTTATTCACAATTTTTGCATGTTTTCGGTACCCATAATTCTATTAGCATGATGAATCTTTACACATACTTTACTTGATACTCCTTGTACATAATCCTTTGTGCAAGTTTCATGTATATAACTTTGTGCATATATTTCACACAAATGATTCATTATGCACACACATTCTATTGTTGTGCACGTAACCTTAAAGGAAAGGTCAAAATAGACGTCATGAGTGAGAATAGGCCAAAGGGACGATTTCAACTCAACACTGGCGCTCACCCATGCTGGATAATTAGATCAAGATAAAGTCCCAAGGGAAAAGGAATCATACGGATCCATGTAAAAAGGTGAATATCCAGAAGAATGAGTCTATCAATGTGCACCATGCTGGGGGCAGTCAGGTAAAATTCCTTATGTAAATAATAATAAAAATCTCAAAAACTCAAAATTAAAGGCCTTGAAACATTTTGAAAAATCCAACATACACTCAAAATGTAAAATTTCAAAACACATACAAAATGTATAAATTCAAAATACATTTTATCTGTACAAATTCTAAATACACTTAAACTATACAAATACAAAACACAATCAAAATACATTCAACCTGTAAAAATTCAAAACACATTTGCAATGTGAAAATCCCAAAAATTTGCAATCCCAAAAATTCACTAAGAAAAACCCTTGCCGGCAAATCAAAGCCTCTCGTGAGCATTTAAGCCTCTTAATCAGTATAAGCAGATCAAGATAAAGTTCACACAAGTTGAAATCATGCAAATGGATGAAAAAAGGAGTAATTCTATCAGGTAAACAAAGGAGATTCGACATGCTGACAAGCTGGCATCAATCATCCGACCAATCTTGGTTAGACATGCTTACAAGCTAGCGTCAACCAATCAAACTTGATATGTCATACCAATAAGCTAGTGACTATTAGTCCACCAAAGGAGAATCACCATTCCAACAAGCTGGCGTTAATCATTCGATGAATCCTAATTTGTCATTTGGACAAGCTGGCGACAATCAGTTCTTTAAACCTGATATGTCATATCGACAACCTGGTGACTATCAGTCCACCAAAGGAGATTCGACATGCCGACAAGCTGCCGTCAATCATCCAACAAATCTTGGTTAGAAATGCCAATAAGTTGGCATCAACCAATCGAACCCGATATGTCATGCCGACAAGCTGGCGACTATCAGTCCACCAAAGGAGATTCGACATGCCAACAAGCTAGCGTCAATCATTCGACTAATCCTAGTTAGACATGCCGTCAAGCTGGCGACTATCAGTCAGCCAAAGGAGATTTAACGTGCCGACAAGCTGGCATCAATCATTCGACCAATTCTGGCTAGATATGATGATAAGCTAGCATCAACCAATCAAACCTGATAAGTCATGCCAACAAGTTGGCGACTATCAGTCCATCAAAGGAGATTTGACATGCTAAAAAGCTGGGATCAATCATCCTTCCCCATTGTGATTCTTCATGCTGATTAACTAAAAATAATCACATTCTTCCCAATTGTGATTCTTTATGCTAATAAACTGGCAATAATCACCATCTTATCAAATGTGGTTCTTCTTGCCGATAAACTGGAGATAATCACATTCTTCGCAATTGTGATTCTTCATGCTGACAAACTAACAATAATCACAATCTTATCAAATGTGGTTTGTCATGTCGATAAACTGGCAATAATTGCATTTTTCCCAATTGTGATTCTTCATGCCGATAAAGTGGCGATAATAACAATTTTATCAAATATGGTTCTTCCTTCCAATAAATTGGCCATAATAATATTCTTTTCAATTGTGATTTTTCATGCCAATAAACTGGCAATAATCACAATCTTATCAAATGAGGTTCTTTATGCCGATAAACTGGCGATAATCACATCGTTCCCAATTGTGATTCTTCATGCCGAAAAATTGGCGATAATCACAATCTTATCAAATGTGGTTCTTCATGCCGATAAACTAGCGATAATCACATTCTTCCCAATTGTGATTCTTCTTGCCGATAAACTAGCCATAATCACAATCTTATCAATTGTGGTTCTTCATGCCGATAAATTGGCGATAATCACATTCTTCCCAATTGTAATTCTTCATGCCAATAAATTGGCGATAATCACAATATTTTGAAATGTGGTTCTTTATGCCGACAAACTAGCCATAATCACATTCTTCCTAATTGTGATTCTTTATGCTGATAAACTGGCGATAATCACAATCTTATCAAATGTGGTTCGTCATGGTAATAAACTGGCAATATTCACATTCTTCCCAATCGTGATTCTTCATGCTAACAAGCTGATAATAATCACAATTTTTTCAAATGTAGTTCTTCATGCCAACAAACTGGCGATAATCACATCCTTCCCAATTGTGGTTCTTCATGCTGACAAGTTGGCGATTATCACAATCTTAACAATTGTGGTTTTACATTCCAACAAGCCGGCGTTAATCACACTTTCATCAAACCTAATTCAACATGCCGACAAGCTGGTGTTGATCAGTTTACCAATGAAAATTTGACATACCAGCAAACTAGTGTCAATTAATCAAACATGATTTGTCATGCCGACAAACTGACGACAATCAGTTTATCAATATTGATTAGGCATGCCAACAAGTTGGCGTCAATCAATTCATCAATAGAGGCTTAACATGCCAATAAGTTGGCATCAAATATCCAAATCAACATGATTTAACATACCGACAAGCTGGCATTAATCATGCTCCCATAAAGTCCTTTCAACAGGCAATCCAAACCTTTTTACAAGTGTTTAAATCCTTTTTATAAGTAACCAAAATCCATTTTACAGGTAATGAAAATCCTTTTTTCAGGTACTAAAATACTTCTTATAAGTGATTAAAATCCTTTTTTCAAGTGTTTTGAATCCTTCTTACAGGTATTAAAAATCCTTTCCACAGGTACTAAAAAAAGCTTTCCACATATTATATAAAAAAAAAACCTTTCCAAATGTGATAAAACCTTTCCATAGGTGATAAAAGACCTTCCACGGGTGATAAAAAATCTTTCCACAGGTGATAGAAAGCCTTTCTATCGGTGATAAAAGCCTTCCCAAATGTGATTTAACATGCCAACAAATTGGCATTAAATAATGACACTCAACTCCTTTTCAACTGTGATTTAACATGCCGATAAGCTGGCATTAATCAATCACAATCACACCCCTTCCAAGGATGGTTTGACATGCCGACTGGCATCAATCATCCTTTCCAATTGTGGTTTAACATGCCAACTAGTGTTAATCACACCTCTTCTAAGGATGGTCTGACATGCCGATTGGCATCAATCATCCTTTCCAACTGTGGTTCGACATGCCGATTGGCATCAATCACACCTCTTCTAAGTATGGTCTGAGATGCTTACTGGCTTTAAACATCCTCTCCAATTGCGATTCGACATGCCGACTGGCGTCAATCACACCTTCTAAGGATGGTCCAGCATGCCGACTGGCATCAATCATCCTTTGCAATTGTAGTTTGACATACCGATTGGCGTCGATCACTACTAAAATTTAAAAACCTCAAAGTCTCCGTGTGAATGTTAAAGCCATCTTAGTGGTTTGACATGCCGACTGGCATCGATCATTGCTAAAAAACAAATTATCGAAGTCTCTCAATGAGCATAAATCCTTTGAAATCATCAAAGCCTCTTTGTGAGCATAAGCAGATCAAGATGAAATTCACCACCAACCCATCACCAAATCAAGGAGCAAAGTGGAGATTGCAAATTTCGATTCACGATGTCTGATAGGCATGCAACATCGAATCGCACTCCACACCAACTTAAGCAAGGTGGAGATTGCAGGTTTTAGTTCCCAATGCCCTTTAATATGTAATGCATGATTGCTCTTTACGCTAGCTTAACCACCACAATAAAACAGCCACCTCAGGTACGCACCTCTATCTTAACTCTGAACTTTAGATAACCTAGACAACAGTGTACTAGCTTCTCTAAAGTTGGGAACAACTGTAGACAATGTGTCTTCAGGTGGTTTTTGTCAGGGTTACCTAACAAGGATAAAAAAAATTTGAGTTGAGCTACAGTTAAGACCATGACTCACTACGAGTCACAATTAAGACCGTGGCTCATTGCATATTGTGGCCAGGGATACGTTTAACGTCCTGGCCCGTGTGTTCTTCCCTACTGAGTCATGACTTGGAGCAAGGTCGTGACTCACCTCTATGATACTCGGGAAGGGCATTTTTCACCCTTTCTTCCTTTTTTCCAACAACTCCCATAGCTCACTAAGTTACAAGAGTGACTGGGCTTTATTTCCCTAGTTTTCTAAACTTCCTACAATTGGAAAACAGAGGATAAAAATTAATTAGATAATTTTCTTATTTTTTTTCAATTTTTCACACTATTATCTTGGGCATTTAAGGCTCATAATGGTTTATATAAAAAGGGGGACTCACCTAGAGAGAAGAAGAGGAGGTTCTCTGAATAGACCCAAAAACAAAGAAAGGAAATAAAGAGAGAAAGGAAAAATTACATAGAATAGAGAGAGAACCGAGAGCAAAAATCGAAAGAAACCACACCAAACATAGAGAGAGACTTAGGTGCAAGATTTTCTTGATCTTGAGCATACAAAAAATTGAAGGTAATATAAAAGACCTAAAACTCAGGACAATGTGAAAAAGATTGGTTTTAACCTGTAAGCATCTCTATTTTTTAGTTAATCTTTGATTTCGTTGATTTTGAGTTTTTGTAAATAATATTGTCTGATCCTTGTTTATTTCATCTTATTTTTGGTTTATCTTATATTTGTTATGGTTTTCTCTAAAACAACAACAATGGAAATTATTGTCATCACCTCTCTTCTTCCCTAGTTTCTGCATTCTTCATGTTTTGATTTTTGATTCTTTTCATTTATGTTTTAAGTTAAAATTTTTCTATTTTATCTTGAATTTTGAATGGTCCTTTTAGGTTTTATTTTTTGTTTTTTGCATAAAGAATATGAATTGTCACTGTTCATCTTTTTCCTCCCATCTTACTATAATTTCTATTTTTTATGGCATGATTCTGATTTGTGATTTCCCTTGATTAAGTTAAGTTTTCTTACATAAAAATCAGTTTAAATAAGTTTTTAGGAATTTCAATACATTAAAATAACATTTTTTCTTTTCACAAATGAAAAACTTGAATTTCTTTTCTCTCCTGGGTGTCGTTCCCAGTTTCTCTAGGCAAGATAGAGTTGAGTCACTGTAACACCCCCTTCCCATACGTAGGCGATCCCATCCGAGAAGGAGTGAGATGTCGTATGAGTAAAGGTGCCACCAAGCAAGTACAAAGTAAAACATACATTCATTCAAACATACATTCAGAAAATACAGAATAATTAAAAACTTAACATGCAGAAAGCAAAAGCTGATCATGCATTACTATAATAAACTATTATAATAATGATCTGATCAACTAGCTGAAACAAAATAATATTACATATACAAAATATAGATACAAAAGCGGAAGCTGATACAGAGAGTTCTATACAAAAAGAATCAATAACTGATACAAAACTGAGCCCTACACTAATCCCTTCTGTGTTGGCTTGATGACGGCGACTCTCCCAAAGCAAAACGCCTTCCGCACCTGCACGGGTAAAAACACCGTGCTAAGCGATAAACGCTTAGTGGGGAAACACACATAGATTAATGGACGGCCATTCACAATGGTCGTCAAGGCATAACACATTCACAATGGCAGAATGCAAAGGTTATAACATAATCCATATAAACATGCTCGTATTTAAAAACCATACATTCAGTATCTCATAATCATATCCATTACAGAATAATCCATAATACAATACATTGATATACTCATTCAGATAATCCTTTAATAGCCAAATCAGATCAAGCAGATCAAATAAACATCTAAAGAACACCTGCTGACTCTAGATAGTGGATAACGAGTGTACAGACAGTACTTTCCGGGTACGAGCCAATTACAGACAGTACATTACGGGTACGAACCGATTAAACCATTTTACTTTAACTTTCACAGATATTTTCAAAAGGGACCTTAAACAAGATCCAATACAGAAAAGGGTTCGCGAGGAACAAAACGGGGACCTGATCGGGGTCCTAACAGAACTATGGGCTGCAGCTAACAGACTCTATTAGGCATGCCTAACTATCCACTTACTTGACTCTAGCAGGTTATGCGTCAAACAGATCACATTTCAGAGTACAGAATAGTATTCATCAGAAATTCATGGTATCACGCATATCAAAGCATCAAACAGTGAGACATGCATCATACAACAGTAAAGTCCATTCAGAAGAAAATACCAGATTCATTTCTGAGTTAAAAACTAGGAAATTTCGGAGAAACGAGCTGAACGGAGGAACGGGCGAGATTGGCTAGTCAAGAGGCGTGACTGGCCTTCCCAACAGGCAGGTCACGCGACGTGACTGAGGGTCACGCGACGTGACCGAGGGTCACGCGACGTGACTTGCTTGTTCCTCGCCGATCACGTTGCGTGATCTTCGCAAATCACGCAACGCCCTCGCAGGTCACGGCGTGACTGGACGTCACATCTCGTGACATGCTACTCACATTGCGGATCACGTTGCGGGATCTTCGCAAATCACGCTTCACCTTCGCAGGTCGCACGACGTGACCGAAGATCACGTCCCGTGACTTGCTTGTTCTTCAGCTGGTCACGCGACTGGCTTCTCAGCAGGCAGGTCATGACATGACCGAGGGTCACGACTCGTGACTTGCCTTCTTTCGTAGCGAGTCACGCGACAGAGAGAACTTCTACAGTATTTCGATTTTTCCCAGAATTTCCAGAATTCAATCCCAATTTGATTTAAAACCATACAAACCTGTTTTTACCTTCCAGAAATCATCTCAAACAACATAGGCAACAATTATACAACTCAATTCATCAAATAATTAACCAAATCAAACCAAGAACATATGCATTCAAACTTACAGGAACATAAACCCTAGAAATTTTACAGTAAATTCAAACTCACACAATTGCACAAATAAACATTCCCAAACCTGGATTCTAAGCTTCTAACACTTAGTCCCACTGCTCCCAGCAACCTCTTTGCCTTTGGGATCGCGTGGAGCCTCAGCTAGAACACAAACACAGTAATGAACATCAACATGCAACCCTAATTTAAAACTCAACCTAATGAAGAAGATGAAGATGTAAAGTTATAGCAAAACAAAGACAAGATATGCACTTACCAAGCTAGGAGTAAGAGTGACCAATTTCCACAACCACACTTATTTAACAGATAGCAAGTAGTAATTAGGAGAGGGAAAAGGAAGAAGAAGATGAAGGTTGAAGGGAAAAACGTGAATCTGATTTCCTTTCACTCTTCCTTCATTTCTTTCTTTATTTTCCTTAACCTAATACACATGTCATTTTCCTTGGTGGTGGGACTTACTCACTCACACCCTAATTCCACACACAACACTCACACCTAATGCATTCCTAACTAAAACACCCTACAATGGTATGCTCTGATGTACACAATTAATTCCTAACTAATTCACACACTAATGTCATGTAGGCACCCACATAATAATAAAACCCCAAAATCATATATTTTATTAAAATACCCTTATGAAATGCTGAACACATGCGAATGCTTACACATACAGACAAACAGACAGACAGACAGACAGGCTCATTCTACTAGGGGGCAAATGGGGTGTGACAACTCTCCCCTACTAATAAGAATTTCGTCCTCGAAATTCTCACCTGAACTGAATAACTGTGGATACTGAGCTCTCATCGACTCCTCTGGTTCCCAAGTCGCTTCCTCGACTCCATGATGGATCCACAACACTTTAACCAAAGGAATCTGCTTATTCCTTAACTGCCTCACCTCTCGGGCTAGAATAGCTCGCGGTTCCTCATCATAAGAGAAGTCTGGTTGAACCTGGATATCCTGAACTGACAGAACATGTGAAGGATCTGATCTGTACCGACGAAGCATCGAAACATGAAACACATCGTGCAACTTTGCTAACTCCATCGGTAACGCCAATCTATAGGCTACAGGTCCTACCTTAGCCAAAATCTCATATGGTCCAATGAAACGAGGACTAAGCTTACCCTTCTTTCCAAATCGAAGCACTCTCCTCCAAGGAGAAACTTTAAGGAAAACTTTGTCCCCGATCTCAAAATGCACGTCTTTCCTCTTTAAATTGGCGTAAGACTTCTGTCGATCCTTGGCTGCTTTCAAATTCCGCTGCACTACTCTGATTTTCTCTTCAGTATCTCTAACCAAGTCTGGTCCAATCATAGCTCTCTCGGATAGCTCAGTCCAACAAATCGGAGTCCTACACTGACGACCATACAAAGCCTCATATGGTGCCATACCGATACTCGACTGGAAACTGTTGTTGTAGGCAAACTCCATAAGTGACACATATCTGTCCCAGCTACCCGGAAAATCCAAAGCACAAGCTCTCATCATATCCTCCAGAATCTGAATAACTCGCTCTGACTGACCATCGGTCTGAGGATGAAACGCTGTACTGAAGTTCAACCTAGTGCCCAAAGCTCTCTGTAACTCCTTCCAAAACTTGGAAGTAAACCTCGGATCCCGATCTGAAACTATGGACAAAGGCACACCATGCAACCGAACTATCTCATCCACATAGATACTGGCCAATCTGTCCATGGAGTAGTCCACTCTAACCGGCAGAAAGTGAGCTGATTTCGTAAGCCGATCCACAATAACCCAAACCGAATCATGCTTCCTCTGAGTCAAAGGCAAACCAGAAACAAAGTCCATGGCGATATCATTCCATTTCCACTCAGGAATAGATAAAGGCATAAGCAAACCCGAAGGAACCTGATGCTTAGCCTTTACCTGCTGACAAGTCAAGCACTTGGAAACAAAATCCACTATATCACGCTTCATACCGGACCACCAATAGAATTGCTTCATTTCTCTATACATCTTCTCACTGCCCGGATGCATAGTAAAGACTGAACTATGCGCCTCACTCATGAGCTGTCTCCTCAAATCCTCAGACTCTGGCACACACAAGCGATCTCTGAACATAAGTACCCCATCCTGAACTGAGAACTCTGACTGCTTGCCCGATCTAAACTCATGCATAATCCGCTGAAGCCTCTGATCATCTCTCTGTGCATCCACTATCCTCTGTCTCAAAGTAGGCTTCACACGCAACTGGGCAAGCAAAGCCCCATCAGAACCAAATCTCCATCTGAATCGCCTCAAGAACAAGGCTGAAACTGATTTCTGACTCAAAGCATCGGCGACTACATTAACCTTACCAGGATGGTAATCCACAATGCAGTCGTAGTCCTTAAACAACTCCAGCCATCGGCGCTGTCTCATGTTCAACTCTTTCTGTGAAAGGAAATACTTCAAGCTCTTGTGGTCCGAGAAGATCCTACACTTTTCCCCATACAAGTAATGACGCCAAATCTTCAAAGCAAATATCATAGCTGCCAATTCAAGATCATGCGTCGGATAGTTCTTCTCATGTGGCTTCAACTGACGAGAAGCATAAGCCACTACTTTTCCTTCCTGCATCAGCACACATCCAAGACCAACTCCAGAAGCATCACTGTAAATAACAAACTCCTTACCCGAGATGGGTTGAGTAAGGATAGGAGCCTCAACAAGCAACTGCTTTAACCGATCAAAACAAGACTGACACCTGTCTGACCACTCAAATCTGACTCCTTTCCTCAACAATCTAGTCATCGGAGCAGCAATCACAGAAAATCCCTTAACGAACCGACGGTAGTAACCTGCTAAACCGAGGAAACTCCTCACTTCCTGAACATTTCGAGGCGCTTTCCAATCAACTATCGCCTCAATCTTGGCTGGATCTACTTGAATACCTCTAGCTGAAATAATGTGACCCAAGAATGATACTTCTCGAAGCCAGAAGTCACACTTGCTAAGCTTAGCAAACAACTGATGCTCTCTCTACATCTGCAAAACCAATCTGAGATGCTCCTCATGCTCACTCTCATCCTTGGAATACACCAAGATGTCATCAATGAACACTACTACAAATCGATCTAAGTATGGCCTAAACACACGATTCATCAGATCCATAAAAGCCGCTGGAGCATTTGTCAAACCAAACGGCATCACAAGAAACTCATAGTGGCCATACCTAGTCCAAAATGCAGTCTTAACCACATCTGCATCCTGAACACGAAGCTGGTAGTACCCTGATCGAAGATCTATCTTGGAAAAGACACCCGCACCTCGAAGCTGATCAAATAAATTTTCAATCCTAGGCAGTGGATACTTATTCTTCACTGTAACCTTATTAATCTGGCGGTAGTCAATACACATCCGCAGGGATCCATCTTTCTTTTTGACAAACAGAACTGGAGCTCCCCAAGGAGATATGCTCGGTCTAATAAACCCCTTATCCAATAACTCTTGTAGCTGAGATTTAAGTTCCCTCAACTCTACAGGAGCCATCCGATAAGGTGCTCTCGAAATAGGTGTAGTACCTGGCATGATCTCAATGGACAACTCAACCTCTCTCTCAGGAGGCAAACCAGGCAACTCGCTCGGGAACACATCACCAAACTCCCGCACTACAGGAATATCCTCAATCTGAACTTGATCTCTCTTGGAGTCTAACACAACTGCTAGAAAAGCCTCACAACCTTTCCTGATAAATCTCTTGGCTTGCATCGCAGAAATCACATTATTCACTGAACTAGCACCCAAACCTTTCAGAAACACAAGAGACTGACTTCTATCCCGAAGTACAACTGTCTTCCTATGGCAATCAACTACAGCCCGATACTTACCCAACCAGTCCATACCCAGAATCAGATCAAACTCTCTGAAGGGTAACTCAATCAGATCCGCTGGAAGCACAGCTCCCTCAACAATCAGAGGACAACTCCTAAAAACTCTACTCACACTGACACTATGCCCTAATGGACTGGTCACACAAATCTCATAATCTAACTGATCAACTGAATGCAATTTATCAACAATTCTATCTGTGCACAAATAGGAGTGTGTGGAACCAGGATCAATTAGAGCATACAACTCAGTGTCATGGAGTAGGAACTTACCAGCAATAACATCAGGCGCATCCTGCTCATCTCTGGCTCTCATAGCATAAGCTCTAATGGCAGTCTGAGGAGGACGCTCAACAGTCTCAGATGCAGCTCCATCTCTATGCCGACCACCTCGACCTCTACCTCGGCCTCTACCTCGAGTAGCCTGAGAAGCATTCGAACCAACCCTACTAGCTCCTCCCTGAGGTCCTGAATCCTCAATCGACTGGGGATAACTAGCCACATGGTGCTCAGTGCTCCCACATCTAAAACATCCCCCAGTGAGCCACCTACACTCACCCCGGTGAGCCTTGCTGCAATTCTCACAAATAGGTATGGCATCAGATTTACCTCCCCTACCAGAACCTGACACAGCTGCAGAACCCTGACGTCTACCTCTAGAAGCCGGACCAGATGCTGACTCATCCTGTGGGTTCCTAGATCTCTTACCCGCTGAAGATCCTCCACGAGAAGAACTCCTCCTCTGAGCTCTCTCTCTCAACACAGTCTCTGATAACTCGGCTCTCACTGCAGCCTCCACTATCTGATAGTAGCAAACCCCAGGTATACACATCAAGGAAATCAAAGCAATCTTCAATGACTCATTTAACCCAGCCTCGAAATGCTTGCATCTAAAGTCATCAGTCATAACTCCTCGTGGGGCATAGCGAGATAACCTGTTGAACTCTTTCTCATACTCTGCTACTGACATGGCCCTCTGCTTCAAACTCAAAAACTGAGCCCATCTCGCATCTCGATAAGTCTGAGTAATGTACTTCTTTATGAACTCACCCTCAAAGAACTCCCAAGTAATCGGATCCGGTAGCTGAGGATGCCTGCAAACCAACTCCCACCACTCAAAAGCAGACCCCTGTAGAAGAGCTAATGCACACTCTGCCTGCTGGTCGAGAGGACACCGAATCTCTCTAAAGGCACGCTTCACTTTGTCTAACCATTTCTCTGCGATCTCAGACTCATTCAAACCCGTTCCATAGAAATCCTCAACTCCTGCCCTTCTCAAATTCTCCATAGGTGCTCTAGGAGCAGTCACTCTCTCCAAAACCCTAGCCATGTCCTGATGCAGTCTAAACATAGCCTCAAAGGGCATGGCTGCGGCCTCGGGCTGAACCCTAGCATGCTGAGCCGACACAGTAACAGAAACAGACTGATCTACAGCGGGAGGATTCACACTCTCGGCGGACTCCTCACGCGCACCATGGGCAGAATTAGAAGCCATCTAAATAAACAAGAAACAACTGTATCAGCCAACACAGATCTAGACACATACACATCTAAGAAATTCAGAACCATCACAACAACACCCAGAAACGCCTAAACCTATGCTCTGATACCACTAACTGTAACACCCCCTTCCCATATGTAGGAAATCCCATCCGAGAAGGAGTGAGATGCCGTATGAGTAAAGGTGCCACCAAGCAAGTACAAAGTAAAACATACAATCATTCAAACATACATTCAGAAAATACAGAATAATAAAAAACTTAACATGCAGAAAGCAAAAGCTGATCATGCATTACTATAATAAACTATTACAATAATGATCTGATCAACTAACTGAAACAAAATAATATTACATATACAAAATATAGATACAAAAGCGGAAGCTGATACAGAGAGTTCTATACAAAAAGAATCAATAACTGATACAAAACTGAGCCCTACACTAATCCCTTCTGTGTTGGCTTGATGACGGCGAGTCTCCCAAAGCAAAACGCCTTCTGCACCTACACGGGTAAAAACACCGTGCTAAGCGATAACGCTTAGTGGGGAAACACACATAGATTAATGGACGGCCATTCACAATGGTCATCAAGGCATAACACATTCACAATGGCAGAATGCAAAGGTTATAACATAATCCATATAAACATGCTCGTATTTAAAAACCATACAATCAGTATCTCATTATCATATCCATTACAGAATAATCCATAATACAATACATTGATATACTCATTCAGATAATCCTTTAATAGCCAAATCAGATCAAGCAGATCAAATAAACATCTAAAGAACACCTGCTGACTCTAGATAGTGGATAACGAGTGTACAGATAGTACTTTCCGGGTACGAGCCAATTACAGACAGTACATTACGGGTACGAACCGATTAAACCATTTTACTTTAACTTTCACAGATATTTTCAAAAGGGACCTTAAACAAGATCCAATACAGAAAAGGGTTCGCGAGGAACCAAACGGGGACCTGATCGGGGTCCAAACAGAACTATGGGCTGCAGCTAACAGACTCTATTAGGCATGCCTAACTATCCACTTACTTGACTCTAGCAGGTTATGCGTCAAATAGATCACATTTCAGAGTACAAAATAGTATTCATCAGAAATTCATGGTATCACGCATATCAAAGCATCAAACAGTGAGACATGCATCATACAACAGTAAAGTCCATTCAGAAGAAAATACCAGATTCATTTCTGAGTTAAAAACTAGGAAATTTCGGAGAAACGAGCTGAACGGAGGAACGGGCGAGATTGGCTAGTCAAGAGGCGTGACTGGCCTTCCCAACAGGCAGGTCACGCGACGTGACCGAGGGTCACGCGACGTGACTTGCTTGTTCCTCGCCGGTCACGTTGCGTGATCTTCACAAATCACGCAACGCCCTCGCAGGTCACGGCGTGACTGGACGTCACGTCTCGTGACGTGCTACTCACATTGCGGATCACGTTGCGGGATCTTCGCAAATCACGCTTCACCTTCGCAGGTCGCACGACGTGACCGAAGATCACGTCCCGTGACTTGCTTGTTCTTCAGCTGGTCACGCGACTGGCTTCTCAGCAGGCAGGTCACGACGTGACCGAGGGTCATGACTCGTGACTTGCCTTCTTTCGTAGCGAGTCACGCGACAGAGAGAACTTCTACAGTATTTCGATTTTTCCCAGAATTTCCAGAATTCAATCCCAATTTGATTTAAAACCATACAAACCTGTTTTTACCTTCCAGAAATCATCTCAAACAACATAGGCAACAATTATACAACTCAATTCATCAAATAATTAACCAAATCAAACCAAGAACATATGCATTCAAACTTACAGGAACATAAACCCTAGAAATTTTACAGTAAATTCAAACTCACACAATTGCACAAATAAACATTCCCAAACCTGGATTCTAAGCTTCTAACACTTAGTCCCACTGCTCCCAGCAACCTCTTTGCCTTTGGGATCGCGTGGAGCCTCAGCTAGAACACAAACACAGTAATGAACATCAACATGCAACCCTAATTTAAAACTCCACCTAATGAAGAAGATGAAGATGTAAAGTTACAGTAAAACAAAGACAAGATATGCACTTACCAAGCTAGGAGTAAGAGTGACCAATTTCCACAACCACACTTATTTAACAGATATCAAGTAGTAATTAGGAGAGGGAAAGGGAAGAAGAAGATGAAGGTTGAAGGGAAAAACGTGAATCTGATTTCCTTTCACTCTTCCTTCATTTCTTTCTTTATTTTCCTTAACCTAATACACATGTCATTTTCCTTGGTGGTGGGACTTACTCACTCACACCCTAATTCCACACACAACACTCACACCTAATGCATTCCTAACTAAAACACCCTACAATGGTATGCTCTGATGTACACAATTAATTCCTAACTAATTCACACACTAATGTCATGTAGGCACCCACATAATAATAAAACCCCAAAATCATATATTTTACTAAAATACCCTTATGAAATGCTGAACACATGCGAATGCTTACACATACAGACAGACAGACAGACGGACAGACAGGCTCATTCTACTAGGGGGCAAATGGGGTGTGACAGTCACAGCTTGGCCGTGGCTCTCTCACTAAGTCACAGCCTGGGCATGACTCGCTCGCCTTTTGCCTGCCTCCCTTCCCTCTCTTGCATGTGACCGCGTGCTTTTCTTTCTCCCTTTGCATGCATACTACCTTCTTCCATTCGCCCAACACCTCACGTCCCCTGTATGTCTCTTTGCATGGCTTTATTTAATTTTTTTTTGGCCACTGCTACATACATTGCATGCATTCTGTTTTGCTTTCTTGTACCATTTGTTTAGTTTTCTTCATTTGTTTAGTTTTCTTCATTTGTTATAGATTCTATGTTATTACTTTATTTCATTGTTTATTTGAATTAATGTATTTTGGATGACATAATAATTTGTTCAATTTATTTAACTTGAACATTTTATTATTATCATTTATATTAATATATTTCTTTTTGTTGTTGATATTTGATACCATTATTATTATCTTTAGTATTTACATTAATATACTCACTATTGTTATTATATTGCTATTATTATTATTATTATTTAAATATTTAATTATTATATATTTATTATTTAATTCGCAATTTATTTAAATGCTTTAGCATACGCATGCTATTGCCCGATGCATGAATTTCGGACTGCATCATGCATTTTATTAACTTGTTTTATCTATATTTTTATTGCCGAATTTATGTTATGATAAATAAATATATCAGTCATATATATATGCATATGCACACACACACACACACACACACACACACACACACACACACACATATATATATATATATATATATCTGTGTGTGTGTGTGTGTGTGTGTGTGTGTATATTTATTTATTGGCGCTATTTTCTTTTATTTATCTACATTTATTTATTTACATTATATATACTATATGTTATATATTATATTACATAATATATATTACACTATTACTGTATATTTATATTTCCTCATATAAATATACTTTTATATTTATATGAATATATATATTGCCTATATTATATATATATCTTTTTTATTCATAACTGACCATTTATTCTTCATTTTCACTGTCACACACATTCCCGAGTTATAGGCGAAAAGCTATGGCAAATGTGGCGCAGTTTATTATTCTGTATTTGTAAATATTTTGTATTTATTCTTTTGTTTCTTACAAGGTCTGCAATAATAAAGGTTTTTATACGCTTAACATAAAGATCTAGCCACTACTATTTCTATTAATTAATTGAGATTTTTTCCAATAAAGCAAGACCAATGTCTTATTTTTGTAACACAAAATTACACATAAATTTTAACTCTATTTCTTAAATTGTAAATAATTTTGTTAACAAATTGACATATATTTTTCATAATAAATGGAATCATTCATCCTTGTTTTCTCATAATATGCATAATTAAAATCATATTTTTTATAATAATTGCATGCAGAAACCAATGTTTCCACTTAAAATAATATTTATAATGGCCCAAATTTGCCATAGTCGGCATGTAATGGCCTGAATACTGGTATAGTATTGATCAGTGAATTCTGTAGAGTGTATAGCGTGGTTTGGGTGTGAAAATACCTATAATTATGCCTTAAAATTCAGTGGAGTTATAAGGTTAAACATGCTCGGGTCAGGGAAGTTCAGGGATGGGTGACCTCCTAGGAACCTAGAAGAGCAGAATATTTTATTAGACCATTGGAAGGTACAAGTTATAAGGAGTCTGGTGGTAAAATTTAGAGTGAAAATGAGGTCAAATAAGTCCCTAAAAGTCAAAAAGAAGAAAAGCCTCTGGTTCAATTCAAATAGTATCTGGTTTGTCCGAAATTTGACCAATGCTTTAAAGATAGTAAATGACTTCTGAAAAGTTATCTGAAGGCACAGATAGACTCAGAATAATATGCAAAACAGTTTGGTAGTGAAAAAGTAATTTTATGGTGACATTGAAAAATGGATTAATCGGACCGGTTTAATTGAACCAAATCGAAAATGGACCCTATATGAGATGAAACTAAGGTCAAATGAGCTATTAAGAGCAAAAAGAAAGTTAAGGATGAAAAGTGAATAAAATCGGTTCAATTAGTGAATCGGACCGGTCGGACTAGTTTGACTTTAGTTTGATTAGTTTGATCAAGGTTTGACTGAGCTTTAAATGATGCTATGGACCTCAATAAAAATTATCTAAAAGCATAGATTTGCCTAAAATATTATGGAGAATTAAATGGTAATGAAAAATAAATTTTACAATGAAACAAAAAATTGAGTTATCGGACTTGTAAGAAATTACCAGACTAGGAAACGGTGTCCGATTAAGGTGAAATTTTATGTTGTATCTAAATTATATATTTTAAGAATTATGGAACTAATTTTGGGAAGAATTGAGATTGGGAAGTGAGAAAAATCATTTTGAATTAGAAAATTGGCTTAAAACCTAATTGGGCTTAAGTATGGTTGTCCCAACTTGGTTAGACCAAGCCTAGCCCATTAAGGAAGCTATATAAATCCCCCTAAACTAGATTTCTCTAGAGAAAATCCTAGAGTTCTTGCCTCCTCAACTCCTCCTCCATAAGGTTGAATTGTTCATCTTGATTCTTCTTCCATTTTCTTCCATTTTCTCTTCATCTCTCCCAAAATCCAAGCTTCCTAAGAAAATTTTAGCCTCTCCAGAATCTAGTGGTGGTGATTAGAGTTCATTTGAAGTGGAATAAGTGGGAGAAAATAAGTGAAAAATTTTATGTGTCAAATTGAGGTATGTAAAGTTGATGTTTTCAAATCGGTCTAAAGGTTCAAATAGGTAGTTTAGGATGTCTAGAGTATGTTTATGTAATTATATTACAAAAAGAAAATAAATTTCTAGTGGTTTTTTTGGTGTTTATATTCGACCACATGGAGAAATCAAGGAAAAGAAAATGTTTTAATGGTGAAAGATGAAGGAAATGAAGATCTAAGTGTGGAGATCATGAATTTAAGATTAGTGGATACAACATCCTCCTTTTTCCATGTTAAAAGTATGATTTTTGGTTATGTTTAAACATAACATAAAGTATGTGAAATATGTATGTTTAATTGAATCAAACCATATAGTCATGTTCAAAAAGGTTAAAAATGAGATTTTGTATGATTAAAATGAAAATAAATAAACTTTATTCCATGGACAACATGTGGGCTGAATGGTATGTTTAAGTATATAAAAGTAAACTTTGTGATCTAATGGCATATAGTTGTATATTTAAACTTATTAACATGTGATCCAGTTAATTAAGTTATAAATGAATGAAAAATAAATTGGAGAAAAAATAAATGCTTGGCCGAATGGTATACCTATGGTTTACCATGGTATATTTTAATATTAATGCATATAAATGGTATATTCAAGATGTTTGGCATGAAATGGTAATTGAATGAAAGTGAAATGTATAATGATTGATTTGATGTAAAAAGAATGGAATGGTATGGGTATGTTCCATTGATAATGTGTATTGTAACTTGATAATAAAAAGGTGGAAAGATAAATGCCCTTAGTAGTAGTCTGTTAGTTAAAATCTAGCTAAAGATATATTTGGCTAGCCATAGAGACACTATATCGCGGTGATGAGCATGACATCTCACCTATTGTAGGCCAATGACGGTCCTACTAAAATTTATTGAAATGTTGAAATGTCAAATGAAATGTAGGAGTCATCTTCCGGGGCCCATCTAAAATGTATTGCACCATGAAATGTAGGGGTGGTCCTTCGGGGTCCCTCTAAAATGTATTGAACCTATAGGGTTCATGTTCCGTATATCCAGTCTTGAGATTTTCCACTGGGTTAGTGCTAGCAGCAAAGATATAAAGTGATTAAAAATGAAAAAACTGGAGTTAAAATGGAAGTTAGAGAGAAATTAAAAATTTAGGGTAAAATGGTAATTTAAGCCTAAATGGTTAAATAAGGCTTAGTAAAAAGAAAAATGTAATTTAATGGCTTAATAAGTAAAATAGTCATTATTTAAGGATTAAAATATAATTTGGCATGAAAATGATATTTCAAGGATTAAATAGTAATTTGTATGTTAAATAAGGAGTTAAATAAATTAATAAGTTAAATTGGTGGCATAATTATAAATAAGAGAAAGTTAGGGGTAAAATAATAGTTAAAGGACATATATGTAAATATGGCATAGTTAGAGGACTTAAAAGCAAACGTGATATAATATAAGGACCTAATTGTTATTATACCATAGTTAAGGGACCAAAATGCAAATTTGGATATTTAAGTTTGCTAAGTGCATAGATGATTTAAAATAAAGACTATTGTATGTAAATAATTAAATGAAATAAATAATTGTCCAAGGGTAAAATTGTAATTTTAGTAATGTTTTGAGGACATAAGTGTAATTTGGTATAAGAATAATATTCTTAGGACTAAGTAGTAAATTGCATGTCAAATAATGAAATAAAAAATGATAATAAGTTAATTAATAGCATTAATGTAAATAAGTGAAAAGTGAAGGGAAAAAATGAAAATTGGTGAAAGTCTAGGGACTTAAATGTAATTTTGTCACTAGCGATGTAAAACGAGGGATTTAAAGATAATTGATAGGCAATTTGAATGTTAATTGCATAATAAATTGACAATAGAGAAAATAATGGTATTTATGCTAATGTCATGGAAATGGCAATAGGATTAAATGTAAGAAAAATAGATGAATAATATTAGTATTTATAAACGAATGAAAAATGTCATTATGGTATTAAAGGATTATTAATTCTGAATACGAAAAAATACGTATATAGATTTAAATCTGTACAGTTAAATTAAAGGAATGATTGAATTTATTTAAAGTATTGACAACGGTTAAAATAATATTGATAATGATTATGAAACCATTGGAATTATTAAGAAAAATGTTATGTCATGTAAAATGATCTAGACATTTAGGGTTATGTAATTAAAGTATTAAAATAAATGTTAACAAGTATATAAAAGAATGAAATTGAAAGATAAGATAATGTAATTAAGATAAATAATATTTTGTCAGATAAATTTAATTGAATACTATGAATTTCTTAATTGAAATATAAGTTACAATGAATAAAGAGTATGTAATAGAATTTTTTAATAGACATTGTTATGGAACTGATGTAAATATTAATTAATAACTTGAATAACGATGTAGTGTTAACGCTAATAATAATAGTTATATTACGATAGTGTTAGCAGAGAAAATAGCGCGAATACCAGTTGAAGTTAACTGATATAAGAAATACAGGTAATATTGTTGTGACGTGCGCCGAACCTCGGGAGCCCCGAAAACCTGCCTTTAGGGCTTTCGAGAGAGGTTCATGGAACTTGTAAAAGATTACAAGGGCGTCTATTTTGGGCAACAAGGAGGTTTCTTGGAGTCGGCACCCAATAAAACATTGAAAAAGGTCATCTAACCTCACTGAGCTTAAGACAGTGCATCTGTGTTTATTTTGGGCAAGCCAGAGATATTTTGGAGTCCCTATCCCAATAGGACATTGGGATGGTACTCTAACCTCATGGAGCTTAAGACGACGCATATACGTCCATTTTGGGCAAGCCAGAGATATTTGGGAGACCCCACCCCAATAAGACAGAGATGGACCTCTAATCTTATGGAGCCTAGGAATAAGCAAATTGGGCCTATTTTGGGCAACAAGATATATTTTGGAGACCCAACCCCAATAAGAGATTGAGATGGTCCTCTAATCTCGTTGAGCCTAAAACCAGAGATGGTTCGGGACTTCCCATTTATTCATACATTGGTTAAAGTTATGATTGAGTTTTAAAAATAAAATTTCATTCTGTTTTCTCATTCACTTCAATGCAATTAATTAAAGCGGAAGTCGATCATATAATGAAAGCGGTAAATAAAAGTAAGATTAAAATAAGATAAACGAAAACCTAATAAATTATAACAAAATTAGGGGCGAAAAACAACCCCCACTGTAAATGACATGTAATCATACAGAAAATGGGGCATTTATTAGGGATGAGGACATTGGTCCTCGTATGCATACTCAAAAAAAAAAATTAAAGCGACAATTTGTTTAGATGAAAAAATTAGGACATTGATCCCATTTTATTAGAAAAACTCCAATTTAATTAATATAAATATCTAGCCATTAATAAATGGTACATGGAAATTGAAATAAAGGGAAATAGGATAAAGAAATAAACCCGAATAATGTCCTCAAATCACTGCGGTGTCCTCCATTTTTAATTTCCCAAATCCAATAAAGAAACAACAAAACTCACAAAAATAAAAATCATATAAGTGCAATAATCAACAATAAAATAAACATGAAAAGAAAATCAAGACAAAGAATTTATGAAAAAATATTCATCGAAAATAAAAGAAAAAATTAAGAATAAAGGATAAATGAAAGAAAAGAGGAAAGATGAAGAAGGAAGGCCCAGGGACGGCCCATGTCGCACGAGCGACGGCCGTCCTTGGGCCGACCGACGGGTGGAGTCAAAACTCCTCGACGGCCCGTCGCTCGCATGAGCGACTGCCGTCGGTGGAGCCTTTGCCCGTCGGTCATCCCTGATCCAAAAAAAATAAAGGGAATTTAACCAAAAACTCTTTTATTTTGAATAAAATGGAATTATGCGTTTAAAATCAATATGAAAGGATAAAGTGCGAAAGAGGTTGGTCCAAAATATTTACCCTCGGAGTATTACCTTTGAGGGCAAATGTCGCATGAATTTTATCTCTTGAGTTCTATAAGGATTGATCCGTAATGTGTAATTTCAAAAGATTTTTGACTGCAAAATCGTACTTTTTGAAATCGGAAGAAGAAAAGAAAATCATAATTTTCTTTCTCAATGTTTTGGTAGCAATTATGGATGCTAAAAAGGCTAGATCGGATTAAAAATGAATTAATTTTGTTCTCTCAGATTCGCCTAGATTTGAAGAATATTTGATAAATATTTGATGAAAATAAAGGCAAGAACCTTTTATTGAGAAAACAAAAATTTTCTAGTTGATGAAAATTGCTAACCTTGAATAATGAGCCTCAATCCCCTATTTATAGGTTGAGGAAAATAATTCAAATAAATTTAAATTTAAAATTTGAATTTGAAAAAGATTTCTAAAATCAAAATTAAATCCGAATGATTTGCAGAATATTCTCAAAATCAAATCCGAGATTTGAAAATATTTGAAGAGATTTAGAAAATATTGGAAAATCTTTAAAATATATTTGAAAAGATATGAAAATCTTGGAAATATATTTGAAAAGATATGAAATTCTTGGAAATATATTCGAAAAGATTTGAAAAGATATGAAAAACTTGGAAATATATTTGAAAAGATATGAAAATCTTGAAAATATATTTTATATCTTTGAAAAAACTATAAAATCCTGTTAAATCTTGTAGCAGATCACCGACCGACAGGCATCAGTCGAGGACCGACGGGCGTTGCTCAAGGGGGCATTCTCGGTCTTTTGAGCGGCGGACCACTCCACGAGTGGCGAGTGCCGAGAGACCACCATTCTCGGTCTCGCACGAGGGACGGGCGTCTCTCGCACGAGGGACGGGCGTCTCTCAGTGCGAGGGACGGTCTCTCGCATGAGTGATAGGCATCTCTCAGTGCAAGGGATGGTCACTCTCACGTGAGCGACAACAGGCACTCGCTGCAAGAGATGGGCCCCTCACGCTAGCGATGGGCGTCGCTCCAGGGATAGACGGGCCCGTCCCGAGTGAGCGATAGGCTCGCGCGAGGGAGGCTGTCCTTCTGAACGGATGACTAGCATCCCTCCCGACCGACGGGTCTCCCGTCAGTGAAGTAAAATCAAGATTTTCTAATGACAAACTCCTCCTGACGCCCGAAAATCTACTATCATAAAAAAAAACCTCAATCCTTGTAAATTCGAAGAGTGAAAGCTCACAACTTTCATCCATTTGCCCGGAAACAGGTATTGATATCTTCATCGGGTAACTCTGATCTGGACTACCTCAAGACCCGGTGTCTACAGTTGCCCTCAATTTTTGGGAAACTAGTATACTAGTATCTAGATGAGCAAAAATTCAGAGAAGAGGGGAAGAGATGCGTACCTGAGGTAGTCCTTTACCTTCCATGGTGTGTTCAAGTTGGTGAGCCCTCACGGCCGAGTTGTAGTGTATTTTACCATTCTTTCATTAATTAATTAATAAATTAACTAATTAATGAACCCCTTTTTAAAAAACATAAATACTACCTGGATATGTTGCCCCCTGATTTTCGAGCTGGGTAAACGTCTCTGTCAAATTTCCTTCATTGCAAAGACAATAGAAATATGCAAAAATTATTTTATGCGTGTGACATGCATGAAACATGCAAGAGAATAAATCTACCGGGGGTCAACCAGGTTGACCGACGGGCTCCCCATCGAAACACCGACAAATGGGCAGCCCATCGTTCGATGCTTCCCTTTAAATATCCCCTTTTTTTCTTGAATTTTGTGCACTTCAACCTCGCGAACCTCTACCAGAGCTTCTTTTCCAAGTTTTCCTTTCTTTTCTTCATACATTTCCTTGTTATTTTTAATTTTGTTTAGTCGCAATATTTAGAAAATGTCTTCCTATGTCTTCACTAAGATGTCATGAGTTCTTGATAACCCCCAAACTTGGGAAAATACTCCTGGATTTTCTGGCTTGAAATTTCTGAGATGGGTCAGGATATATCACAACCTTCTTCTGGCGGTGACTCGCTTCAGGGACCCACATTTTCATGTCTTCAGATTCACTTATCAGGAACTATGCCCCTTGCCTGAAGAGTTTGCCGCCATCATTGGAGCATGGTTTCATCTCGGTGCCTTACCCTGTATCCCGAGCTGTGGTTTGATTCATACCAGGGATATTGCATTGGCCTTGAGCATCCCTCCTTCCCATGCTGCCCGATTGGTCACTCAGCGTTCTACTTTTACCTTAGAGCCACTGATTGAGTTGCTGGAGGACTTCTCCGATGTCCCCCCCATACCGTATGGGTGTCATTTTCCTTTTTTATCTCCTGAGGTACAGTATTTGATTGTGACTTCGAAGGAGTTGACTGGTGATCTTCGTCTATTCTGGATTGTGGATGACTTTCATCATAGACTAACCCCTTTCCAATTGATCCTTGCCAAGACCATCCTGGGCTTAGATTATGTCCGTGCTGATTCCTCTGCTGCCTTCTCTGGGAGCCCCTTATTACTCCAAGTATGTCATTATTTTAAAAGGTAGTGTGTCCCTTATGGATTTTCACACTAGCTTTTCTTAGTGGGAAATGCGTCCTTTTTGGATTTTCACACAACCTTATGCCTTACTTTTGCCTGGGGTAACTCACTCCAGCAGCTTTTATAATTAATTTTTTTTCTTTTTTAGGTATGGCTACAAGAGAAGCTGAGGCTGCTGTCAGAACCTCCTCCCAAGGTTATCAGTCAATATTCCTTGAGGCACTTCCTCCCCCGTCAACAAATGTACTCATTCGTGACTCTTGAAGAGGGCATTACTAGACTTGGTGAAGTAATAGACGAGGAAATCAGTTTCATGAATGCCTGGCTTCCTTTTTTTGTCGTGACAACCAATGGCTCTTCGGGGTGTGTTCCCCTATGCAGGCTTCGTAAAACCACTTTTTATATCACAGCCCGCTTTGCTCGACAGCTCGGGATGGCCCAAGATGTGGTGAGACTCCCTTTATCTTTTCGAGGTGGAGTCCTATCTTCGGCTTTCACTTCCAGATATCATGATCTCTGGGTTGAGTTACCGGTGAAGACTATCATACCCTCCATCGAAGATCATTCTGTCACTTCTACCAGTGCATATAAGAGATGGGTACTCAGCCTTGCAGTCGATAACAGGACTCATCAACTTAGGCATCTAGCCAGCGAGAGCATTAATAGAGCATAGTTCTGATTCGCATGCATTTTAAACAATGTGTTTCGTTTTAAAATAGAACTAGAAAATAATGTAAATGAATAAATTCAGTTTTATTTACTTTTGCAAAATTGCGTACATTTCAGTATGATTTCACTATACATGACCACCATTGAGCATCAATTAACAATGCGAAACTACGCTCATTCTTGGAACATATCTTGATAGCATCAAACTCCTATTACCAATCAGTACTCTTGGGTTTTCTTGATTGGACATTTTCTCTCAAGCCTGTAATTTTTGCCCAGAATGCCTTTTTTCGATTTTCACCCTGATGAGGCGTCCAATTTTAGTAAGGCCGCCTTTTTTCGGTTTTCGACCTGCAGGGCATTTATTCTCTTTTTTTGATTTTTAGCCTTTAGCCATGGAACCTCTTGAATCTATCAATGTTGAACGGCTCCTTGAAGTCATTGCCATCGCTATCTACCAGGATTGCCGCTCCTTTTAATAACAGCATTTTGAGAATGAAAGGCCTTCCCACATCGGTCTAAACTTACCCCCATATCCGGCGCACCTAGTCTCATTTGCTTGAAGACCGAATCTCCTTCCTTCAGCGGGTGTTTCTTGACCTTCTTTCCAAATGACCTGGCAAGCCTTTTCTGATAAATCTGATTGTGATAATAGGCTCTCAACCTGCTCTCATCTAGCATATTCAGATGTTGCAATCGCTGTTATGCCTATTCAGCCTCCGAAATTCGAGCCTCCATAACTATCCTCAATGATTTGAGCTCTATTTCAACCGGCAATATTGTTTCCGTCCCATACACCAAAGAATACGACATGGCTCCTATAGAAGTCCTGATGGTAGTTCTGTAACCCCAAAGGTCAAAAGGCCATTGCTCTGGCTAATCCTTGTAGTTTCGAACCATCCTGACCAAGATCTTCTTGTCAGTAGCCTCTCATGCCCCATTTGTTTGAGGGTAATGCCATACCTCTAGAGCAACTCCCTCGCCTTAGCCATAAACTACCCCCCGAGTCCTTGGACATAACGTGGTGAGGGAGACAATATCGACATATCGGATTTCTTTTGATGAACTTGTCCGTTGGAGGCTGTAGGGCATACCTCCCCTATGGTGTCTATTCCCAAGCTCGAGCAATCCGTATCCATTGTAAATTAATAGAACCCTTTCGGTCCTTTTCGGAGCAAAGTATGGGTTTGTGTAGATCAACAGGATTTGAACAAAGCTTGCCCCTATATTTACAATTTTCGGCCGGATCTACATATTGATTCTTTTCGTTCCTTTTTTTTATTTGTATTATTATTTTTTTGTTCTTTTTTTGTGGATAAACTTTGTTCAAATCTTGATAGTTTACACATACACGCACTCCTCCTCTTCTCGATATTGGGACAACACTAACCAACCAAGTCAGGTGTTGAACTTTGACAAGAAATTTGGCCTCGTTTCTGCTTATAGATCTCTCCTTTTAACATTTTCTGCCCCTTCTGGCTTGAGTCTTCTGAGCTTCTGTCTGATTGGTCCATGATCATGATATGCTGGCATAGTGCATTCGACGACTTTGTGTTCATCTCCCGACGTGTCTTCGTAGGTCTAGGCAAAGACTTTTCCACACATTTTTTTATTCTCTCAAATTTTAATCTCTCTTTAGGAGTTATAGATGCTATTAAGATTTCTTTCGAGTTTTCTAAAGTTCCAAGATTAAATGGAGTGGCATTAGTTGAATTAATATCAAATATAAATGAATCATGATCATGATTATGCATAATGAAATGACAAGAAATATCACACAAATAAGCAAAACCATTCACTTTATTTAATATGAAATCTAGAATTAAAAGCACCATTATTAAACAGTTCCAAGATAAAAAGAACATCTAAATGATTATCCCTTTTCGCTCCCACCGATGCAGACATTGCGGCCAATGGTCTATTATCATCTTCAGGGCCCATCCTCCCTTCCTTTCAGCTCCTCATCAATGAGGCCTTGAACCTATTTCCTCAAAGTTTGGCATTCATCAGTGTCATAACCAGTTTGCTGATGGTAGGCATAATACCGATACGTTCGATAACCTAGATGTCCTTATCTTCTAGCAGGTTTAACTGGCATCAACTAAAACTTCTCTTGCTTAAAAAATAAGCGAAAAGTCTAGATAGAGGTTTTTTAAAGATAATGCAACTGCTTTTGATCGCTCCCCTAGTTGGAACCTTCGTTTCTCCAAAACTTATCCTGCTGCTATTGCCACGACTTGAGCTTCCATCATTTTCCTCCTTCAGGGATTATAGGCGACTTAAGATCTAAAATTTGTCCCCTCAAGACATGGCAATCATCAATCGGGCCTCTGGTATACTGATGGTGATTCATTAACCCACGGTTGGCCTAGCTGACCACATTTGCGGGTTTTCCTCTAACACTTGAGGCAAAGGTCCGCTTAAGCCAAAGCAATATTTTTGGGCTGCTCCAGCCACCGATACTTCTTCCACCTCTCGAATGCAAATGCAACTATCACATCTACATAAGTGATCAATTACGTGTTCTATCTTCTACTCTTTCTGGTTTTGGTTTGATTTGGATTGAGGATTAATAAATTATGTCCAATTCTGGAAATTAGAATGATATTTATTGTAGAAGAGAACAAGAAGGATAAGGGAAAATCTAAGCTTGGTGAACCTAGCACAAGGGAAGCTTAATTGGAGCATAGGAGAGGAGGTTTGGGAACTACTCTTATTTGATATTTGTGTGAGCTTGATAGATTAATTAAATATTGTGTATTGTCATTGAGAACTTACTGAGTTTCGTATGAGAACATGGTATGATATATGTTGCTTAAGGACTCTAAATGGCATGAGAATAGGAGTTGACCTTATATGCAATAATTTAAATCTAGAATTATGAAATATATGTTTACTTAACTTCATGCATCTTAAATTAGATTAATTTGAGTGCAAGTAGTGTATATGTGTTCAATTGAGTAAGATTGGCTTAATGGAAATCAGGTATGTGTTAATTGTTATTGTTGTAAAATGAGTTAGTTTGAATGACAAAAAGGGAATGAGCCTTGAGGTCTTGAAAGTGATATGAGAGTTGAGACAGGGAGCATAGTTGTGCTTTGGATGTGTTGGTGCTTTTGCATAGGTCATGGTGACAACCAAATTGGTTGTGACCATGAGGTATGTAGGAACTCTATACTGCCTGACTGAGTATGGCATGTCATGGTGACAACCAAAATGGTTGTGACCGTGAGGTGCCTTAGAATTGCATTCTGCCCGCAAGTGTGAAGTATCTCACGGTGGCATGCAAATTGTTTGTGACCGTGAGATACCTCATTTTACATTATGTTTTGGGAGTATTTGGTATCTCACGGTGGCAACCAAATTGTTTGTGACCGTGAGGTACCCTGACTTGCTTTCTATTTTGAAGACCTCAGTATGTCACGGTGGCAACCAAATTGATTGTGACCATGAGGTACCCTATTTTGGCACGTAACCCTTATTCATTTTGGCTTGTTAGTTGTGTGGCTTCTAATCAAGCTTGTGGCTATTTTATATGAGCTTGATATCAAGGTTATATGAAGCAAATGTACATATAAATATGATGATTAAAGAATGCAAATACTTGTTGGTTAGTGTTTTAATTACAAGTTATCCAAGAGTTATAAGATGTATAAACGAATAATGTGGATTTGTTAATGCTTGTTAAATATACGAAGTGAAGAATTTGGTGTTGGTCTATGTATGTGCTATTGGATTAACAACTATGAAGCCAATAATGAAAATAATCAACTTTAGCCTGCGAGTCAAGTAATGGATAGATAAGCATGCCTATAGGGTCAAGTGTTGCAGCCCAATGCGTCCGATTCCTCTGGAATCACAATGCAAAATAAATCCTTATTGGATTATTTAATGTGGAATATTGATCTTAATGAGTTTCTATACCTTAGGGTACAAATGTGTATATGTGTATCCACAGATACAAGGAAAATATAGTACCTCAGGGGTACTAATGTGATACCCATTATCTACGTCTCTGAATTGCAGGCAAACCTAAATATAAAAGACAAAGATAATCTTAATGGTTAAATTGATGTGTGAATGCTTTGTATTTGATGAATCTATGTCAACCTATGTATACTTTTCAGACATGTGATTAAATAGTTGTATATGCTAATCAGTGCGTGTTTTAGGAAAATATGAATTAGTGACAATACTGTGGGTAAAATGACATATATTTGTTTTGACTTGTAAGCCTAAGCATGATTCTAGCATGATGCATGTTTAATATTAATGCTATGTTTGAGCCTGTAAATTATGTATGTGTTCCCCACTAAGCATTATCGCTTAGCATGGGTTTCTTTTCCAATCCGTGCAGGTACAGACGCAAGGTGAAAATGGAAGGACGAGTCCGCATTGTCGACGGTCAATACTAGGAATACACATAGTGTAGGTTTTGGGGTTCGACAATGTATTCTATATGTTTTTATGTGTAATATTTGACTAAACGGAAATATGTAAAGCTAATATAACTAAGTATTATAAACTTAATAAATGCTTATATATAAACGTAAGTATGTGAGTATGATGATGGTATGGGAACTTAGGATATATGATGCATGAGAATGTATGCTAATGATGAAATTTTATTATTCAGGTTATTGGTATGAGATTTTGGTTAGTGAATTATAATTGAGTTTCTGTGTATAATGACCGTTCCTGACTGCATTAGCTTAGCTAACCTAGTGGTCGGAAAAGGGCATTATAAGTTGTGGTATCAGAGCCTAGGTTTAGTCTTTTCTGGGTAATTGGGTAATTAGATGTGTATAGGTGTATTGACCTAATGCGGATGTCCTTTTGTAAATTATGTAGATCGATGGATCCTAGTGACAATCCTAGTCATCACTCGAGAGAGGAGATGGACGAAAGTGTTAATCCACGGGAAGTAGACGTGATGGGGTCTGGTCAGTCAAGGCTAATCAGTTTGGAAATGAGGTTCCGATGGTTCCAATGAAGGCTCTGTTAAAGGTGCCGCAAGATATGGCTAGAGTGTTAGATCGAATGATAGCACCAAAGGCTCCAGTAGAATCATTAAGAACGCATGGTGAGGAAGAGTTTCATAGTACAAGGTTGGATGAGTCTGAAAAAGCAGAGTACTGGATAAAGAAGGTGCAGAGGGTTCTAGGAGAGATCAAATGTCCTTCGGATCAACGAGTAGAATGTGTAGTATTGCTGCTTCAGGGTGTAGCATATGACTGGTGGAAATTAGTTCTGCAGCATCCGATGCTCCCGAATCCAATTACCTGGGAATTCTTTGAAAGAGAGTTCCGGAATAAGTTTATGACCAAGGCATATAAAGAGGCCAACTGGAAGCAATTCTTGAATTTGAGGTAGAGAACAATGACTGTAGTAGAGTATGAGAAAGAATTATGTCAATTGAGTAAGTATGCACCAAAGGGTGTATTGACTGAGGAGTTCAGGTGTCAGCAGTTTGAAGAAGGGCTGATTGAAGAGATTAAGGCGTTACTGATCTCGTTGACTACTGAGCAGAATGTAAGCTACTATCGAATAGTTCAAGCCGCTATGCGAGCTGAGAGGTCTTTGGGAGTACAAAGGGAAAGGATGCAGAAAAGGGATTTTCATGCTGGCAAGAGATTAAGGGATTCACCTATGGCCACACTGGTAGAATCTGTGTTTAGTTCAGCAGCAAGAGGTAAGAACCGAGGAGCACCATCTATATCTGGATCTGGTAGAGGTACATCTGGTACCAAGAATGAAGTGCATGAGTGTCCCCATTGTGGCAAAAGACATAGAGGGGAATGCTTGAAAGTGACCGGTGCATGTTTTAGGTGTGGAAGTACTGAGCATTTCTTAGCCAATTGTCCAAAGGTATATGATGTAACTGGAAATCAGCAGGAGCAAAGCAGAGGTGGTTCTAATTTACCTCCTATTAATAGAGGAAGAGGTAGAGGACGAGGCAGAGGTGGCCAGTCCAGAGGTGCAGCTGATTCAAAAACAGTGAACAGACCTAGTATAGCGCCACCTCGGGCTTATGCGATGAAGGCTCGAGAGGAGCAGGATGCACCTAAAGTTATAGCAGGTACCTTTCTACTCTATGATGTAGAAATATTTCCATTAATTGACCCTGGATTAACTCATTTGTATGTGTGTTCAAAAAAGATATGTAATAGAATGCCTAATGCTGAATGTTTGAAATATGATATATGTGTATCAAGTCCTTTGGGAAATAATGTAAATGTCAACAAAGTGTATATGGGTTGTTCATTGGTAGTTCAGGATAGTGTATTTCCAGTTGATTTGATTGAGTTACCTTTTGATGAGTTTTATTTAATACTGGGTATGGATTGGTTAAGTAAATATAATGCGGTAGTGGACTGTAAGAGGAAGAGAGTGGTACTCCGTGATTGTAAGGGAAGTAAAGTATTAGTGAGGGGAGTTAGTGCGAATCCTCTTGTGAATGTGGTATCAGCAATGCAAGCGTATCGATGTTTGAGGAAGGGATGCGAGGCTTACTTGGCTCTTGTGTTAGATTCTAAAAGAGAGAAAGTACAGATTCAGGATATACCCATTGTATGGGAGTTTCCCGATGTGTTTCCAGAAGAATTAGGTGGTGTGCCACCAGTAAGGGAGGTTCAACTGTTTATTGATGTTGTGCCTAGAATAGTGCTAGTATCTAAAGTGCCTTATAAAATGGCTCCTACTAAATTGAAGGAGTTAAAAGCTCAGTTGCAGGAATTTTTGGACAAGGGTTTCATAAGACCTAGTGTTTCTCTTTGGGGAGCACCAGTCCTATTCGTCAAGAAGAAAGATGGGACTATGAGGATGTGTATTGATTATCGATGATGGACAAAGTGACAGTGAAGAATCGGTATCCTCTACCTAAGATCGAGGATTTATTCGATCAGTTAAGAGGGGCAGGTGTGCTTTCTAAGGTCGACTTATGGTCTGGGTATTACCAATTGCAAGTAAAGAGAGAGGACATACCCAAGACTGCATTCAGAACTCGATATGGACATTATGAATTCTTAGTAATGCCATTCGGATTGACTAATACGCCTGCTGCATATATGGACTTGATGAATAGGGTGTTCATACCATATCTTGATCAGTTTGTGGTGGTATTTATAGATGACATTTTAGTTTATTAGAGGAATGAGAAAGAACATGAGCAACATTTGAGAATTTTGCTTCAGACATTACGGGAACATCAGTTATATGCCAAGTTGAGTAAGTGTGAGTTATGGTTGCAAGAGGTATCTTTTTCGGGGCATGTGATGTCTTCTAAAGGTATTAAGGTGGATCTAGCTAAGATTGAAGCTATTGTGAATTAGAAGCCACCTAGAAATGTGCTTGAAATACGTAGCTTCCTAGGGTTGGCTGGGTATTATAGAAGATTTGTTAAAGGGTTTTCGGTGATAGCTTCGCCATTGATAAGATTGCTTCGAAAAGGAGTTAAATTTAAGTGATCAGAAAAGTGTCAGGCGAGTTTTGAGTAGCTGAAGGGGATGTTAGTGGAAGCACCGATCCTCACACAACCTATCTCTGGTAAAGAATATGTTTTGTACAGTGATGCCTCTGGTATAGGTTTGGGTTGTGTGTTAATGCAAGATGGGAAGGTAGTAGCTTATTCCTCAAAGCAATTAAAACCACATGAGTAGAATTACCTGACCCATGATTTGGAATTGGAGGTAGTAGTGTTCGCTTTAAAGATTTGGCGACATTAATTGTATAGTGAGAAGTGTAAAATTTACACTGACCATAAAAGCTTGAAGTATTTGTTAACCCAAAAAGAATTGAACTTGAGACAACGTAGATGGCTTGAGTTGTTTAAAGATTATGACTGCATTGTGGATTATCATCCAGGCAAAGCTAATGAGGTGGCTAATGCGTTAAGTAGAAAATCTATTTCAGCATTACAATTAAGGTCAGTGAGATGGAGATTTACTCCAGATGGAGCATTGCTAGCTCAGCTGAAAGCATGACTGGTATTAAGGGATCAATTGCTAGCTGCATAAAGGAATGATTCTAGATTGCAATGGACCCTGCAGTTGGTTAGAAATGGTGACAAGACTGACTATTCAGTGAATGAGAATGGAGTGTTACTTTATAAGAATCGAGTATGTGTGGCAAGTAATAAAGAGTTGAGGAAGAGATTGATGTTTAAGGCTCATAATACTGTTTTCACTATGCATCCAGGCAGGAACAAAATGTATCAGAATTTGAAGCAACTGTATTGGTGGCCAGGCATAAAGAAGGATATAGTAGGCTATGTGTCTAAGTATTTGACATGTCAGCAAATGAAGGCGGAACATCAAGTTCCACAAGGATTATTGAATCCTCTTTCCATCCCACAATGGAAATAGGACAATATTACCATGGATTTTGTTTCTGGACTGCCTATGACTTCTAAACAGCATGATGCAGTATGGGTAATAGTGGATAGAGTTTCAAAGTCAGCTCACTTTATACCGGTTCGAATGGATTATTCAATGGATCGGTTAGCGGAATTGTATGTGAAGGAGATTGTTCGACTGCATGGTGTACACCTATCGATAGTCTCGGATAGAGATCCAAGATTCACTTCCAAGTTTTGGAAGAGTTTACAGGCTACATTGGGTACGAAGTTGAATTTCAGTACTGAATTTCATCCGCAGACCGATGGACAATCGGAAAGGGTTATTCAGGTATTGGAAGGCTTGATGCGAGCATGTGTTTTGGACTTCTCAAAGAGTTGGGATAAGTATCTTCCACTCATGGAATTTGCTTATAACAACAGTTATCAGACAAGTGTTGGCATGGCGCCATATGAAGTCTTATATGGAAGGAAGTGTCGTACACCAGTTTGCTGGACAGAATTGGGTGAACACATAATTGTTGGACCGAAATTGGTACGAGATACTGAAGAGAAAGCAAAGCTTATATAGTAGTGACTGAAAGCAGGCAATGACAGACAGAAGTCTTATGCGAATTTGAAAAGAAGGGACATTGAATTTAAAATGGGTGATAAAGTGTTTTCAAAGGTGTCTACTTGGAGGAAGGTATTGAGGTTTGGCAAGAAAGGGAAGTTGAGTCCAAGGTTCATTGGACCATATGAAGTGTTAGATAGAGTTGGTTCAGTGGCTTATCGGTTGGCATTGCCTCCGGCTTTATCTAAACTTCATGATGTTTTCCATGTATCTATGTTGAGAAGGTACCGATCGGATGAATCTCATGTGTTACCTGTACAAGAAGTGGAAGTTCAGCTAGACTTTTCTTATGATGAGAAATCGAAGGCAATTCTGGCAAGGGAAGTAAGGCAGCTCCGAAATAAACAATTCCACTTGTGAAAGTGCTTTGGCAACACCATGGTGTAGAAGAGGCAACATGGGAGCCTGAAGCTGCTATGCGGGAACATCATCCTCACTTATTTAACTCAGGTATGAATTTCGCGGATGGAATTCTTTTTAGGAGGGGAGAGTTGTAATGGCCGAAAATGTACCCTAGTTGTAATTGGTAAATTGGATTAAATAAGGGTGTAATATGGACCTGATTGCAATAAAAGTAAGGACCTAATTGAAAAGTTAAAGGAAAGTTAAGTGGTCAAGCTATAATTTGCCATCATTAAGCTAATTGAGGATTTACTTAATGCTAAGTTAACACTAAGTAGAGATTAATTAGGCTAATAGGGGGCAGCTTGTGAGTGGAATCCGGGTGGCACTTCATTGTGCTGCCACCACCACCATCTTCATGCAATATATTGTGCTGCGGAGAGAGAAAGGACCATGAGTGCATGTTTCCAGCCATTTCCATTTTCTACAATTTAGCTCTCTCCACTTCTTCATCCGTGGGTTTCTTATGAGTTTCCAATTGATTTCATAAATTCAGTTATGGTAATCAAGTTAATTGAAAGGTAAGTGATCAATTACTTTTTCTATCTTCTACTCTTTCTAGTTTTGGTTTGATTTGGATTGAGGATTGATGAATTGTGTCAAATTTTAGAAATTGGAATGATATTTGTAGTAGAAGAGAAAGAAGGATAAGGGAAAAGCTAAGCTTGGTGAACCTAGCACAAGGGAAGCTTAATTGGAGCATAGGAGAGGAGGTTTGGGAACTACTCTTATTTGATATTTGTGTTAGCTTGATAGATTAATTGAATGTTGTGTATTGTCAATGAGAACTTGCTGGGTTTCGTATGAGAACATGGTATGATATATGTTGCTTAAGGACTCTAAATGGCATGAGAATAGGAGTAGACCTTATATGCAATAATTTAAATCTAGAATTATGGAATATGTGTGTACTTAACTTCATGCATCTTGAATTAGATTAATTTGAGTGGAAGTAGTGTATATGTGTTCAATTGAGTAAGATTAGCTTAATGGAAATCAGGTATGTGTTAATTGTTATTGTTGTAAAATGAGTTGGTTTGAATGACAAAAAGGGAATAAGCGTTGAGGTCTTGAAAGTGATATGAGAATTGAGATAGGGAGCACAGTTGTGCTTTGGATGTGTTGGTGTTTTTGCATAGGTCATGGTGACAACAAAATTGGTTGTGACCGTGAGGTATACAATAACTCTATTCTTCCTGACTGAGTATGGCATGCCACGGTGACAACCAAAATGGTTGTGATAGGGAGGTGCCTTAGAATTGCATTATGCATGCAAGTGTGAAGTATCTCACGGTGGCAAGCAAATTGGTTGTGACCGTGAGATACCTCATTTTACATTCTGTTTTGGGAGTGTTTGGTATGTCATGGTGGCAACCAAATTGGGTGTGACCGTGAGGTAGCCTGACTTGCTTTCTGTTTTGAAGACCTCAGTATGTCACGGTGGCAACCAAATTGGTTGTGACCGTGAAGTACCCTATTTTTGCAAGTAACCCTTATTCATTTTGGCTTGTTAATTGTGTGACTTCTAATCAAGCTTGTGGCTATTTTATATGAGCATGATATCAAGGTTATATGAAGCAAATATACATATAAATATGATGATTAAAGAATGCAAATACTTGCTAGTTAATGTTTTAATTACAAGTTATCCAAGAGTTATAAGATGGATAAACGAATAATGTGAATTTGTTAATGCTTGTTAAATATGTGAAGTGAAGAATATGGTGTTGGTTTATGTATATGCTATTGGATTAACAACTATGAAACCAACAATGAAAATAATCAACTTTAACCTGCGAGTCAAGTAGTGGATAGATAGGCATGCCTATAGGGTCAAGTGTTGTAGCCCAATGCGTCCGATTCCTCTGGAATCACAATGCGAAATAAATCCTTGCTGGATTCTTAATGTGGAATATTGATCTTAATGAGTTGATGCACCTTAGGGTACAAATGTGTATATGTGTATCCACAGATACAAGGAAATTATAGTAGCTCAGGGGTACCAATGTGATACGTATTATTCGCGTCTCTGAATTGCAGGCAAACCTAAATATAAAAGACAAAGATAATCTTAATGGTTAAATTGATGTTTGAATGCTTTGTATTTGATGATTCTATGTCAACCTATGTAAACTTTTTAGACATGTGATTAAGTAGTTGTATATGCCAATCAATGCATGTTTTAGGAATATATGAATTAGTGACAATGTTGTGGGTAAAATGACATACATGTGTTTTGACTTGTAGGCCTAAGCATGAATATAGTGTGATGCATGTTTAATATTAATGCTATGTTTGAGCCTATAAATTATGTATGTGTTCCCCACTAAGTGTTATCGCTTAGCACGGGTTTCTTTTCTAATCCATGCAAGTACAAACGCAAGGTGAAATTGGAAGGACGAGTCCGCATTGTCGACGGTAAATACTAGGAATACTCATAGTGTAGATTTTGGGGTTCTGCAATGTATTTTATATGTTTTTGTGTGTAATATTTGACTAAACGAAAATATGTAAAGCTAATATAACTAAGTATTGTAAACTTAATAAATGCCTGTATATACATGTAAGTATGTGAGTATGATGGATGGCATGGGAACTTACAATATATGATGCATGAGAATGTATGCTGATGATGAAATTTTATTATTCAGGTTATTAGTATGAGATTTTGGTTAGTGAATTGTAATTGAGTTTCTCTGTGTAATGACTGTTCCTGACTGCATTAGCTGAGCTAACCTAGTGGTCGGGAAAGGGTGTTACAAATATTATGTGAATAAATATTGCCATGTGAATGAATGTATAATAAGTGAATAAACCATTAAACCTGTAATCGAGTCCTTAATAAATAAGCATGCTTATGAAGGGCTAGTGATTCGCTATAACAACCCAAAGAGGGCCTAGTTGGAATTTGCATATTTAATTGGATATTTAAGGGTATTTTTGTAATTGTGCATGTGGGAATTGGAGTATTTGGTGATTTAATTGCAAGATTAATTAAAGTTTAATGTGAAGAATTTATTTAAGTGAGTGATGTGTAATTTGTCAAGGACCAAGTGGAGAAAAATCAAGATAAGTGTTTAGGTGGTCCAATAGGGGCTTGACATGTGGATGGGTAGTTGAGAGCATTAATGAGGATTTGATAGAGAGAAGTGAGAGGGAGAGCAATTTGCTTGCTTCGCATGGAAGCCATTCCTCATTCCTGCTCTTTTTTGTTCCCTCTCTCTCACTTTCTTCTCTCCCAAAACTGTCTGCTCTCAACCTTCCCTTGTGTGATTCTTTTAGTTGGTTGAATTTTAAGAGGTCAAGAGATGGATTCAAGAAGGTAAGTGCTTGGGTTTATGATTTGGGATTTCTTCTTCCTTCTATATTCTCTGTTTTCGGGTTGAGAGTTTTGGTTGCATGAAATGATTTAGTGTTTGTGTTTTGGCTGGGTTTTGTGCAAGAATCTAAGGATAGAAGAAAAAGCAAAGGCAAGGAGAAAGTTAGTGCTTGAAGTGGTGAAGTGAAGTTCTATTGCCATGTTTGGGAGTCAGTTTTATTGTGCTTTGTTTGGGAGTTTGTTCTGAATATGGTTGCTCTGTGAGTTGTCTTTTGCCTGCCCTATTTTTCTCGTTTGGACTTGTGTGTGTGTTGTGTTAGTTATGTGGGTTTGATGGTCTTCTATGTTAGTGCTGTGAACTTTTGAATGATAGAGTGGTTTTGGCATGGTTTTGAAAGCCCTGATCTTCGGCAGATTTCTGGAGAAATGCGACACTATCGCAAGCGTGACGCTTGTCCCGATCGCGATAGAGTCGGGCATTTCCAGCTCATCTCTGCAGCTATGCGCGAGTTGTGTAGCTGTGCACGAGTCGTGTAGTATAGCTTTGCCCTTTTCCGAGACGTGATAGCTAGCTCGCTCAGCATGCACATCCCGATCGGCATGTACAGCCTGCCCAGCATGTAGAGCTCTGCTCGGCATGAAAAGTCACTCGGCATGTAGAGCTCCGCTCGGCATGAAGAGTCGCTCGGCATGTAGAACTCCACTCGGCATGAAGAGCTCCGTTCGGCATGTAGATCTTTCTTCTTTGCATGGTTTCTCACTATTGCATGGCTCATGTTTTTGCTACTGTCTTGTTAATTAAAGTACAGTATTTGAGAGTGAGTGAGTGCGTTGAGCCTGAAGTGTCATAGTAGTGGATAGACAAGCATGCTTATAAAGGGATAGTGAGTACAGCTACCTATGTTAGCCCCATTCGGGTCTTACGGTTGACCTCTGTTATGGTCTTAGTGTAGTGAAAATGTTTTGAAACTCCAATTGCCCTTGCTACCTCTGGGTATAAATGTTTTCGAGGCTTCAGTCTCCAGTGTAGTGTTCCCATATCCACCACTAGTGAGATTCAGGCTTTTGTGTGATTTCAGTATTTATGTTCAGTGAAATGATATGATTATTGAGTGATTTCGGTTAGTGTATCTGTTTTATGCATTCTGTTATTAAGCTTTGCTTTATTTTTATGTACCCGCATGATATTATCGATATTTCTGTATAGTGCCCTTTTGTCCTTGTTCCTCCCTACTAAGCGTTATCACTTAGTACGGGTTATTTTCCCGTGTAGGTGGTAGGTTTCATTCAGATCGAGTCGTGCATTTGCAGGTCGGCCACTTGGAGTAGAGTTATATTTTTTGTTCCTGATCCTATATTTTTGTATATCTTTTGGTTATGTAATTCTTTTTAGATACAATGTTATATGTATTTAATGATCCTTTATGTAATTTTTGGATATTGTATATATTTATTATTTATATGTAAAGTTATCCTTTTGTCTATCGTATGCTTCCGCTCATGTGCATGTTGTATGTATCAGTAATGGTGTCGTGAATGTGTTTGTTTCACCGTGTCACTCCGATTGGGATGTTGCTGTTTGGGGGTCCCGGTCGGGGTGTTACATTCACAGCTGCTAGTGTGGCACCGACGGGTGTCTAGTGATTAATACCAACAGGTATCCAGTGATCTAGTGTTTGGGACTTCGGTCTCTAGTGTTTAATATCTATTATACTCGTATCCACTTCTATATGATTTAGGCTATCTATAAAAAGAATGATTGTGTATGCTTGATGATAATATTGTGTTTACATGTAACATGATAGTGCTAATATTGAATAATGCTAGTGTTGGCTATGCCATATTGAGTGATATCAATACTACGCTTTATGATATGTTGGCAACATTATCGAAGCTTTCCACTGACAGTGAGAATTGATCAGTGTTATTGCAAAGCATGGATTATCGAATATATGGCATATTGTTTGACTACTAGATGAGTTGCTGTTACATTCTTTATCTATTGTAGGTTGTGAATGATTAAGTAGAGCTATGATTTGTTACATGTACATGAATTCACGTGAAATGTAGTGATATGTTATAACTATTGTAAATGCTAGATGTTAAAGCTAAAGATTAAGTGCATGTCAACGTATGTAATTGAAGTAAGTATGTTAAGAATGAGCCTGTTGGAATAGTATTAGTGGGTGTGTGACGCGTGCCGAACCTAGCAAAGGCCCTCATAGGTGAGACCCACTTTTAGGGCTCGAGGGATTGTTTCACATCTTTTGATCTTAGGTGCCATGAGACATCTTGGACACCTCCTTCCCAATATAACATTGGAAAGGATCATCTAGCCTCATAACACCTTTAGGCACCTTTGAGGTATTTTGGAGCCGCCACTGAATTTATGAGAAATTGGGAAAGGTCATCTAACCTCTATTGGTCTAAACCAGAGAAGGTGTTCGGGACTTCACTCTTATTAATGCCTTAAGTTAAGTTTACAAATGAGTTTTTAGGAAATCAAAATTCCATCTCTCATCTCATGCGATCATGCATTGAATTTAAAAGCACATTGCAAGCATATTGAAAAGCATTAAACAAAGTGATAAAAAAGGGCAGTAAATAAATTACATAAAAAATGGGACAGAACAATCCCTCAAACTAAGAAAGCATAAGAAATAAAATTTTTCCCAAAATTAATTACAAGGGTCCAAAATGAATAAATAAACACATACAAAATAATTAAAAATGCATCATACATAAATCAGGAGATTTATTGAATTTTAGGAACATTGGTTCCTTTTTGTTAACTTAAAAAATTAGAGAACTATTTTTGGGTAATGATGGAGAAAATCGGGATGAGTGATCCCATTTTGTGAAAATTAGTTCCCCATTTGGTAGTGAGATTTTATTGGTTAAAATAGGACATTGGTCCATTTTATTAAGAAAAATTCCAAGTTATTAATTATTGTAAAAAACATGACTTTCTATAATACGAAGAATTTAAAACACATTTTCACATACAACATAAAGAATGATATAATAAAGAAAACACAACAATTAAAAAATGCGAACCCTAAATTCGAAGGTCTTTGATCTCCCGGTTCTCCATCCCGCACATAAATATAATTTGCATAAATAAACAAATTTGAGACAACAAAACAAAAAATAAAATAAAATGTTAGTAAAGTAAATTAAATGAATAATATATAAAAAAAAATAATCAAATAATGACTAATAAATAAACAAAACAAGTAAGTCAATAAAAATAATCAAACGGTGACAAATAATTCGACAATATAGCATTGACAATTATTATAGGGAATATATTGAACAAGAAACTAAAAAATGACAGAGTGAATTTAGACGAAAATTGACAAGATAAAATGGAGCAAATTGAATTTCATTTTATGCCTTTTCATCTGTTCCTATGTTCGGTCGGGTACTTGGGTAAGAGGAAGAAAGACGTTCGGGCAAAGAGAAAAAAAAAGCTGAAGAAAGGAGAGGACAAAAGCATGACTCGTGCATCCTTGAGAACGATTGAATCTCAAATGTCAGGAATTAATTTTCTGGAATCAAGAACAATATCAGAACACTTTGAGAACAAAAATCATTTTTCTTGCTCAAAGCTCTTCTTTCTCTCTTTCTTTTTGGGTGCTAACCTTCTATTGAATGGTAGTGCCGCCATCGTGCTAGCCCCTCTGAGTTTTGAAGTGGTAGTGTAGTCATCGTACAAACCCTCGGTGGAGTGGTAGTACTGTCATCGTGCGACCCTTTTGTGTTTCGAAGTGGTAGTGATGTGGTCATGCTAACCTTCCATAGAACAGTTGTGCCGTCATCGTGCTAACCCTTCTGAAGTGGTAGTGCCGTGGTCGTGCTAACCTTTCGCAGAATGGTAGTGTCGCCATCGTGCAAACCTTTCCGAAGTGGTAGTGTCGTGGTCGTGCTAACCTTCCGTAGACTGGTAGTGCCGCCATCGTACTAACCCTTCTGAGATTTGAAGTGGTAGTGCCGTGATCGTGCAAACCCTTCATATAGCGGTAGTGCCGTTATCATGCTAACCCTTCTGAAATGGTAGTATCGTGGTCGTGATAACCTTTTGTAGAATTGTAGTGTCGCTATCGGGCAAACCATTTTGAGATTTGTAGCAGTAGTGCTGTGATCATGCAAACCCTATGTGGAGTGGTAGTGCCGTCATCGTGCAAACCCTTCTGAAGTGGTGCCCCCTTAAGAGCCCTTTGGTTAATTGCCCCCTGAGAGGTCTTTGGCTGATTGTTTGGATTGATATTTGGACTGATGTCGTCACTCAAAATTTTTCGGTGTCCGCATCGAATCTTTCTTACTACAAAACTGGAAAACCGAATATCCAGGAAAAATAGTGAGCATGTAAGTGAAATGCATGAGTCATGCAGGAATGCAGGACAAGAGTTCATCTAAGTGAGTTTAGATATAATAGTTGGGCTGGCTGCAATTTGTGATAGGATGGATGCCTTTTGAAGTTGCTTTGGAATTTAATGCCTTTGGGATTGCAAGGTTCTCGTCCGATACCTGTAGTTCATTTTTGAAGGTAGTGCGTCCCTTGTGGATTTTCGCACTAGCTTTTCTTAGCGGGAAATGTGTCCTTTTCAGATTTTCACATAACCCTGTGCCTTATTTGTTTTTTCCTGGAATGGACTCAACCCAATCCAATGACTTTTATTCATTTCATTTTTTGTAGGACAAACTGCCTACTTCCAGGTTTTCACCCTGCCCTATGGCCTAACTTTTGCTTAGAGCATCAATTACGGTTTTCATCTCTAACGGCTCTATTTATTTATTTTTTTTGCAAAGGGATTAAAGCCGTTACCAAAGATCTCCCGGGTATGATTGGCATGTGCTTACGCCTCAAACCATGGTTGTACAAGCTTAATTCTTTATCGCAAAGGTGTTGTAGAATCGGCTTGACAGTTGATGGCAGTATGAGTTGACTGACGCGCTTGAGCGGCGAGAGTGGTAGATGGTTGATAGTAACAATGTGTTGGTTTTACACCGGGACAAGACAACTTTGAGTAAGCAAAATGAACTACTTTGGTAACATTAATATCATTGCATAAATGCACGTATTTCAATTTGATTTCATAACACATGATCATTATTTGGCATTAATTCGAAAAAATATGAGACCTCATCTAATCTCGAAATAGATCCTGAAAGTATCAAACTCCTGTTATCAATCAGCCCTCTTGGGTTCATGATTGAATATTTTTTTTTAGCCTTTTCCATGAACCCTCCTTCAGTCCGTCAGTGTTAATTGAATTTACTTTCATCTTCATTAGCCGGGGAGGCTGCTCCTTCTGGCAATGTTCCTTCTTTGGTCTCAAAATCTTTTCCTTGTCCCTTGTCCAAACTTCCTGAGATGATGAGTTCCTTATTTGGGGCTTGAATGTGAAATCCCACACCTTACTTTTGTCATCTTTGGTGGTTCAATTTCTGAAGTGGTTTTCAATGGTTGAGATTAGGTGACAGGTTAGGCTCAGATAGTCTGGGGCAAAATTGTGATTTTTTTTATTATATTTTTTATTTACTTATTTATTTTTTTCTTTTTTTTTTCTTTTTTTTTTCAAAGGTTATAAAGGTAATGAGCTATTGTAGACACCGGGTCCTGAGTCAGCCTAGATCGAAGTTACCCAATGTTGATAATTGCCTTCACAGGCTTAAAAGGTTAAAAGTGATGGTTTTCTCGTCAAATTTGCATTTTAGAGTGAAAAACTAAAAAATAATAAAAAAATATTTAAAAAATTAATTTTAAAAAATGGGGGCTTAAAATTATGGTGTTTTTAGTTAATTTAAAATAGAAAAAAAATAAAAAAAATAAAAAAAAAAAAATAAAAAAAAAAAAATTTTCGGACAAGCGCGCTGGGCGAGATTTGGCGATGCGCAGCGTCGCCAATAGCGCGCGTCGCTAAAGAGCGACGCGCAGCGTTGCGCGCTGCGCGCCGCACCGCGCGATTCCCGCCCGAGCGCTGCGCGCGAATCCCGCCTGGTCGCCGCGTGAGTCCCCGTCGCTCTATAGCGACGGGCGGCGTCCCTCTGGCGACGGGCTTCCGGCCGTCGGTATAGGGTCTGTTACCCTATTTTCCATTTTTTCAGCCTTTTTTCCGATTTTTTCACCCAAAAATCCGTTTTTATCCCAAAATTAAGGGTTTTTGACTTCAAATAAAATTCCAAAATATTTTTTATAGATTATTAATTAATAAAACTTGATTTTATCCCCAAAAATAAAGGAATTTGAATAAAATTAGGTTTGTTTTCCTTAATTAAATTAGGGCAACATTTCTTATTCTTTTAAATAGTTTAGGATGAAAAATTAAAAGGAGAGCCTCCACTACTTTCTGAAGAGGAGAATTTCCAGAATTCTTCATATTCTATTTTCTCTTCAAAATTTCATCTTTCTTTTTTTAATTAATAAGGTTTAATTGAAATTGAAAGATCAATTTTCAATTGTTAATTATTCCAATTAATTTCTTGGTTTTCTCTTCATAAACACAAGAAATTAATCATCATTTTGACATCAATTTCTTTTTAATCTCAAGCATACAAATCAATTCCTTTGTTTTTCTCCATAAACAAAGAGAATTAATTTTATTGCTAATTTTATTCTTTCAAGCAATCTTCCGGAAAATCATCACTTTTCCTTCATCAAATCCAATATTCTGAGGGTAAATATTCTTGGCTCCATTTCTATTTCATTTCTATTTTATTTTATTTATTCATATCCATTTTATTATTTTTATTGATTTATTTATTGTTTTCATCTATTCATTTGTTGTATTGATTTTATATTTGTTCCATTTAATTGTTTATATATGATTTGATTTTTATTCATGTGAATATTGTTTTTTTTATTCCTAACATGTAAATAATTTATTTTGATTCCTCATTATTTTTAAGATGCAAATAATTAATTAATTTAAATTAATCTTTTTGCCATGTAAATAGTTTGTATTAACTATGAACACATCAATTAACCTTGTTACATATCATTATTATTTTCATCATTCCTTTGTTTACTAATTTTTATCATTGTTACATGATTTTATTATCATTTGTTTATTTATTCATTCATTATTTTTCACTTATCATCATTTATTTTCATCATGTGTATATTTTCATGTACTAATTAATTAACATGTTTTATTTTATTTTCATCACATCATTTAATCATTTATCATATATAATCCATGTTTCTCATTTTATTTTGGTTTGTTAATATTTTTTATTCCATTATTATTCTTTTCATATCATCTTACTTTATTTTAATTTGTTATTCATTATTTTGTATGTTTAATTGATTTAATTGATTGAATCACTAACATTGTTTTAATTGTATTTTGTTTTTATGTCTAAACTCATTTTTTCGCTTGGGCGTTTTTGCGAGCACATCGGGAGGTCCAAAAAGGCTCATTTGGTTTGTAATATTTTATTTAATTTTGCCATATAATTTTCTTGTAAAATTCTTTATTTAGGCCCGCTAGAAAGAAAATCACAAAAACATTTTTATTAATTAACTTGACATTTTTTTTCTAAATAAAAGGGGACCAATGTCCTAGTTTTTCATACCCAAATAAATCATTACATCAAAACTGTTTCATAATAAATATGCATGCGAGGACCAATGTTCTCACTATTAAAGAATAACCCGTTTTATGCATGTATTTCACTTTTATAAATGGGAGTTGTATTCCGCTCCTAGTGTTATTGTAATTTATTTTTTAAATGCTTTATTTTGGATTTTGCTTACATTTACCGCTTCTGAAATGAATGAATGCGCCTTCAATTAATTGCATCGTGTGGAGAGAGAGCGAATCAATGGTATTAAAATTTGATCATAAAATAATCGAGGTAGAAATAGATGAGAAATCCCGGACCCAGCTCTGGTCTTTGGGCTCGAGAGGTTAGAGGTTATCCTCCAAAATACTTCTTGGGTCACGAGGCTTTAGCGCTAATCCTAGGCCTCATGGCCCAATATGGATAAAATGCGCAAGTCTTAGGCTCTCCGAGGCGAGAGAAACTTTCCCAATGTTCTATTGGGTGGCGACTCCATGATACCTCCTTGTTGCCCAACATAGACGCACTTGCGATTCATTTGCAAGATGCCAACGGACCCGCAAATGCCCCGGTCGCCCACGTGCGGGCGGTCCGAAAGGGCGGCGTTCGGGATCCGGCGCGCGTCACAGCTATCCTTCTATATTTTGCTGTAAGGGTCCCGGATGGTTAAAGGTCAATCTTGATAGGCTTTTGTAGTGAATTTCTCAAATGGTCGGGGGAAAGGAATCATAAGGCTTGGTTCTGATGAGTCGTGTATTCCCTGTGAAGGTCCTGTGTTTCATTCGTCCAACTTTTGATATAGCCCTCGAAGTTTAATTTTGTTTGGCAACATCGTATGCATCCTAGATGTTGAGGTTGTGAAAGAATGGCTTTCGGAATTCTGTTTATCATCACGTTGGCATGTGGAAGTAACATTGTCTCAACAATATCTTTGTCAATTTTCAGCATATCATACTTGGTCCAGGCAGAGGGTCCTTTTTTTTTCTCTGTTTTTTAACATTATATCTCAGAATGATCCTCTTTTCAGGAGTTATATCAGATACTATCAAGATTTTGTTTGGATTCCCCAAAGTTCCGGATTAGATGGAGCTATATTAATTGGGCTAATGTCAAAAATGAATGAATGCATCGTGATCATAAGACATGAAATCATTAGAAACACCACACAAATAAGAAAATTTGTTCATCGTATCAAAATTGCCAAACTGTCATAAGGAGTTCTTAAAATAAAAAGAAATAAAGCATCTAAAAACATAGTCTTCTTCTCCACTCTCCTAACAAGTGACAGCGACGTATTAATCTCCATGTAGCTCTTGCCAAATATGCCGCTCAGGTGGACGGGACCCGATCATATATCCGGTGGAGGGACTGCATTATAGCCTGCCTTCTTCTTCTTCTCTCTCTTCTAAGGATCAATGATCTGTTTGGTGTCAATAAGATCTTGGATCTTATTCCTCAGAGTTCGGTAATAATCCATCATGTGCCCAGTGTGTTGATGGTAGGCACAGTATTGGTCATCTCTATGTCCTGGCTGTCCCTGATTCACAGCTAGCCTAGGTGTCAAAGGTCATAGTTTGCCCTCCTTCATCAGTCTCTCCAATATCCAGGATAGAGAGTGGACTAAGTTAGAGTAGTACCTCTGATCGTATCTAACCTCAGTAGCTGCAACCTCGGCTGCCTTTCCATTTCTATTACTGCTTCCAAAACCACCTGATCTATACCATGACTGGTTCCCAAAGTTCTTTCTAGCAAAGTTATTTTGACTTGCTTTCTTCGCCAGGTAAGCCCCCTCAGCCTCTACAGCAATGTCTTTAAGTGACTCCCAATCTCTGAGCCCTATAAAGCTGAGCAAGTCCCTCAGGTAAGGGCAGGAGTTACTGATAAATAGCCTGATCTGGTAAGTAGTGTCAGGCTTTTGCTTCATCTCCATGACCCTATTCCTCCACCTGGTGAGGTATTCATGGAATGACTCGTCACTCTTTTGCTGTAAAAGTTCAAGGTCCTTCAGGGTGACCTCTATTCTGGTACTGCAGTCATACTGCTTCATGAATTCATTAGTCAAAAGGTCCCAGTCCTCTTTGGATCTCCTATCCAGTCCATGATACCAGTCTACCGCCGGACCCACTAGACTGAGGAAGAAATATTCCACCTTTTGCCTCTTGCTCAACCCCTGTGCCCTTCATCACTAGGATTTATTGCTTAATGTGTGCAGATGGGTCCGAAGTACCATCGAACTTCGACAGCTCAAGCATCTTAAACTTCTGGGGCAGCAGCTCTTCATCCCCAAATCTCTGTCCTCGGGGTTGATCCCCTTTCCAGCCGATAACATACGGGTGATAGCCTCAATCTGCCGTCTCATCCCTTTTATAGCCTCATCTTATACACTGGGTGCCCTACCCCTCACAGCTTGATGGGTTGCTATCTCCTTAACTTCCTCTTCCATCACAAAATCCTCATCAGGGTTTGGGACCCTTGCCCTTCTTGGCTCAACGAGTATAGCAGCAACTTTAGGCTCATTGATAGGTTGGTGAGCAGCATTACCTATAATTGGGGCCTTTTTGCCGAGAGGCAGCTCAACTTGCCGTCGAGGAGGGATTACTGGTGGTTGTTGAGCAACATGTGCTTGTGGAGCCACAGGTGCTTTTAGGGCAGGAGGATGAGCAATTCTTTCGGCCATGACACCCATCACTTCTAACATCCTCCACTAAAAATCCTCCACTCTCTTAGTGAGGTCTTGAGTGGTTAGAGCTTCGGTCTCTTCTGCCATCGAAGATGATTCACTAGTTGTTGAGAGTGACTCAAAATCCCAAACAGGTACTAATTCTAGTAATCCAAAGGGCGAGTCTGTCCTCACTAATCGACTGTCAGAAACTCTAGTCCACTTGGATAAATCTATGGTGGTTGAAAGATTCAGATTGTTAGAATGATCCATGGATGACAGGTACAATGCATGATCATGAGTTGTGCAATATTTCGCAACCACATACAAGAAAGTAGATCCTTCCAACCTTATTACTCCCACACACGAGGTCAAATAGTCTCTTCCTAGGTGGGCTTAACCCATGGGTCAACGGGGAACCCAATGGGCGCGTATGGTGCATGGTGAAAAAACCAGCAGCATAAAACTTTTGATTTAAAGCACATGTGTATGGGTTTTGGCCGTTATATATCTGGACCTTTCAAACAAAATAAAATGAGCCCACCGGGGCATGAAAGCCTTTGATGAGTGCTAAATTAATATATTTGAATTGGTTCGATACATAAGGGCCCACGTAACAAGCATCGTATTAAGGAGCATATTACCTAATGGAAGTTTCTATTGCCATTATATGAGCTTTGGTCAAAGGTGGTGTTACCTTAGGTCTACCCAAGCATGGTCCCTGCCAAAGGGTCTAACTCATCACGAGCTTAGCGACCGATTGTGTCTCCATTTGATATACCATGATTGCACGAGGCTTGGGTTGGTGATTACCCTTAACACTTCGCTATATTGAGTGAACGTAGGGTCATGTTTTAGGAATGCACCGGGGTCAAATAGGGACCAACTAGTATAATTCTAAGGCTCTAGTCGATGCAATGCAATTTTGATTAGAAAAGGAATTTTTGATTCTTAACAATTCAATTATAATTTTAACTTAAATCACTTTCGAAGCGAAGTTTCGATCGTCCCCAGCGGAGCGGCCACTGTGACGCACGTCGAACCTAGCAAAGGTCCTCATAGGTGAGACCCACTTTTAGGCTTGAGGGATTGGTTTGCGTCTTTTGATCTTGGGTGTCACGAGACATCTTGGACACCTCCTTCCCAATAGAACATTGGAAAGGATCATCTAGCCTCATGACACCTTAAGGCACCTTTGAGGTATTTTGGAGTCGCCACCCAATTTACGATAAATTAGGAAAGGTCATCTAACCTCTATTGGTCTAAACCAAAGAAGGTGTTCGAAACATCACTCTTATTAATGCCTTAGGTTAAGTTTATAAATGAGTTTTTAAGAAATCAAAATTCCATCTCTCATCTTACGCGATCATGCATTGAATTTAAAAGCGCATTGTAAGCATATTGAAAAGCATTAAATAAAGCGATAAAAAAGGGCAATAAATAAATTACATAAAAAATGGGACAGAACATTCCCCCAAAATAAGAAAGCATAAGAAATAAAATTTTCCCCAAAATTAATTATAAGGGCCCAAAATGAGTAAATAAACACATACAAAATAATTAAAAATGCATCATACATAAATCAGGAGATTTATTGAATTTTAGGAACATTGGTTCCTTTTTGTTAACTTAAAAAATTAGAGAACTATTTTTGGGTAATGATGGAGAAAATCGGAATGAGTTATCCCATTTTGTGAAAATTAGTTCCCCATTTGGTATTGAGATTTTATTGGTTAAAATAGGACATTGGTCCATTTTATTAAGAAAAATTCCAAGTTATTAATTATTGTAAAAAACGTGATTTTATAGAATACGGAGAATTTAAAACACATTTTCACATACAACATAAAGAATAATATAATAAAGAAAACGCAACAATTAAAAAATGCGAACCCTAAATTCGAAGGTCTTTGATCTCCCAGTTCTCCATCCCGTGCATAAATATAACTCGCATAAATAAACAAATTTGGGACAACAAAACAAAAAACAAAATAAAATAAAATATTAGTAAAGTAAATTAAATGAATAATATATAAAAAAAAACAATCAAATAAAGAGTAATAAATAAACAAAAAAAGTAAGTCAATAAAAATAATCAAACGGTGACAAATAATTCGATAATATAGCATTGACAATTATTACAGGGAATATATTGAACAAGAAACTAAAAAATGACAGAGTGAATTAAGACGAAAATTGACAAGATGAAATGGAGAAAATTATATTTCATTTCATGCCTTTTCATCTATTCCTACGTTCGGTCGGGTACTTGGGTAAGAGGAAGAAAGACGTTCGAGCAAAGAGAAAGAAAAGCCAAAGAAAGGAGAGGACAGAAGCACGACTCGTGCATCCTTGCACAAGTCGTGCAAGGAAAGCATGAGTCATGCAAGACCATCATGACTCATGCAGGAATGCACGAGTCGTGAAGGCTGCCGACCGTGGGGTGCGAGTCATGCGAGAACGCGCAACTCAGACGTGCAATCAGGGGAGCACGACACGTGAAGCAGGGACATGACTTGGACGAAGGCTCACGACTCGTGCAGAAAATCAAAGACACAACTCAGACGAAGAGCACCACTAGGACGGAAAATCACGACTCGATCGAAAAACCAAAACCACGACTCAGACACAAAGCACATTCTGATCGGACGAACACGACTCGAACAAAAACAAAGGCAAGATCCGGTCAGAAAATATAATTTGGACAAAAGAAAACATAGGCATGACCCAGATAAATGAAAAAGAGAGACAAACAGAGTAAAGTTAATAGACTATTAAACGTGATAATATACCATCGAAAACATGCATAATAGAACAACAAACATGTCAATTAATCATAATAAATATTTAAGGTCCATATCTGATGACAAACAACAAAAACATACGATATATAGGTTAATAAGATCAAACCAGAAATAAAAACAGTACACCGTATGTACAATGAAGATAACCTACTAAAAGAAAAATAAGAAATAAAAAGAAGAAGGAAAAGAAGAGGAGGTCTATCCCAGTATTTACCCTCAGATATGATTTTCAATTTGCAGATGAAGAAATGCTAGTTTCCTCGTTGATTTGTTTGAAAAGAAAGTAAAAAATAGAGACTAAGAAAACTTTCAAATGGAAGTTACGTTGAAGAAAATGAGAGACAATTAAATCTCAAATGTCAGAAATTAATTTTCTGGATTCAAGAACAATCTCATAACACTTTGAGAACAAAAATCGTTTTTCTTGCTCGAAGCTCTTCTTTCTCTCTTTCTTTTTGGGTTCTTTCGGCGTTTTCAAAATAACCTCCTCCTTTCAATTTCTTTTACTTTTTCTTGTATATGTGCCGTGAAAAACTAGGGTTTCTCTAGGTAGATCCCTCTTAAAACCCTTGATTCCCTTTTCCAAATCAGTCATGTAGCCTATCTTTTCTAACCAAATCCCGAGAAAAATTGGAAAAGGAGAGCTAGGGCAAAAATGCACGTGAGGCAGCCTCTCACTAACGTGAGGCTGCATCTCACTTTAGTGAGATGGGCCTCACTACACAGGCCCCCAATTTTTTTTTTAATTTTAAAAATGAAAAGCACTTTTTTCGAGGAAATGATCACTTATATTTGTCTTTTGCCTGTGAATAGGCATTATTCTCATCATTGGGTAATTTCGGTCTGGGCTGCCTCAGGACCCGGTGTCTACAGGGTGTATTTATGATAAGCATGATTATTCTGGTTATACTAATTGTATTTTTGTTTTGGAATGTTGATATTGAAATGTTAAGGCATGATGAGTTTAAGATTTATTGATATGTAAAATGAGTGATCTCGTGGTTTCATTAGAAGTCTATATGCTTTGTTTATCCTCGCTAAGCGTTACTGCTTAGCACGGTTGTTTTCCCTGTCTAGGTTTGAAGTGTAAAGCTCCAGTTGCGCGTGGAACACCTGCAGGCTACTATGAGAGAGTTACAAGTCTTCTTGTAGGTTAACTTTTGTAATGTATAGAATGTCCGTGTTTTGTATATTGAGGTAGCGTATATGATAATGGTAATTTTGTGTTTAAAGCATGTAATGGGGACTTGTATAGTAATATTGTAAACCTTGTAACTAAAACTAAAAGTACCTAGTAAAAGTATTGATTTAGTGTTCCGTAGCGCTCCTATATCCTTCAAAGGGGGTATTGGGGCGTTACACATCATGAGCGTAATGACCAATCGGGTTTCCATTTAATATACCAAACGGTACGAGGCTTGGGCTGGTGATTATCCTTAATACTTCCCTACATTGAGTGAACGTAGGGTCATGCTTCGGGAATGCACTAGGGTTAAAAGAGGGACCAAACTAGATAGATCTAAGGCTCTATTGATATGCAATGCAATTTCGAAAAGGGATAAAATTTTAAAATTAAAACCCACTTATATGTTTTAATCAATGTACTTTTGAAGTGAAGTCTCATTTAAATCCCCAGTAGAGTCGCCACCGTGATACGTGCGGAACCTCGGGAGCCCCGAAAACCCGCTTTTAGGGCTTTCAAGAGAGGTTCATGGAACTTGTAAGCGATTACAAGGGCATCTATTTTTGGCAACAAGGAGGTTTCTTGGAGTCACCACCCAATAAAACATTGGAAAAGGTCATCTAGCCTCATTGAGCCTAAGACAGAACATCTGTGTCTATTTTGGGCAAGCTAGAGATATTTTGGAGTCCCCATCCTAATAGGACATTGGGATGATACTCTAACCTCATGGAGCCTAAGACGACGCATATACGTCCATTTTGGGCAAGCCAGAGATATTTTGGAGACCCCACCCTAATAAGATATTGAGATGGTCCTCTAACCTCATGGAGCCTAAGACTATGCAAATTGGGCATATTTTGGGCAACAAGAGATATTTTGGAGACCCTACCCCAATAAGACATTGAGATGGTCCTCTAACCTCATTAAGCCTAAGACCGGAGATGGTTCGGAACTTCTTATTTATTCATACCTTGGTTAAAGTTATGATTGAGTTTTAAAAATAAAATTTCATTCTATTTTCTCATTCACTTCAATGCAATTAATTAAAGCGCAAGTCTATCATATAACGAAAGCGGTAAATAAAAGCAAGATTAAAATAAGATAAATGAAACCCTATAAATTGCAACAAAAACTAGGGGTGGAATACAACCCCATTGTAAATGACATGTAATCATACAAAAAATGGGGCACTTATTAGGGTTGAGGACATTGGTCCTCGTATGCATACTCGCAAAAAAAATTTAAAGTGACAATTTATTTTGATGAAAAAATTAGGACATTATTCCCATTTTATTAGAAAAACTCCAATTTAATTAATTTAAATATCTAGCCATTTTTATGTTAGCAAAATGAAAATAATATTTTGAATAAATGGTACATGGAAATTGAAATAAAGGGAAATAGGATAAAGAAATAAACCCGAATAATGTCCTCAGATCACCGCGGTATCCTCCATTTTTAATATCCCAAATCCAATAAAGAGACAACAAAGCTCAGAAAAACAAAAATCATGTGAGTGCAATAATCAACAATAAAATAAACATGAAAAGCAAATAAAGACAAAGAATTTATGAAAAATTATTCGTGGAAAATAAAAGAAAATAGTAAGAATAAAGGATAAATGAAAGAAAAGAGAGAAGATGAAGAAGGAAGGCCCAGGGACGGCCCATGTCGCGTGAGCGACGGCCATCCTTGGGTCGACCGACGGGTGTAGTCGGCACTCCTCGATGGCCCGTTGTTCGTATGAGTGACGACCATCGGTGGAGCCTCTACCCATCGGTGGTCCCTGATCCGAAAAAATAAAGGGAATTTAACCAAAAACTCTTTTATTTTTGAATAAAATAGAATTCTGCATTTAAAATCAATATGAAAGGATAAAGTGCAAAAGAGGTTGGTCCACAATATTTACCCTCGGAATATTACCTTTAAAGGCGAATGTCGCGTGATTTATTTTCCTTGAGTTCTACAAAGATTTATCCGTAATGTGTAATTTCGGAAGATTTTTTATTATAAAATCGTACTTTTTGAAATCAGATCAAGAAAAGAAAATTATATTTTTCTTTCTCGATGTTTTGGTAGCAATTGTGGATGCCAAAAAGGCTAGATCAGATTAAAAATGAATTAATTTCGTTCTCTCAGATTCACCTTGATTTGAATAATATTTGATAAATATTTGATGAAAATAAAGGCAATAATCTTTTCTTGAGAAAACACAAACTTTCTAGTTGATGAAAATTGCTAACCTTGAATAATGAGCCTTAATCCCCTATTTATAGGTTGAGGAAAACAATTCAAATAAATTTAAATTTTAAATTTGAATTTGAAAAAGATTTCTGAAGTGAGAATTAAATCCGAATGTTTTGCAAAATATTCTCAAAATCAAATCCGAGATTTGTAAATATTTGAAGAGATTTTGAAAATATTAGAAAATCTTGAAAAAATACCTGAAAAGATATGAAAATCTTTGAAATATATTTGAAAATATATGAAAAAACTGTAAAATCCCATTAAATCTTGCAGTAGATCACCGACTAATATGAGTCGATCGAGGACCGACGGGCGTAGCTCAAGGGGGAACTTTCGGTCTTTTGAGCGGCGGACTACTCCATGAGAGGCGGGTGCTGAGAGACCGCCTTTGCTCGCGAGAGGGGGGTGTCTCTCGCACGAGCGACGGGCGTCTCTCAATGCGAGGGATGGTCTCTCGCACACGAGCGATAGCCGGTACTCGCCGCAAGAGACAGGCCCCTCACGCGAGCGACGGGCGTCGCTCCCGAGAGAGACAGGCCCGTCCCGAGCGAGCGACAGGTGCTGCTCGCGCGAGGGAGGCCGTCCTTCATAATGAACGACGGGCGCTCCTCCCTACCGATAGGTCTCCCGTTGGTGAAGCAAAATCAAGATTTTCTAATGACAAACTCCTCCTGACGCCCGAAAATCTCCTATCATAAAAAAAAAACTAAATACTTGTAAATCCGAAGAGTGAAAGCTCACAACTTTCTTCCATTTGCACGGAAACAGGCATTGATATCTTTATTGGTTAACTCCGATCTGGACTACCTCAGGACCCGGTGTCTACGATTGTTAACAAATATTTGAACGACTTATAAATGATAGAGAAGTTATAAATTAACTTAATAAAACAATCACGTAAGAATGCTAGTAATGGAACCAAAGATATGAAAGAGATTAGAGCCGTCATTAAATGTTAAAAGTTAATAGTGAAATAATAATTATTGAAATGATGATAAAATAGACAATATGAGTAAATCAAGTATTGTTATAATAATAGTACTGTTAGTGATGGTAATAATAAAATTAAATGTAAACTAGTTATTGATAGATATTTAGTCAAATAATATTAATAGAAATTACGTGTAAAGTTAAGGGAATAATGATGTTAACCTTACAAATAAGTCAGTGTATTAAGTGACAGTATTGGCTATTCAAGTGAATGATATGAATATAAAATGCAAAAATATTAATGTAACTGGAAGAGTAAAAGAAATATTAAGGATATAAAGGAAATGATAACAATTAATCAGTACTGTTAATAACAATATTGATGACTACTCAATAGATATTTCACTAACTGATATTGTGCCCAAGTGTAGACTGTAACTGATGTAAATAAGTTATAAGCAAATAATGAAAAACAAATGGATACATTAATAAGATAATTATAAAGATTGTTAATATAACTGGTCATTGAATTAATAGACTGAATATAATAGTATTAATGTTAAAGTATGGTTATTAAAATAATGACAAAGGTATAAGATAAATGATTAAAGCAAAAGATTTATTAGGACATTAAACGTAAGGCATAAGTTATATAAAAGCCTCAGGAATTAATGTTCATATAATAGGGATAAAGAAATATGCTTATGTGTGCATGCATGTAGTAATAGTATGAAAAATTTAGGATATGTATCCACCACTGGGCATTTTAATGCTTAGCGCGTAGTATTGTTGCTGCTCGCAAGTTACAAATATGGGAAGTTTTTATGTTTGAGAGAAGGAGCGAATGTAGAGATGAGAGGATAGGTATGGCATGTATACGATTGCGGTAGACTAAATGGTTTATGATTTATGCATATATTAAGTATGAATTTTTCAGACAGTGCTATGTATGAACTGTTATATTATTGTTGATTACCTATGAGTATTATTGATATTTGAATGCGAATATTTTTTACTGAACTATCTATTGTTGCTTCATTTTGTGACGTTAGTACTAATGAAATAACTGAGATATCCAGCTACTGTACATTGTATAGATTGTTAAGGTTGTTACAATATTCAATTGATTCTCCGATTTATGTACGATTTTATCTTTATATTCATTTACATTTTATGATTTTTATCTTTTTTTATGCCATGCTTTACCGCTTTCATTATAACATATTTTTTACAGCTTTCCAACATGCTTCCTAGTATGATAACTTGCGTGAGAAGAGGGATAAAATAATTAATTCCAAAGCCCATTTATATAATATTAACCAATGGTATAAATAAGAGTAAGGTCCCAAAGCTATCTCTAGTTTTCACCTCATAAGGTTAGAACTCATTTTTTAATATTTTATTGGGTGGCGACTCCATGATACCTGCCTTGTGGTGCCCAATAAACGCCCTCGTAGGTTGATCGCCAACAATGGAATTGATGAGGTGAATCCCTGTCCATTATGAAGTAACTAGCTTTCACGAGTTAAATGAACTTTCATTTGGTCTCAGGACATAAAGATGGACTATTGAGAATAAGCCGGATACCATCGGAGGGTTCGGCTCGCGTCACACCATGTTTCATAAATTCCATGTGTATTGTATTATGTATTTTACAATTTAAGTGTATGAGAAATATATTCAAATCTTCTAAATAAATAAACATTTGAAAAAATATATAGGAAAATGTTAATATTCTAAAAGCATAATATTATTTTGGAAATTAAACATTATTTAGGTTCCCAACTGAAACATTGTAATGTCCCAATGCCCCTTGAGAGGACAAGGGATCTCTACAAGACACAAATCAATACTTTTACTAGGTACTTTTAGTTTTAGTTACAAGGTTTACAACATAACTATACAAGTCCCCATTACATGCTTTAAATACAAAATTACCATTATCATATACACTACCTCAATATACAAAATGTCACACCCCGTTTGCCCCCTAGTAGAACGAGTCGTGTGTGTGTATGTATTTGTATGTGTTTTGGCATGATCATAAGGACATTTTGGTAATATTGCATGATTTTGGATTTTTCTGGTGTGTGTGTGCGCATCTGTAGCACTATGGTGTGAATTAGTTGGGACAGGTTTGCATGTGCATGAGTGCACCATTATAGTGTGTGTGCATGGGAGTTACATTGTGTGTGGTTGAGTGCACCATAATAGGATATGCACTAGTGGGTTATTGTGGTGCGTGTTGCTCATACAATTGTAGGGTGCATCATTAGAGTGTTTCATTGTGTGCATGTGATACATTTAGTTAGGGTGTGAGTAACTAATCTCCTCCACTAGATGATTGACATGTGTAAAGGGGAAAGAAAGAGGGGAAAGAGAAAATGAAAAAGGGAAAATCAGATTTTTGAACCCATTTTTCCCGTTTTCTCTTCTTCTTCTTCTTCCTCCTTTGCACTCTCCTAAGTGTTTCACTTAGATTCAAGCTCAAGTGGTGGAATTAATTACTCCCTTACATCTTCCTTGGTAAGTTCTTGCTTTTTCTTTGTATTGTTTATGCTTTTTCACTTCTTCTTCTTGGGTTGGATCTAAGTTAGGGTTTGTGTTTTTGGTGTTTGGGTGCTTGTTTGTGCTTAGTTGAGCCTCCTCGCGAGCCAAATGGCAAAGAGAAAGCTGGAACTAGTGGATCCAAGTAATAGGAGCTAAGGATTTTGAGGTTTGGGAATTTCTTGGTTTTCATGTATATTTATGCTTATGTATGAGATTTGATAGTTTCTTTGAATTAGGTTGTTATATGTCCTTTACTTTGATGTATATGCTATGGATTTTTGTTTTGGAATGTTGATTTTGAAAGAGCATGAGTTAATTGTGATAATGTTAGCTTTGATGTGGTTTTATGTATAAATTGGGGTTTTGGATGATTCTTGGAATTGGAGGTTTAAATTAATATATAACGTGAAATTTCTTGTTGATTAATGTTATATTATTGTTATTGATGCTATTGGATGGCTGGGTTTGAGGTAAGAGGTCTTTGGATGAGTTTTGGGTGTTTGTGGTTGAGAGAGGGAATAAGAAAATCTGCAGAATTCTGCAGATTTTCCAAAACACGACGCTGTCGCGAGCCGGACAGAGATCGGCGTTTCGGAGCTTTGCTGTCGCGAGAACGCGATTTCGTCGCAAGCCCGCGACAGCCGAAGTGTTGAGCACCCTCTATCGTGAGCGCGACAGAGCGCGATGCTGGCTGAGTGCTATCGCGAGCACGCGATTCGTCGCGAGCCAGCAACAGCAATTTTTGTTCTCTGTCGCGATTGCGACATACGTCACGAGCGCGACAGAGCCTGGCCCTTCTTTCCTCCTTGCGATTGCGAAATCCGTTGAGCACGCGCAGCAAAGAGACTTCGGTCTCTGTCGCGAGCGCGACAGCTCCCTGTTTGTTGAATGAGTTTTCTTTTGTTGCGTGCGGGTTTGAACTCCAGTTTCCTTTCATGTCTATGATATTTATGCTTGATGTCCTATGAATTATATGAATGCAGATCCATGATACGACTATGTACATGTATGATGATGACTTTGGAATAATATGAAATGGATTAAATGGCTTATGCATGACCTGCTAGAGTCTAGAAAGTGGATAGTTAGGCATGCCTAATAGAGTCTTATTGTAACACCCCCATACCCCCGGTAAGGAATATCGGGGCGCTACGCGGACGCTTACGTATACATGTACATGCATTAGCGGAAGCGATAGCATTATACATATTAAATTAAGAATAATAAAATGAATTACTACTACACTAGGGCCCACTTGCATTTCATATTAACTACATATACATTTACATGTTCATAATACATCTGTTTCCATTTAGCTTTACATATACATTTACATATAAACACTGTACTTTCTATCTACATAATGATGTTACTCAAAACATCACACACTCTGTCTCTATCTTGTACAAAAGAGATCAAAACAAAACTCCTAGTGGCCTTGACCCGCAGATGTCCGCGCACTGATTCGAACCTGTATACCTACACGGAAATAAACATCCGTGCTAAGCGATAACGCTTAGTGGGGATGAAAATACTACAAAGGACTTCTTTATGAAGTCACAGATAAATCACACAGTCATATATCTCATGCATATAACTCTTATATGTGTATAGGTTGCATGCTCAAATATCAACTACTCTGAACTCACATATAAGTAACATATACTCTTTCACTAATTCATGCACACTACATCTTGTACATCTCATTTATTCAAATATACATTATCATGTAACCACATTCATGTCAATACACTCATGTAATCATGTACTTGTATACAGAACTGTAATGTACTTAAACATTACTTTCATGTACTATAGCCTTATTCAAAGCAACACTATAATCATCTCAAGTTCACTGCACAACATTTAACAAAACAAGCCTGAATTCCTTTCATGGTGGATACGGGACGCTCTATATAAAAACATTTTCGATAGACCGAAGTCACAAAACATTTTCATCTATCTCTATTAATGACCATTCTCGGAGGTCGACCCGCTTCACCCAAATGGGGCGGAACGTTGGCAGCTGCACTCGATAATCCCTTTATAAGCATGCTTATCTATCCACTATAACGGTAATCAGGCTCAGAGACCACTCAATTACTATACACAGATATCAACTCATCATCTAAAAGCATGTAACATTTAAATTCTATGCATTCACTCTTATATAACATCATCATATACATGTATTCAACTCATTACATAAACATCATGCAAAGCAAGACAGAAGAAAACACTCTCTTCAAAACAATTAAAACAAGATGCGAAGAGGTTCACTGTCGCGATTGCGACAAGAAGTCGCGTTCGCGACAGAAGCCAAGTTCATTGTCGCGATCGCGACAAGAGGTCGCGCTCGCGACAGAAGCTAGATTACAAAAAGGCTCTATACTCGATACCAAATGCATTATATAACAATTCCTAAGTTCATACATATTTATCATGTCAATTATTGTACTTCCTACAACTATACATTGATACTTTATTAGTTAAATTACCAATTTACTCATACTCATGTGCATTTCCCCGTTGATAACTACTTTATAGTCATTTGCTAACCGTAAACATGCATAATAAGCTAAGGGGAAGGGTAAGGGGTTGACCCGTGGCAACTAGGAGCTCAAAAAGAAGAAGAAAAAGCCTAAAATGAGTTGTTCTGTCACGAGGTCGCGACATGTGTCGCGCTCGCGACAGAGGCTCCGCTTTGGTGCCTCACAAGACTGCTTTTTACCCTAAAATTGTATCGTCTAAATGAACCTATAAACGTCTTTTTTTGGATAAACTTCCTTCTTAACAATTGTTTTCTAGGATGTTAACGTTCAAATGGAACAAGTTTCAGGTCGTTTGGACATCTATAACAAAAGATATGATCTAAACAACATATACTATTCCAGTGAACCCGCCAGAACAGGGTCACCTACGTTTTAATTACTTTTTGGGATACTTAGGGCCAGAATTAGATTAAGCACCCTCTTAGAAATTTTTAGACACGGATCTTATCTTTCATATGCAATTAGAATCAACCCAATTGGGATCCTATAACTCTACTTATAACAAATACTATACACTAGGGTCTAATGACAAATAAGCAGAATTTCGCAACATCAAACTCTATCATCAACACAAACACTCAAATGATCAAGTTACATACTTTAAACATATATACACTTGTCATGAGCACTGAAAGCAATCAAAATGAACAATAAACCAATATACACTAAAAGAGCAATTGAGCTAGTTAAAGCTCATCATATACATCTACATCCAGTCATGGTTCCTTTTAAACACATATCATTCAATCACATGCCAGGAAAACAAAATCGCCCTCGATCCCTACCTCTAGGAACTCGATCACAGCTCTCTACTCGTTCCGATCTTCTCTTTTCCTCCAGCTTGTACCAAAACCACACAAAAACACTTAGGTTATTCTTCTTTTTACTTTAAATCAAAAACAGAAAATAAACAAAAGAAGAAGACCAATGCTAAAATCAAGCCAATTACCTTCTTCTTAAGAACCCAACTCAACCCTTGACTTCTCCTCTTCAAACCAATCCAAGAGATTCTCTCGAAGAACAAAGCAAAAGAGGAAGAAAAGCAAAGAAATGGCAAGGAAAAGGGACACGGCAACTAAGAGCAAAGAGAGAAGAAAAAGGTGAGCAATGAGCCAAATGCAGAAAAATGAAAGTGAGAATAGGAAAGTGGCCGGTCAAAACCAAACCAAAGCCAACAAGTCCTCACATTAATGCCACCCACTTCTATTTAATGCCAACCACTCTCATTAATCCATCTCCATCCAAAAAGTCCCATGCCACATGTCACTCTCTCTAGTAGCCATGTGTCACTTCCCTACAATGACACTTGGCACACTCCTACAATGCCACTTGTCAAACTCTTATGCCGCCACGTGTCACTCTCCTACAATGCCACTTGTCACTCTCATATGCCGCCACTTGTTAATCTTCTACGATGACACTTGTCACTCTTCTACGATGCCACGTGTCCAATACACATCTCAAGGTCTCTTAAAACCCACTTATGCACACATCTCGCGAGGGGGTTCTGTCGCGCTCGCGACAGAATGCTCACGCCAGCACCAACCAGCTGAAGTTCGAAAACCGCTGGAGGGCTCTGTCGTGCCCGCGACACTTGTTGCGCTCGCGATAGAACTCTCGCACATAAACTTACCTTTTTCGAACAAAACTCTGTAATTCTTCTAGGGCCATTTTGGGGTGTGACACTTATAGCTGTAGCCCTCAGTTTCGTTTGGACCCCGATCAGGTCCCCATTTGGTTCCTCGCGAATGCCTATGTGTTCGGATCTTGTTTAAGATCCCTTTTGAAATGTTTTGCAAAAAGTTAAAAGTATCTTGAATTATTGATTCGTGCCCGTAAGTTACTGTCCGTATCGGCTCGTACCCGTAAAGTACTGTACGTATACTCGTTATGCACTCCCTCGAGTCAGCAGGTGCTTGGTATGAATTGTGATATGAGAAAATGTATGTGATACATGTGTTAACTCATAAATGAAAAGTATAATCTGTATGGGAATACGAATATTGTTATGAGCTTCTGAATGTATGGCTTCAGTATCTTTGCATGTTTATGCAATTATTATGATATGTGTATGGAATATTATGATGTACGCATGTGTTTCGCTTTGACGACCGTTGTGAATGGTTGTCCTTATTCTATATATGTGTTTCCCCACTAAGTGTTTATCGCTTAGCACGGTGTGTTTACCCGTGCAGGTGCAGAAGGAGTTGCTTTGGGAGAGTCGCCGCCAACGAAGCCAACATAGCTGGGTCTTTAGTATAGGGCCTAATTTTTGTATCTTAATGATTCTTTTTGTATAGAACTCTCGTAATGCAGTTTTGTAATAGCTTCCGCTTTTGTTTATGTAATTTGGGATTTGTAATTAATTGTTGTATCTCTTAGTTGATCAGAACAGTAATGTAATGATTTCCATTATATTAATGCATGATCAGCTTATTTCATGGATGGTTTTGTAAAGTTTTAAATTACCCTGTATTTTGATATGCATGTTTATGTATGAATGTATGTATATTTTGTATCTGTGTGGTGGCACCTCTACTCTTACGGTATCTCACTCCTTATCGGATGGGATCGCCTAAGTATGGGTAAGGGGTGTTACACAAAATATGGAACATTTTATACATTACAAAAGTTAACCTACCAGAAGACTTATAACTCTCTTAGAGTAGCCTGCAGATGTTTCACGCACAACTCGAGCTTTACACTTCAAACCTACCCGGGGAAAACACCCGTGCTAAGCGTTAACGCTTAGTGGGGATGTAAACACAACAAAACTAATACAAGCATTCATGAGTTAACATATAACAATATGACATGCTTTAATTAAACAATATACCATGCAATAGCAATTTAGACAATAACTCAATAACATGCCAACATTCGATAATCCATACTTTACAATACCAATATTCAATACACGATGCCAGCGGAAGGCTTCAATGTCATCTATATCATAGCTAACATTACCATGTATCATAACATTAATATCATTACTACATACATTTAACGTTTCAATATAGACATTCTAAAACAAACATACAACTAGTATAAGCACAATAATCATGCTTATTATAATTACACCCACTAATGCTATTCCAACAGGCTCATTTTTAACATACTTACACTACAAGAAATTTCGAATTTAGCGACGGAATTTTAACGAATGAGTTAAAACCGTCGGTAAATAGCGAAGAAAATTATTTTTCGTCGCTATTTACCGACGGAATTGATTTTTCGTCGCCATTTAGGTACGGAACCGACGGAAAAAAAAGTTCGATCGCTAAATAGCGATGGAAAATTTTTTTCGTAGCTAAAAATGGAGCCAATAATTCCCTCCAAAATGACCGATCGAAATTAGCAACGCATTTGTAATTCCGTCGCTAAAAATAGTGACGGAGGTAAATTTTCGTTGCAAAAAAAATATATTTTGTCATACTAAATAAAATTTGGCGACGGAATATATTTCTGTCGCTAAAAATAGCGACGAAAATTTGTTTTCTATCGCGAAAAAATTTTAATTTTAAACTATAGTGACGGAATATATTTCCGTCGCTAAAAATAGCGACGGAAAATTTGTATTCTGTCGCTAACTAATTTTATTTTTAATTTATAACGAAGAAATGTTTTTCCGTTGCCAAAAACAGCGACGAATTTTTGAAATCCGTTGCTAGAAATTCTCTATTTTAAATTTAGCGACGAATTTATAATTCCGTCGCTAAAAGTATTTTAAATTCCTAAAATTTCTCTCTCCTTTCCCTCTCTCTTCTCCTCCATCCTCTTTCTGCCCAGCCTTCTTTCCCGTGGCTGTGCCGCCATTGCCCTCCTTCCGGCCGCCATTCCGGCTCCCTCTCCCCTCCCCGGCGCCGATCTCCCCTTCGCCTCCCCTCCGGCGCCGGTTTCCCCTTCCCCCCTCCCCCTTTTCCTTCCCTTCCTCCCTCGCTCCCCTCCCCCGTTTTGCCTTCCCCCCTGTGCTCAATCTCCCTCGCCGACGAGCTGCGATGGGTGCTGCGGTCGGCGACGCGTGGATCTCGACCTCCCCCTGCCATTCCGTCGCCTGTGGTGCCTCCGATGGCCTCCTGCTGTGGTGACCGGCGATTTGATTAAGTTTAGTTTATTTATTTATTTTTTCTTTATTTATTAATTGTAAATTTAATTATTATTATTATTAACATTTTTAGTATAATTATTATTATTATTATTATTATTATTATTTAATGGATATGTTAATTATAATAATTATGAGTATTATTAAATATTTATGTTAATTATTATTATGATTATTAGAATGTTGTGTTAATTATTATTATTATTATTATTATTATTATTATTATTATTATTATTATTATTATGGGGTAGGTTAATTAGTATTATTAATAGTTTTATTAAATAATTATCTTAATTATTATTATTGTTATTATTTTTATTAAGCAGTTAAGTTAATTTTATTATTATTATTATTATTATTATTATTATTATTATTATTATTATTATTATTTGTTGTTGTTGTTGTTGTTAATTGGGTATGCTAATTGGTATTATTATTAGTATTATTTAATATTTATCCTAATTATTATTATGATTATTATAATTTTTTTTAAGTAGTTGTGTTAATTATTATTATTATTTAATGGGTATGTTAAGTAGATATATTATTAGTATTGTTATTATTTTTATTAAGAAATTGTGTTAATTTTAGTTATTATTATTATTCAACATGTTATTATTATTAAATTAAAATCAGTAAAATTTGTACCTTAATTAATATTATTATTATTATTATTATTATTATTATTATTATTATTATTATTATTATTATTATTATTATGTTAATTTGTATTGTTATTATTATTATTTTTTTAATTTGTAAAAATTCCCGACTAAAATTGAATTTTCGTTGGGAAATTTGCCGATGGAAATTAATTTTTCGTCGGTAATTCCCGACGGAAAAATTCCATCGGGAATTTTGCCTACAACTAATATGCCGACGGAATGAATTTTCGTCGGCAATTTCATTTCCCGTCGGAAATTCCTTATTTTCCGTCGGGAAATCCTTTTTTTCTTGTAGTGTTACTTCAATTACATACGTTGACATGCACTTAATCTTTAGCTTTAACATCTAGCATTTACGATAGTTATATCATATCACTACACTTCACATGAATTCATGTACATGTAACAAATCATAGCTCTATTTAATCATTCACAACCTACAATAGCTAAACAATGTAACATCAACTCATCCAGTAGTCAAACAATATGCCATATATTCGATAATCCATGCTTTGCAATAACACAGATCAATACTCACTGTCAACGGAAAGCTTCGATAATCTAGCCAACATATCATAAAGCGTAGCATTGATATCACTCAATATTGCATAGCCAACACTAGCATTATTCAATATTAGCACTATCATGTTACATGTAAGCACAATATTATCATCAAGCATACAATATCATTCTTTTTTATAGATAGCATGAATTGTACAGAAGTGGATACGGGTACAATAGATATTAAACACTAGAGACCAAAGTCCCAAACACTAGATCACTGGATAGCTGTCGGTATCAATCACTAGACACTCATCGGTGTCAAACACTAGACACCCGTCGGTGTCACACTGGCAGCTGCGAATCACTAGCCCTTTATAAGCATGCTTATCTATCCACGACTCGAGTACAGGCTTGACAATTAATTTACTTCACAGTTTAAGTTAACATACACTAGTACAAGTACGTTTACAAGATGCTCACATTTTCTTATATAGATTCACACTATAGGTTCAATTTAATGTTGATAGGTTTAACAAATGCATCAACCAAATATACACTCCATCATGCTTATTTATAGACTCAATACAATATGATTCTTCATATATGATCATTATCATATGTCATGTCATGTTCAATAATTAAAGGCATGTATACATTTAACTCATTTAATAAACTACTATGCCATAGCATCATTTCCATATAATTTCAATTAACAAACATTCATATTCTCATTTTATAGTGTTAGACATGAATTGGTTAAGCTATAGAAAGTTACAATGAAGTTCGGATGCATTTCGGAAAGGAAAAACACACAAAAATGCACAAACTAGAGCAGGGTCAAGGTGGGAAATGATTCATGCCAACCATGGGCTCAAACAAGAATAAAATCCCTCTTTTAACTTGTTCTTTCGAGCTCGCGACCTTGGTTGTGCTTGCGACAGTAGCTTCTATCAGGTGTTCTATAAGACTACTTTTCGCCATAAAATTGTACTGCCCAAACCAATATCTAAAATTCATGTTTAGGAAAAATGTCCTTCATAAAAAGTTTTTCCCAGGATGTTAGGTTTTCAATGGGACAAATTTTAGATCATTTGGACATATATAACATAAGATATGACCTAAAAAAGTTATACTATTCCAATGGACCCGCCAGAATAGAGATACTTATGTTTTGTCAACTTTTAAGGGTTTTAGAGTCTGAATTAGTTCATAGTGATTTCTAAAACTTTTAAAGGTATGGAAGTCATGGTTCTAATGGCACTATAATAACTTAATTTGGAGTTCTAAAACTCCATTTATAATCAAAACATCACACGGAGGTTTGGTGAAAAAAGAGCAGAGTTTTCCCTTAAAACTAGGGTTCATACTTTGGTCATAATCTCATGGCAATTCAATCAACAATTTCAACACACATCTCAATTTATAACATCTTATCAATTATCATATAAGTACACATAAATCCTAAATTAATCAATCATGCATTTAATTAAAGGTTAACACAAAATCTAATCCCAAACCTCTTGAACTACTCCTTCAATCTCTTAGCTCAAACAGCCTTCTCTTTACCCTTTGCCTTTCTACTAGCTTTCCCCAGCTTACAAACAGCATATACACACATTCAAAACAGGATTTCATCCATGAACAGAAATCTAAATCACATTAAAAGAAGAAGAGAAACTAGACTCAAACTTACCTTTCTATTTATCTCTTAATCTACTTAATGCAACACCACTCAAAACATAAGAAACCAATGGAATGGATGAAGAATCAAGAGAGGAACGAAAGAAGGCAAAAAGAACAAAGAAGGAAGGAAGCAAAAATGAGAGAGAGACTTGAACCAAAAAGAAGCAAGAACAAATTTTTCCACTTACTCTCTGTCTACCAACCTTATATATGCATGGAATCTACTAGGTGTCACTCTCTAATCCCCTCAAGGCTAGGTGGCAGCTCTAGATTGAAACACATGGATCCCACTAATAATTGATTAAGGTTAATTAATATCCACTTAAACTCAATTAATCTTCCACTTACACTAATCAAACATAATTACACTTTGGCCATTACAACACTTTTATTTTATGCAATCGAGTCCTTAATTTTTCATTTCTAATCCAATCCAAATCTTTAAACCCTAATTAACACTCATTTATTTACACTAATCATACTCAATACTACTAGGGTTGTTTTCGGGATGCCACAAACGTCATTGTCACTGCATAAAAACTATTACAATTACCCTTCACATTTCTTCATTTGAAATGTTAATTATCACAAAAAATAAAGAGAACAACATACTAACACAAACTTATATATAGAGTCTCAAATTTTAAATGGGCACAAATATAAAAGGACACAATATCATGATTTAGTACAAGTAGTAAAAACTATATGATTCATGGAGATTTAGCATATTCTGATGGTCCGACAAAATTTAGGCACATATTTTTGTTATACGCCTCCTTTCGACAGAGCATACATCAGTTACTATTATTACGCTTTTTCATTGTTCATTTAATTACGATATGTAGATGCTTACGACAGACCTTTTCCTTATAAGCTCTAGGTTAGGAATGAGAGTTCGCCTAACTTATGAAAGCCAATAATCACAGTGTGTAAGTGGTTGGCAAAATGACTTGTAAAAGCTCAAAGCCTCCGAGAGTTTATAAAATTTGTCGACGAATCTCCACATATCAACTCGGACATGCATACATATGGCTATAGCATGTGAATATGCCATTTTTGTGCCTTGAAACTTCCCACATTTGCATTGATAAAAATCCAATTATGTTATTGCCTTTTTAGTTGCATGTTTGATTTTTCGTCTTGGTTGTGAAAAGTCCTGTATGCCAATTGAAACTTTGAACTTTGTACCCACAAGCTTTTTAAGCATACTTTGCCATCTCATCTATACAATTTTGAGTGTATGTATTCGCAGCTACTATATGAGCTCGATACATGCACCTTTTATCATTAAAAAAATTTAACAAGCATTGCAAATTTACGTGCTCAACTACACAATAAGCTGGCATCATCCTCGCATCTTTTAAAGCACTATTTACACTCTTAGCAATTTTAGCTGTAGCATGCCCATATATTATCAGATGATAGTCCATTTCTCCAAAGGGTTTTGCATGGTCCAATTGTATAAGTCAACATCAAGTTCCTTAATCTCAACCATTCGTTTTGTAAATTTACGCCATTGGAAATTGTTACCTATCAATAAGGCTTTAGGGTTATTAATAAAGTTTTAACCATTCAATATATGGACCAGCATGAAAATCATATAAAATGATACCGGCCTTATATAACATGTCCTTAATTTTAGAATTTCTATGCTCGATGTTATAGTTGCTGACAAAGTAATGAAGACAATAACAATGGTGTAGACACCGGGTCCTGAGGCAGTCCAGATCAGAGTTACCCAATGATAATAAGATGCCTTATAAAAAAAAAGGTTAAAAGTGGTGATTTCCTGTTTAAATTTTGATTTTAGAGTGAAAAATTGAAAAATAATAAAAAAATATTTTAAAAATTAGTTTTTAAAAATGGGGGCTTGAAATTATCATATTTTTAGTTAAATTAGAAAAAAAAATTAATTTTTTGGAGCGTCGGCCCCGCAGCGGCGCCTGCAGCAGCGCGCTGCTGCGCATCGTGCGCGAGGTGATGCCCGCGCGCGACGCCGTCGCTCTATAGCGACGGGCGCGCGTCTGTCCCTTGTGGCCATCGCTAAAATACCTGAATCTTCCTTTTTTTTTCCATTTTTTCACCCTAAAAACGTGTATTTTCACCCCAAATGAAGATTTTTGAGTCCAAATTAAATTCTAAAACATTTTTTTAGATAATTAATTAATAAAACCTGATGTTATCATGAAAAATAAAAGGGTTTTTGTGTTAAAATAATTTTTTTTTCCTTGATGGAATTCGGGAAATATTTTTGATACCTTATAAATATTTTAGGATGAAAACCTAAAGGGAGGGGATTTCTTCTAGTCTTTTTCTCTTCTTCTTCCTCTTAATTTCTCTCTAAAAAATTTCAGATTTTCCCCACCAAAAAGAGCAAAAATTCAGTTCATCATTTTCACTTTTTTCCAATAGAATTTCTTCTAAACATATATTTAGAAGGAGTTTTGTTGGTTGATTTAATTTTTAAGACAAATACAACAATTATTTGTTCTCAAAATTCTTTTTTAACCTTTTATTTGTGTTCAATAAATTGTTTTTCATTGATTTTCTTTTGAATCTCTTTTTTTGATGAAAAATTAATTTTGAGACAAATAAAACAATTGTTTATTATCAAAATCTAATTTTTTCATTTGATTCTCTAAAATAGGACTTTCAATCATTTTTTTTCTTAAGACAAACAAATAATTGTTTGTTCTTGAGATAATCTTTTCATTTTTTTAATCAATAAAAATCTTTTTTTTTTGATCAAAATCGTTTCTTTAGGCAAAGAAATCAATTCTTTGTTCTTAAAGAATTTTTGATCATTTTTTTATCCTATTTTTTCTTGGAATAAAATTCCAACAATTTCATTATCTTTCATTCTAATCTTGCAAACAAAAATAAGGAAATCAATCATCCTTTTTACCTTAATCGAATCCGAAACTCTGAGGGTAAACATTCCGGGCTTGTTCTTCTTATTCTTTTTGTTCATATTTAATTTATTCATGTTTATTTTTATTATTTTTAGTTATTTATTTCATTGTTTATATTTATTTTATTTATTTTGTTTATATATGATTTTGTTCTTATTCATGTATATTTTATTGTTTTCATTAATCTATTTATTGTTCTCATTTATTTATTTATTCTATTGTGGTTATATTTGTTTTGTTATGTATATATATTGTTACATTTTTTATTCATGTAAATATTAACTGTTTGTTATTTTTACATGTAATTAATTTATTTCACTTTAATTCATCATTATTTTTAACATGTAATTAATTTATTTCACTTTAATTCATCATTATTTTTAACGTGTAATTAATTTATTTCACTTTAATTCATCATTATTTTTAACAAGTAATTGATTTATTTCACTTTAATTCATCATTATTTTTAACATGTAATTAACAAATTCATTTTAATTGATATTTTTACCATGTAAATGGTTTATGTCATTTGTGAACATATTCAATTAATCATGTCATTCATTTGATTATTTTCATCGTTCTCTTACTCATTTTTATCATTCTTTTTATCGTTGTCACATGTTTTATTTATTGTTATTTATTTATTTTCATTGTAATTATTATCATGTGCATATTTTCATATATTAATTCATTGACACGTTTTATATTATTTCAATCATATCTTTCAATTCATTTGTCATTTATAATGCATTTTCCCCATTTATTTTAGTTTATTAATATTTCAATTCATTTAATCCGTTTTTGATGCCATCCCTCTTTATTTTATCTCATTTTATCATTAATTTATTTAACTGATTTAATTACTAACATTATTTCATTTGTATTTTGTTTTTTTGTCAAAACTTATTTTCTTTACTTGGGCATTTTTTGCGAGCACATGAGGAGATCCAGAAGGCTCGTTTGGGTTAGATTATTAAGTGCTTTATTTGTAATATTTTATTCATTTTGCTTTTCCATTTATTTTGCTATGTAATTTTCCTATAAATTTGTCTATTTTAGGCTCTAGAAAGAAAATCACAAAGCATTTTTATTAATTAATTTGGAATTTTTCCTAAATAAAAATGGGACCAATGTCTCAATTTTCTCTATCCAAAATAAAATCATCACATCAAAATTGTTTTATAATAAATATGCATGTGAGGACCAATGTCCTCATCATTAATGAATATCCCGATTTATGCATGATTTGCATTTTATTTACAATGGGGGTTGTATTCCGCCCCTAGTTTTGTTGTAATATTTTCACATATGCTTTATTTTATTTACGCTTTTATTTATCGCTTTCACTACGTGATTGACATGCGCTTTAATTAATTGCATTAAAATGAATGAGAAATGGGTTGAAATGATAAATTCAAAACTCGATTATAAAATTAACCAAGGTATGATTAAATGGGAAGTCCTGAACTCACTCTGGTCTTGGGCTCAATGAGGTTAGAGGTCCATCTCAGTGTTTCATTGGGATGGAATCTCCAAAATATCTCTTGTGTCCCACCAAAAGACTTAAATTTACAATCCTAGGCTCCACGGGGTTCCAGTGTTCTATTGGGATGATATCTCCAAGATCCCTTTGGCTTGCCCAAAATGGATATTATGTGCCGTCTTAGACTCACCGAGACTAGACGACCTGTCCCAATGTTCTATTGGGTGGTAACTCCAAGAAACCTCCTTGTTGCCCAAAATAGACGTACTCGTAAATACCTTACAAGTTTTCATGAACCTCCACCCGATCACCCTAAAAGTGGGCCTTCGGGGTGCCTCGGGGTTCGGCGCACGTCACAGTGGCGACTCCGCTGGGGATAATACTCGAGACTTCGATTTGAAAGTACCTTGGTTAAAATTTATAATTGAGTTTTAATTTAAAATTTTTATCCCTTTTCAAATTTGCATATCATAGCATTAGAACCTTAGATATATGCTAGTTTGGTCTCTCTATTAGCCCCGGTATGTTCCCGAAGCATGACCTTACGTTCACTCAATGTAGGAAAGTGTTAAGGATAATCACCAGCCCAAGTCTCGTACCATCAAAGTATATCAAATGGTGACCCGATCGGTCGTTACGCTCGTGATGGGCTAGACCCGTCGGCAGGGACCATGCTTGAGTAACCCCAAAATATCATTACCCATGACCAAAGCCCATGTAATAGCAATAGATACTTTCCCTAGGTGACATGTACCTTAATACAATGCTTACTATGTGGGCCATTAAATATTGAACGAATTCAACCCAATTAAATGGGCTTTTATCAAAGGCTTTCATGCCCCGATGGGCCCGTCTTAATTTAGTTGAAATGTTTAAATACATAAAGGCCAAAACTTATACGTATACACATTAGATAAGAGATATTATGATGCCGGTTTTCCACCGAGCACCATATACGCATCCATTGGGTTCCTCGCTAACCCATGGATCAAGCCCATCTAGGAAAGAGACCGCATTACCTCGTGTGTGGGAGTAATAAGGTTGGAAGGATTTACGTGCTTGCATGTGATTGTAAATATTGCATAACTCACGATCATGCATCTTATATGTCATTCATGCATCATCCTAACAGGTATTTTTTGAAGCCATCATAGATCTGTCCAGGTGTATAAAGGTCCTGACAAATGACTAATCAGTAATTTATTTGTCTTTTCTTTCTGAGGAACAGAATATGTGGTCTCAAAGAATGGCAAGCCGTCCCCTTTTATAATATTTGATAGAAAGTAACATTGCCAATCCATCAGGAAGATCGGGTGCAACCCATGCCCTCATTATTGATAAAATGGATAGGAAAGCACGGGACTTAGAGAGCAGGCTGAAAGAATTTAAAGCCGAGATGAAGACTCTGAAGGAAGACTTGGCTACCATGATGACACCATCTACCAAGGCACAACATACTGGTTTTGCCATGCCATAGAGCAAACAGGGCTTAGCTGCAATAGCATACATACCGGGAATCGGGTCCAGAGGAAAGATGCCTTGTGTTCTGCAGTCAAGGCAAAAAGGCAAAGGATATGTTTGTAATGGAGGGTTTAAGATGACGACGATAGGTGGCTCTAAGAGAAGAATGGACGTCCTCGAGGAGGCAATTCAGCGATCCAAACGTGCTACTACCCAAACTGCCAATAAGAGGCTCGCCTTTGGTACTATGGACTCGGAGAGAAAAAGTGGTCTATGCAGAGGTGACAATTTCATCGACATTCAGAAGATAAAAAAAGTGCCGGTTGCTGGAGTGGCCCAAAAATATTGCTTTGGTTTAAGAGAGTCTTTCCCTCAGATGAGGTCAACTAAGCCAACGGTGGGTTATGGGATAATGGATCCTCATCAGTATGCCACAGGTCTATTTGATGACTAGAAAATCCCAAGGAAGCAATTTCAAAATCTTGAGCCGTCTAGAATTACTGAAGGGTGCCCAAGTTATGGCAATGGCAGCAGAATAAGTGGTAGAGACATGAAGATGCCAGCTAGGGAGGTGACCCGAAATGACCGCATCATCTTAGAAAAGCCTCTGTTGAAGCATTTTGCCTATTTTGTTAAGCAAGGGAAGTTGCGGTCAAAACAAGCTAGACCCTCTAAAAGCCAAGGGCATTCAGGACATCGGGCAGATCAATATTGTACCTATCATCAGCAGGCTGGACATGACACTGATAAATGTCGAGCTTTGAGGGAACGAGTTCAAGGCCTCATCAACAAGGCTCTTAAAGGAAGGAAGGATGGGCCCTAAAGTTGATTATGGGCTGTTGGCAACAACACCTGCATCGGCAGAGAGAGGAAGATGATAGTTTAGACTTTCCTTCTTAGTTCTGAACTTTTTTTTTTATAATGATTAATGACGTTTTTTAGTTTTATTAATAAGTCAAACAATTTCCTTCACTTATGTGATGTTATTTTCAATGATTTCATTATGCATGATCGTAATCCATTTATATTTGACATTAGCTCGATTGATGCTACTCTATTTATTCTTGAAACCTTGAAAATCTTGATGGCATCTGACATAACTCTTGAAGAGTGAGAAAATTTGAGAGAATTAAAATAAAATACGAAAAAGTCTTTGCCTGAACCTACGATGATATGTCAGGAATTGATCGGGAAGTCGTAGAGCATGCTATTCCTACATATCCATATCATAAACCTGTTAAACAGAAACTGAGAAGGCTTAGGCCGGAATGGGCAGATAAAGTAAAAGAGGAGATTTGCCAGCAAATCAAAGCCAAATTTCTAGTTGAGGTGCAGTATCCAACTTGGTTGGCCAATGTTGTCCCCATAGCCAAAAAGAATGGCAAGGTAAGGGTATGCGTAGATTATCGGGACTTGAATAAGGCTTTTGTTGCCCTATATAGATGTGTTGATAGACAGCGCCGCTACTTGCAAGATGTATTAGCCTTGGAGATGGTTATGCGGGCTACAATCAAATTCTCAATAAAATAATTGACCGAATTAAGACGGCTTTCATTACGGAGTGGGGGACGTATGCTTATCGGGTAATGCCTTTTTGCTTAAAAAATGCAGGAGCCACTTATCAGAGGATGGCGATAAAAATCTTAAGGAAAAATTAACCTGTAGTGTGGAACGAAGATTGTCAGAGAGCTTTCGATACTATCAGAGAATACTTGCTGAAACCACCGGTGTTGAGACCACCACAGCCAGTCAAACCAATAATTTGGTATTTAGCTATAGAAGATGGTTCTGTAGGTGCCATGATGGCCAAGAGGACGAATTCAGAGTGGAATTTGCTATTTACTACCTTAGTAAGAAGTTCCTGGCTTATGAGATTAAGTATGCAGAGGTAGAAAAGATCTGTCTTGAGGTAATTTGGGCCTCTAAGAAGTTGAGACACTACTTTCACTCCTATAAGGTACAGGCAGTAGCAAAGTAGAATCCCTTGAGATACTTGCAGGAGGATCCATCCTTACTTGGAAAAAGGGGTAGGTGGTTGTTTCTGCTACAAGAGTTTGATATAGAGTACGTTACGCGAAAAACTATCAAAGGGCGTGCAGTGGCAGAATTCCTAGCAGAACACCCAATTCAAGGAGACTCATACGAGTTCAACTTTCCAGATGAGGATGTGACAGCCATCGGAGTTCAGGGATGACAACTGTATTTTGATGGGGCTGCGAAAAATAAGGGGGCAAGAGTAGGAGTCATTCTGACCACCCCAGATAATGAGAAACTCCCTTTCGCAAAGAAACTGAGGTTCAAAGCTACCAATAATGAAGCCAAGTATGAAGCATGTACTTTTGGGTTGGAAGCGTTAATAGCCTTGGGGGCAAAGAAAGTGGAAGTGTTTGGTGATTCATTAAATTTGAGGTGAATGGGCTGTTAAAGAAGAAAGGCTAATGCCGTACATTAAGCACTTGAGAGACCTGAGTAGTCAGTTTGAAGTGTGTAAATTCCATTTCGTTCCAAGGGACGAAAATCAGTTGGCCAATGCGCTCGCCACTTTAGTGTCAATATGGGACAATCCAGAAGGGGTAGTTATGATGCCGGTTTTGATTTCTTGCTTTGAGAGTCCTAGCTTCGAATCTAAATCAGTCATGGAAACAGAAGTAGCGGATAGGAAGCCTTGGTATTACGACATTATGAACTATCTAGAAAATACGACTTTTCCAGAGGAAGCTACTGAGAAAGATCAGAGAATGATTCGCAAATTGTCTACCCAGTTCATTTGCATAAATGGGATATTATACAAACGGCAGGCTGATGGTATCTAGTTAAGATGTTTGGATGAAAAAGAGGCTAAGAGGATAATGGAAGAAACTCATGCTGGCATATGCGGAGCCCATATGAACGAGCTGACATTGGCAAAGAAGATTATGAGGCAAGGGTTCTTCTGGCTCACCATGGATAATGACTGCTCAAAGTACGTAAAACAGTGTCAATTGTGCAAATAGTACACAGATTTAAGGCACTTGCCTGTCTCAGAATTGCATAATTTGACATCGCCTTAGCCGTTCGTAGCTTGGGGGATTGATATTATTGGGGAAATTCGTCCTACGGCTTCCAAGGGACACAGATACATCATCGTCGCTATTGATTATTTTACCAAATGGGTAAAAGCTGAGTCTTTCAAAAAAAATTTGATGCTAGGGATATGGTGAAATTCATTGAGAAAAATTTGATATGTAGGTACGGCCTCCCACATCACGTGGTATCTGACAACGGGGTCCAATTTATGGCCGAGATGAAGAAATTGTTCCAGAAGTATGGTATTGAGCATCACAGGTCATCCCTATACCGCCCTCAAACCAGTAGAAGTCGCCAACAAAAGTATGAAGAGGATTCTAGCTAAGATGGTTCAGAATTATAAAGATTGGGCGAAAAAGCTGCCTTTTGCACTCTGGGGTTATAGAACGACCACTAGAACATCTACAGGAGCCACACCGTACTCTTTGGTGTATGGAATGGAGGAGGTATTGCTAGTCAAAGTTGAACTCAAGTCACTAAGAGTGGTTGTAAGCACCGTGTCCTGGAGCGGTCCGGATCGGAGGTTACCCTATGATGAAATCAATGTTCAAGGCCTGTACAGGAGGCTGAAGTTGGAGGTTTTAGTCCCACGTTCCATGAGAAATGAGGTTTTTCTACACTTCAGGGGCAGAGGGGGAGAAAACGGGAGTTTTCCGAGTAAAAAAGGTTTTTTGTCCTCCACAGACGGCCAGCCCGTCTGTGGAGATAGCCCGTCGCTCCGAGTCACCGACGGCTCAGGGTTTTTTCCGACGCCCGTCGGAAAGTCACCGCCCCTGTCAGGAGCCGCCTGGTTTCCCGGAGCACGCAACCGTTCCGACGCCCGTCGGTGGATGTGGCAGGGCCGTCGGAAGTGTCCTTGTGTCAGTAGGATTCTTCCGACGCCCGCCCCTACGCACCGACGCCCGTCGGTCGTGTCTGGCTATATAAGGTCCGGATTTTCACTTCAAAAAGGTGGAAAATTTTTCAGAAGAGGAAACTCTGCCAAAATTCGAGCATATTTTCTCTCTCTTCCAAAAACACACATTTTCCAAAAAAAAAAACTTTACTTAATCAAGGATCAAATCGATCAAAGGAACTAAAAGCTAATTAGTTTTCTTTAGATTTGAACTCCTAAATCGACTTTCTGAAGGATCGGAGGTGAAATAGCTCATTTTCTCTCTCTAATCTTTCATTCTCTTACTTTCTCGTGGAACGCGCGGGGATCTAACCGACATCAAAAATTCTACCCAAGGCAACTATCTGAGGGTAAATATTCCGGATTCTCTCTCCATTTTTATCTCATATTTAATTATTTATCATTTATTTATTTATCCGGTGAAAATTTTGAATACGTATTATTACTTTTCTTCATTTTGACTCCCTCATCTCCTTCTTGGATAAAACTTGTTTTTTATCTCGAAAGTCCCTTTCCTCCTTCCTGTTTTCCGGAGACAGAGGTGACCGACGGGTCATCTTTATGACCGACGCCCGTCGGTCACCCACCTACAGACGCCCATTCTTGAGTGACGAACGGGCATAACGACTAACCAAACCGACGCCTGTCGGTCAACCAGGAAAGGCCGTCGGTGGGTTCTGCCTCCGTTTTTTTGATCATTTTCCATCTCTATTCAGTCCCTTCGATTTCTTATGTGTTAATTTTATGAATGTTAACATCTCTTAACTTTTTGTGAGTGTATATTGGTTCTCTTGGATAATTTCGAGCTTGAGCGGTTGCCTACCATGCATGGTGGATTTCGTCTGGTTTAGTTTTCTTAAACCTCTTGATTTATTTCTCTCGCTCTTTCATTCATTGATTATTTTATGTATATGAATAAGCTCTTTTATCCCGTTAAATGTAAGAATAGATCAACATTTTATACTTAAACAAAATTGAGTTTTGTATAAAATGTAAAAAGGGTCCAACGCCCTATTTTCATCCAATAAAAATAATCACATATTAAATATCCCATTTTCAATGATGATGCATGAGAGGACCGAAGTCCTCAAAATAAATAATGCCCCGATTTGTGTATGAACCGCACATTTACATAAGGGAGTTGTATTCCGCTCCTTGTGTTATTGTAATTTATCGCTTTTGATATCTATTCTGCTCATTTACTGCTTTCCGAATGTGAATAAATGCGCCTTTTAAATCAACTGCATAGTGTGGAGAGAGAGCGAACAAATGACATTAAAATTTGATCATAAATTAATCGAGGTAGAAATAGATGAGAAATCCCGGACCCAGCTCTGGTCTTTGGGGCTCGAGAGGTTAGAGGTTATCCTCCAAAATACTTCTTGGGTCACGAGGCTTTAGCGCTAATCCTAGGCTCCTTTGGCCGAGAAGTTTACCTTCCAAGACCCCTCTAGCTGGCCCAAAATGGATACCAAGCGCAGTCTTAGGCTCTCCGAGGCGAGAGTAACTTTCCCAATGTTCTATTGGGTGGCGACTCCATGATACCTCTTTGTTGCCCAACATAGACGCACTTGCGATTTATTGCAAGATGCCAACGGACCCGCAAATGCCCCGGCCGCCCACGTGCGGGCGGTCCGAAAGGGCGGCCGCGGGGACCCGGCGCGCGTCACAGTGGTCATGCGAGTTCAGATCCCAGAAGCTGAATGGGCACAACAACGGTTACAACACTTAAACATGTTGGATGAGAACATATTGAGAGCCTATTACCATAACCAAATCTATCAGAAGAGGCTCGCTAGATCCTTTGGAAAGAAAGTCTAGAAGCATCCCCTGAAGGAAGGGGACTTGGTGTTCAAGCAGATGAGACCAGGTGCGCCTGATATCAGAGAAAAGTTCAGACCAATGTGGGAAGGACCATTTGTCCTCAAGAAGTTGTTATCAAAAGGAGCTGTGATTCTGTCAGATAGCAATGGTAACAAATTCAAAGAATCGATCAATATTGATAGACTCAAAAGGTTCCATGGCTAAAGAAAATAAAATCAAAAGAAGAGAATAAAAGCCCCGCGGGTCGAAAACCGAAAAAAGGCGGCCTTGCTAAAATTGGGCTCCTCGTCAGGGTGAAAACCGAAAAAAGGCATCCTAGGCACACATTAGAGGCATGAGAGAAACTATCCAATCAAGAAAATCTGAGAGGGCTGATTGGTTAAAGGAGTTGATGCTATCAAGATTTGGCTCTGTGAATGAATGTAGTTTGGCACTTTTGAATTATTGTTAAATGGTGATCATGTATATTGAAATCGTACTGAAACGGGCACAATGTTATGAAATGAAATAAAACTAAATTAGTTCATTGATATTATTTCCTAGTTCTGTTCTAAAAAGGAACATGTTGCTTAAAATCCATACAAATCTGAACTAGACCTTACTACTTCTCTCACCGACCGGGTGCCTTAGTGGCCAGGTCCTGTTATCAACTGCAGGGCTAGGTGTCCATCCTCTATATGTGCTGGTAGAAGTTACATAATGATTCCCAGAAAAGGGTATAGTAGTTTTCTCTTGTAATTCAGTCCAAAGATCATGATACTGAGAAGCAAAGCCTGAAGACAAGACCCCGCCTCGAAAGAATAGGGAATGTCTCACTACATCGTTAATCCCTCTGAATTATCAAGCACAATAGGTGGTAGTGTAAAAGACAGCCTCATGAGGCCTTCAAAGAACCATATCCTCATCTGCTACCTCACCTAATCTAGCAACACATTCATCCAGAAAGTCAAAGGAATGCAACTGATGCTTAGAGGGAAATACCTTGGAGAATAACTGCTGATTACCTAGCAAGGGACTTTGATAGTAGCTCCAACTTTTCTTGCAGCCGTACCGGAAAGGCAATAGAGTCTAAAAAAAAGGGCCGTTAGAGATGAAAACCGTGACTGGCTCTCTAAGCAAAAGTTAGGCCAAAGGGCAGGGTAAAAACCTAAGAACAGGCAGTCTGTCCTTAAAAAAAATGAAAATGAATAAAAGCCGCTGGAGTGGGTTGGGTCCATTTCAGGCAAAAATTAGGCACAGGATTTTGCGAAAATCCCTAAAGGGACGCATTTCCCTCTAAGAAAAGCTAGTGTTAAAATCCACAAGGGACGCACTACCTTTAAAACAATGAACTTTGACACCTGGAGCGATAAGGCAGCATTACTCCGAATGACTTTCCTTTAGGCACGTGGTGCATAATGCATAACTTGATCCAAAGTCATGGAGCCAAAATGCTCATTGACCGGGGGGCAAAGACATGTACAGGTCAGTTCTCTTTGAAAATGGGTCAGAGTCCATAAAGCCAAGACAACGCTTTTCTACATCCTTGGGAGCATAAGACGATGTGAGCAGCCGAGCAGTACCCTCAACGAATCCCTTAACTACTTGGGATGTGGTCTATTCATTTTTGCATATCACGTGCATGTCACACGCATTCAGTCTTTTACACGTATAGATATGCACACACAATTCTTGTACATTAATCCTTTGTATGCATTTTTGTATATAATTTTGTATATACATTTCACACACATAATTCCATACGCACACAATCTTTTGTATATATTGTTGTGTACATGACTTTGAGGGAAAGGTCCAAATCGACCTCATGAGTAAGGATGGTCCAAGGGACGGATTCAGCTCAGCATGATTGGCCACTGTATCTGGCCTAAAATTAAGTAAATATATACAGAGGTGAAACGCCCAAAAGAACAAGACTGCAAAGGCACAGCATGCTAAGGGCAATCCGAAATCACACAAATTTACGAAAAAGAAGATCCGCTGAGAAGCCGGACTACCCACATATACTTTAGTCATAGGCAATCAAATGCGGAAATGGGCCGAGGTACAATTTTAGCTCTACATTAGCGTTCATCCATGATGGACAATCAAGTAAAGATGAAGTCCTCAGTAGAATGGAATCTCAATGACCCGCTCCTAAGAAGACATTTAAGAGAGCAAGCCGACTCATACACACCATGTCAGGAGCAACAAGTTAAGTTTCTCTATCATAAGATATATGCTTGCACTCATTTGTACAATAATCAAGATGAAGTCCTCACGAGAGAAAAATCTCAAGGACCTGTTCCCAAGAGGGAAAAGAATAAGCCTTTCTCATGCACACCATGCCGGGAGCAAACAGGTAAGTTTCTCTGTCATAAGATGTACGCTAACACACCTCACACAGTTCGGATTCAAATGTATGTATATTGCACACACATGATTCCACACACATGCACAGTGTTTTGTATATGTACATGGCTCAGATGAGGGGTCCGAATAGACCTCATGTTTAAAGATGATCCAAGAGATGAGTTCAGCCTAACATTGTCAGACTCATGCATGCCATGCCGGAAGCCACCAGGTAAGTTTTCCTATCATAAGATATACGCTCACATGCATCACATAGTAAGTGTATGAAAGTCAAATTCAAATGTGCAAATTCTCAAACAAATGCAAATATACAAGAATACAAATCCTCAAACACAAAACAACAAAAAAAAAATACAAATTCTCAAACAAAACAAGACAAAACAAAAAGACATTTTCAAGGCCTTGAAAATCCAATATACTATAAATACATTCAAAATGTAAAGGTCAAAAACAAAACAAGGAAAAAATAGAAACAAAAATGAAAACAAAATAGAAAAATCACCCGCCTACAGGCAAACAACAAAATTTCCAATCTAATTTTTTCTTTGAGAAAGCTCAAATCTGTTTTACGCCCCGGAGGCTCAACATCAAATTCTCTCACCCTCTTGAGAAGTATGTAGGTATTTTCAACAAGGAGGCTGCATTGGAGATGATAGAGGAATCGATATTTGGCATGTCACAGTCAATGCAATCAAGAAAATGGGGAACAACCAACCGTCCTTCGGGGGCACACTCTAACATCGGCCCTAACAGGTATGTACTGCCACAGATATGCACCTTTTATATACCCTACACATTTGCTTTGCCCTTTTTGTAGTAAAAAGAAGAGGTTCAGAATAAGCGCCAGTAAAGAAAGCGACGAATGAGTCACCATGTCAACGCAAGGATGGTCAACGATCAGGCACTAGGTTAACTAGATGGTGGTCGGCAAATACATCATTCAGATAATGGTTAATAAGTAGACAACAAGTAGACTGTATGGGGGTTGAAAAGTTAAAAAGTGCCATTGCACTAGCCGGATGTAGGTTAGCATATCAAACATTACACTAGCTGGATGTAGGTTAGCAGATCAGACATTGCACTAGCCGGATGTAGGTTAGCAGATCAGACATTGCACTAGCCGGATGTAGGTTAGCAGATCAGACACCGTGCAGGCCGGGACGAGGCTTGAAATTATCAAATTTTTAGTTAAATTAGAAAATAAAAAAAAAATAATTTTTCGGAGCGTCGGCCACGTGGTAGCGTGCTGCTGCGAGGCGACGCTCGTGAATGCGCGCGATGCCATGGCTCTATAGCGACGGGCGCGCGTCTGTCCCTTGTGGCAGTCGCTAAAATACCTGAATCTTTTTCCGATTTTTTCACCATAAAAACGTGTTTTTTCACCCCAAATGAAGGTTTTTGAGTCCAAATTAAAATCTATAACATTGTTTTAGATAATTAATTAATAAAACGTGATGTTATCATGAAAAATAAAAGGGTTTTTGTGTTAAAATAATTTTTTTTTCCTTAATGGAATTAGGGCAACATTTTTGATACCTTACAAATATTTTAGGATGAAAACCTAAAGGGAAGGGATTTCTTCTAGGGTTTTTCTCTTCATCTTTTTCTCTTCTTCTTCCTCTCAATTTCTCTCCAGAAAATTCCAGATTTTCCCCACCAAAAAGAGCAAAAATTCAGTTCATCATTTTCACTTTTTTCCAATAGAATTTCTTCTAAACATATATTTAGAAGGAGTTTTGTTGGTTGATTTAATTTTTGAGACAAATACAACAATTTTTTGTTTTCAAAATTTTTTTTAACCTTTTATTTGTGTTCAATAAATTGTTTTTCATTGATTTTCTTTTGAATCTCTTTTTTTGATGAAAAATTAATTTTGAGACAAATAAAACAATTGTTTGTTATCAAAATCTAATTTTTTCATTTGAATCTCTAAAATAGGATTTTCAATCATTTTTTTTCTTAAGACAAACAAATAATCGTTTATTCTTGAGATAATCTTTTCATTTTTTTAATCAATAAAAATCTTTTTTTTGATCAAAATCGTTTCTTTAGGCAAAGAAATCAATTCTTTGTTCTTAAAGAATTTTTGATCATTTATTTATCCAATTTTTTCTTGGAATAAAATTCTAACATTTTCATTATCTTTCATTCTAATCTTGCAAACCAAAATAAGGAAATCAATCATCCTTTTTACCTTCATCGAATCCGAAACTCTGAGAGTAAACATTCCGGGCTTGTTCTTCTTATTCTTTTTGTTCATATTTAATTTATTCATGTTTATTTTTATTATTTTCAGTTATTTATTTCATTCTTTATATTTATTTTATTTATTTTGTTTATATATGATTTTGTTCTTATTCATGTATATTTTATTGTTTTCATTAATCTATTTATTGTTCTCATTTATTTATTTATTCTATTGTGGTTATATTTGTTTTGTTATGTATATATATTGTTACATTTTTTATTCATGTAAATATTGACTGTTTGTTATTTTTAACATGTAATTAATTTATTTCACTTTAATTCATCATTATTTTAACATGTAATTAATTTATTTCACTTTAATTCATCATTATTTTTAACATGTAATTAATTTATTTCACTTTAATTCATCATTATTTTTAACAAGTAATTGATTTATTTCACTTTAATTCATCATTTATTTTTAACATGTAATTAACAAATTCATTTTAATTGATATTTTTACCATGTAAATGGTTTATATTATTTGTGAACGTATTCAATTAATCTTATCATTCATTTGATTATTTTCATCGTTCTATTATTCATTTTTATCATTCTTTTTATCGTTGTCACATGTTTTATTTATTGTTATTTATTTATTTTCATTGTAATTATTATCATGTGCATATTTTCATATATTAATTCATTAACACGTTTTGTATTATTTCAATCATATCTTTCAATTCATTTGTCATTTATAATGCATTTTCCCCATTTATTTTAGTTTATTAATATTTCAATTCATTTAATCCGTTTTTGATGCCATCCCTCTTTATTTTATCTCATTTTATCATTAATTTATTTAACTGATTTAATTACTAACATTATTTCATTTATATTTTATTTTTTGTCAAAACTTATTTTCTTTACTTGGGCATTTTTTGCGAGCACACGAGAAAATCCAGAAGGCTCGTTTGGGTTAGATATTTAATTGCTTTATTTGTAATATTTTATTCATTTTACTTTTCCATTTATTTTGCTATGTAATTTTCCTATAAATTTGCCTATTTTTGGCACTAGAAAGAAAATCACAAAGCATTTTTTTTTAATTAATTTGGAATTTTTTCTAAATAAAAATGGGACCAATGTCTCAATTTTCTCTATCCAAAATAAAATTATCACATCAAAATTATTTTATAATAAATATGCATGCGAGGACCAATGTCCTCATCATTAATGAATATCCCGATTTATGCATGATTTGCATTTTATTTACAATGGGGGTTGTATTCCGCCCCTAGTTTTATTGTAATATTTTCACATATGCTTTATTTTATTTACGCTTTTATTTATCGCTTCCACTATGTGATTGACATGCGCTTTAATTAATTGCATTAAAATGAATGAGAAATGGGATGAAATGATAAATTCAAAACTTGATTATAAAATTAACCAAGGTATGAATAAATGGGAAGTCCTGAACTCACTCTGGTCTTGGGCTCAATGAGGTTAGAGGTCCATCTCAGTGTTTTATTAGGATGGAATCTCCAAAATATCTCTTGTGTCCCACCAAAAGACTTAAATTTACAATCCTAGGCTCCACGGGGTAGAGGGTTATTCCAGTGTTCTATTGGGATGATATCTCTAAGATCCCTTTAGCTTGCCCAAAATGGATATTATGTGCCGTCTTAGGCTCACCGAGGCTAGACGACCTGTCCCAATGTTCTATTGGGTGGCGACTCAAAAAAACCTCCTTGTTGCCCAAAATAGACGCACTTGTAAATACCTTAATTGTTTTCATGAACCTACACCCGATCGCCCTAGAAGCGGGCCTTCGGGGCGCTCAGGGGTTCGGCGCGCGTCATAAATGGTAATTTGTAACGCGAGTCGGACCGGATTTCTCGAAAGACCCACTTTTAGGGCTCGAGGGATTGGTTCGTGCCTTTTGATCTTGGGTAACACAAGACATTTTTGAATCCCTACCCAATAAAACATTGGGGAAGTTCATCTAGTCCTATAAAACCTTTAGGCACCTTTGAGGTATTTTGGAGTCGCCACCCAATTTACGAGAAATTGGGAAATGTCATCTAACCTCTATGGTCTAAACTAGAGAGTAGTTCGAAACTCCACTCTTATTACTGTCTTGATTAATTATAAATGAGTTTTTAGATTAGAAATTTCATCTCTCACTCACACGATTAATGCAATTTATTGAATGCACAATTCAAGCATCGAGGAAGCGATAAATGAAAGCTGTAAAGAAAGTGATAAATAAAGTGATAAATGAAAGCTATAAATAAAGCAGTAAGCACACAAAGCCACATCATTATAAAATAGAAATTAGGACAAATACAATCCTCCAAATGAAAAGAAAAGCTCAACAATTTTGGGACATAATACAATCTCCAAACTAAAGAACTATATTGCCCCAAAAATAATTAATTACAAGGGCCCACAAGATATATAAATATAAAGCTAAACAATCCAGCAAAATCAATCAAAAGAATAACATGCATAAATCGAGATATTTATTTGGTTTAGGAACATTGGTTCCTTCATGCTTACTTAAAAGGGGACCAAAGAGTCATATCAGCTATTGGCTTGAAAACCAGGGCAAATTGCTCCCATTTTAAGAAAATTAACTCTTTGTTTTAGCTCGTGACATTTTTGCATTCCTTGGCTAAAATTAAGGACATTGGTCCTAATTTATTAATAAAAATCCCGATTTAGTTATAATAATATTTTTATAATTTTTTATCTGACACAGGAATAAAATAAAACTATTTTATTTATAAGCAAACACAATCACCCAAATAGAGATAGGTAAGATGTCACCAAACTGACGTAGTCTCCTACACATCGTGGCCCCTTCGTATGGTCACAAAAATGCTCAAACAAGCAATACGACATTTTAAACCCCAAATAAAAAAATAACAACAAGAATATTAGTCATAATTCTAAAATCGTCTAAACAAAAATAACAATAAAAATAAGGGAAATATAGAATAAAATTAACACACATACAAAGAGAATTCAGAAGTCATACAAAATTGGCCAAGGGATAATAATAATAATAATAATAATAATAATAATAATAATAATAATAATAATAATAATAATAATAATAACTAAATAACTAAGGTGAGTGAGTAGAACAAATAAACATACAATCAAAAAATAATATTCAAACACAGAAATGATTATCACAAAAAAGAAAATCATACTAAAAAGAACAATAAACCTGATTTTCCACACTCAAAACCATACATTTTATCCATTTTCATGCCAAAAACAGAATAAAGATTGGAAAATCATGGTAAGCAAAATAAATTTCCACTCCAAGAACACACATTTATCAAGTCATTTTTCACATATTTATCAATGCCATGAAAAATAAAATAAATTAATAAAATAAAATGAGATAGTAAAAATGGATCCAAAAATCTTTACCCTTGGAGTGGATAAAACGGAAGAAAGATGTCTCAATCCAGTTCCCCTTGTCAAGATTTGAAATCAAACTCAAAAGATTCAAAAAAACCTTAAGTTTTTATTTCAAAAAAACTCAAGAACACAAAAGCTTAAAAATGGTGTTTTTGTTGTTTGATAAGAAACCCAAGCTAAGGAAATTGATTTTCCTTCCTCAAGTTAAACCAACCTCATCAAGCATTTTCTAGATCTAAGAAAATCAAAGAAGATCAAAGGAAGAACTTTTTTTGCTCTCAAGAAAAAAAAAAGGGTTTTTCTCTCTAGGAGCTCTCTTTTCTAGATCCCAAAAGTCCTCCTCCTTTTTTCTCTTTGTAAAATATTCTATTTATATTAATTATCAAGAAAACCTAATAAAATTAGGAAAATAATTTCTATCCTAATGAAATTCTTCTTTATTATACTTTAAAAAATAAAAAACACTTAAAAACATATTAACTAAAAAAAGTAAAAAAGATCATTTTCGGCAGAAAAAAGCATTCGGGGCGCTGGCAGGCGAGGGGGCGGCTTGTCGCGAAGGGATGGCCTACTGAGGGGTGCCCAACGTACCGGGGCGGCCTGCCGAGGGGTGCCCAAAACGTAGGGGCGGCCTTGCTTGCAGCTGCCGTATGGCTACCCGCACGAGGGGTGGGCGCTCCCGCGTAAGAGGGGGAGTACCACTCGCCGTGCGTATGGCAGTGGGCATCGCCCCTTTCGTGAGCGCACGAAGTAGGGGCATCTCTCCGCTCGCGCATTCCTCGCCTGACGAAGTTGATGCATTCGCACCCTTCCGCATGCAAACCCAAAAAAAACTTCATTTTTTTAAAAGAAACTAAAATTAAAAATAAAATAACTAAATAAAAAAATTTAAAAGCATTTTGAGACAGAAAAAAGAACTTGACAAGGAGACGATCAATCCCTATTTTCTTCCCTATAAATCAGTCTTTATTTTCATCATTGGGTAATCGTGATCTTGGACCACCTCAGGACCCGATGTCTATAGTAAGATAATGGCTCATTCCAACCATTGATATCATCAAAAAACAATGCCATTATAAGTGTGTGCTGGCTAGAAATAACAAGTTATACCTGACTATTTAATGACAAACTGTCTAATGCATGTGATGAACCAACTCCAAATAGACTTAGTCTCACTTTCAACAATAGCAAATTCTATCGGGTACGAGAAATTATTACCAACAACAACACTCGCAAGTAGTAGATTTTAATGGTACTTTCCTATCATAAATGTTCCATCAATAAGTAATACTGGCTTATAATCAGGTAGTGCATTTATACATGACTTGAAAGCCAGAAAAGCCTTTTAAATTGCTTGTGTTGTTGTTGTAAACTATCTTCACAACTTTTAGTTATCATGACAACTTTCCATTTGAAGAATCATAGTTACTTAATATCTCCTCCAATGCCTTAGTCTTTGCACACTAAGCCTTACTATACGCTACCTTATAGTTAAAATTTTTCCCGATGTTAGCCATTATAATGCTAAATTTGAGATTAGGAGCAACACTATAACACCCCCGACACCCCCATTAGAAAAATGCCGGGTGCGCTACCAACACTCACTCACGACACGACAAACATACATGCATAACAATACATACGTGCACTAAGCGGAAGCATTCACTAACAATAATAAGAGAAAATCATGTATCATATATAATTAAAATATAGTTATATACAGAAAGAAAATACAGGAGGAGACAAAATAAAACTCTACTCCTAGTGGCGAACCCTGCAGATGTGCAACTCGAACCGAACCAAAACCCGCCACCTACACGGGAAAAGAACCTGTGCTAAGCGATAACGCTTAGTGGGGAGAAACAAAGACAAAGAGCACTATACAATAATATCATGCAAAAATACATATAATATAAATAAGTATCCACAGACTGAAATCTTTAAATAACAGAAGACAAAGATACACAACACGGAATTACCAAATTTAAGCCATTAACATAACAACATTATACTTAAATCCAAAACACCAACTGAAGTCACTCAAAAAGACACAACACCTTACTGGGCAAAACTTAACACCTCAATAATAGCCTGAATTTAATTCACTGTGGATACGGGAACGCTTTGCTTTAGGGGATACTACGGATAGTATCAAGTGAGAGACCGAAGCCTCAATCACACACTACACTGAATTTTGTCAAAAGAGAGTGAGACCGAAGTCTCAAAACATTTTCGCTATCAGAATGACTATCTCGGAGATCGGCCAAAACACCCAAACGGGGGCAACAGAAGCAGCTGCACTCAAACCCTTTATAAGCATGCTTATCCATCCACTACTATGACACTTCAGGCTCAACTCACTCACTCACAACACAACACAACACTTGACAAGACCAACCCACAAGTGAAAGCACTAATCATAGCAATAATCACTACTCAAGGTATACAAGAATAAGGAAAGAAAGAACTATCATATCATAGTTATACACAAAAATAGAATGATTAACTTACACCTATACAAGACACAAAACATAACCCATGCAATAGTGAAAAACCGTGCAAAGTGGGACAAAAGAGAAACAATTCAAAAAATAGGGCAGGGAAGATGGGCTTCTGTCGCAATTGCGACGTGCGTCGCGCTCGCGACAGAGAGCAGGGTACCCCGTTGCATGCTCGCGACGATGCACAGCTCGACAGAGGCATACAAATTCGATCTCTACCGCGCTTGCGAAAAACGTCATGCTCACGACAGAGACCGGGCACTCAAATATACTGAGCTCTGTCGCACTCGCGATAGACACCGCACTTCCCCATCTCATTCGTGCTTGGAGGCACGCTCGCATTGGGGCTCGGATGACCGCAACTCGGCCTACGGAGCTCTCTGCCGTGCTCGTGACATACATCGCTCTCACGATAGAGGGTTTCTCACCAACAAAGAGGCCATTCCGCACTCTGTCGCGCTCGCGACAGAGCCTAGATTTGCCCAGATCTCAGTATTCTACACAACCCTTCAAGCCTAACAATTTCAAAACCAGACTTCATACAATAGCGCTTACCTCATCACTCAAATGCATACCAAGACATGCTCATAAACCACAATCCACTCAATTTAAACTAACTCAATTGAGAATAAAGAAAATGCAAAAAACAAGAACATCAGACTCAAAATATTCCCTAACACTTGCAATTTCACTATTAAAACTCACATACATACAACTCAATCGCTAGCATGCATTGTTAACAAAATACCCATACTAACTCATACATAAACTCAAACAAAGCACATAAGATTTCCATGAAATCAAACACAACACGCACGCATGATCTGAAAGAGAAAGCAAGCAGACAAAGCACCCAAACCTCTTGTAGTTCAAAACCTAGCTGATCTTCAACCTTGAACCTTCTCCTTGTCTTTGCTCTTCTTCTTGACACCAATAACTTGCACAAAACACAGCCAAATAAACACCAAATCAAACCAAGAAATTCCAGCCAAACAAAATGAAAAAGCGAAGAAGAAGAAGAAACGAGACCCACAAGACTTACCTCTTCAAAACCAAGCTCCAAACTTCAGAAATCCAACCTCAAAACTCAAGGAAGCACATAAGGAAGGGGTTGAGAGCTGAAATTGAAGCAAGAGGAGTAGCGAGAACAAGAAGGCTGAAGGAGGAGGGGAAAGAAACAGCTTCCACGGGAAGCTTCCCCAAAATCTGCCCTCCCTTACCTCTCTCTTCCTTTTTCAATAAATGCTCACCTACCATGCCATCTGTCACTCTCCAAGAATCCCAAATGTCCAAATCTTGACTATTCCTTCTCCTAAGCACCATACACACTACTGACAAGATAAACTCTCCATTAAATCAATTCTTCCTTGGTACCATACTAAGAATCCACTAGATAACTTCTCACTTTAAGACTTTATTTAAAATTCTTCAATTAGGTCCTTAATTATTCAAATTCCCACATGCACAAATTACTGAAATACCCTTAAATTTTCTGACTTACCATATAATTTTCGACTAGGCCCATTTTGGATTTTTACAATCACTCCTCCTTAAGAAATTTCGTCCTCAAAATTTCCTCGCTAACCGCTCACATCCAAATAACCCAAACCGAATAGAAACGAAAGTTCAACAAAACAAACTTATCGGAAAGACCTGTACACTCCTTCACTCCCTTCTCAATCATTGTAAAAGCTCTAGCTAAGCCACCCGGAGTTCCTTGATCCTCAAGATCCATTGCTGACGTTTGATCAATCCTACTTCCTTTTCTACTTAATTGCAGAGCCAGGTTCTCTCCCTTTTTTGGACAATCATCGAGCAAGTGCTCCTTGCTGCCACACTTGAAACAAGCACCCGAGAGCTTCCGACACTGACCCCGATGTTACTTTTGACAATGCTGACATATCGGTATTCTTCGACCTTTCTTTCCCACTGCCATGTCTTCACCCGATAATTTTCCCTTCTGAGGCAATTTCTGATCTTAACCTTGAGAAGCCCGAGAAGCAGTCAATCGGTCCACTAACTGTAGCAACCCTCGCACTAACGTCTCATCATCAAGAACGGAACCAGTATTTTTAATTGAAGGATGCTCAAGAACATTCTGATCAATCCCGATCGAGTTTACACTTTCCGTTGTCTTGCACACATTCTCACTTGGATCAAACTCCATCTAGACACTACACAGACACATCTACATTAGGCCACTATACAAAATCAATTCGCATGCAATGACTCAACACTCAAACAATCAAGAAAAACCAGAATCGCCTAAACCGGCGCTCTGATACCACTAAATATAACACCCCTAACACCACCATTGGAAGGATGCCGGGTGCGCTACCGACACTCACGAACGACACGGCAAACATACATGCATAACAATACAAACGTGCACTAAGCGGAATCATTCACTAATAATAATAATAGAAAATCATGTATCATATATAATCAAAATATACTTATAAAAAAAAAATTATAGGAGGAGACAAAAATAAAACTCTACTCCTAGTGGCAAACCCTGCAGATGCGCAACTCGAACCTAACCGAAACCCGCCACCTACACGAGAAAAGAACCCATGCTAAGCGATAACACTTAGTGGGGAGAAACAAAGACAAAGAGCACTATACAATAATATCATGCAAAAATACATATAATATAAATAAGTATCCACAGACTGAAATCTTTAAATAACAGAAGACAAAGATACACAACACGGAATTACCAAATTTAAGCAATTAACATAACAACATTATACTTAAATCCAAAACACCAACTGAAGTCACTAAAAAAGACACAACACCTTACTGGACAAAACATAACACCTCAATAACAGCCTGAATTTCATTCGCTGTGGATACGGGAACGCTTCGCTACATGGGATACTGCAAATAGTATCAAGTGAGAGACCGGAGCCTCGATCACACACTACACTGAATTTTGTCAAAAGAGGGTGAGATCGAAGTCTCAAAACATTTTTGCTATCAGAATGACCATCTCGGAGGTCGGCTGAAAGACCCAAACGGGGCCAACAGAAGCAGCTGCACTCAAACCCTTTATAAGCATGCTTATCTATCCACTACTATGACACTTCAGGCTCAACTCACTCACTCACAACACAACACTTGACATGACCAACCCACAAGTGAAAGCACTAATCATAGCAATAATCACTACTCAAGGTATACAAGAATCAGGAAAGAAGGCACTATCATATCATAGTTATACACAGAAATAGAACGATTAACATACACCTATACAAGACACAAAACATAACCAATGCAATAGTGAGAAACCGTGCAAAGTGGGAGAAAAGAGAAATAATTCAGAAAACAGGGCAGGCAGGATGGGTTTCTGTCGCGATCGTGACGTTCATTGCACTCGCGATAGAGAGCAGGTACCCCATCGCGTGCTCGCTGTAACGCGCGCTCACGACTAAGCACAGCTCGGCAGAGGCATACAAATCCAAGCTCTGTCGCGCTTGCGACAGAGACCGGGCACTCAAATATACTGAACTCTATCACGCTCGCGATAGAGACCGTACTTCCCCATCGCATTCGCGCTCGAAGGCGCACTCGCGTTAGGGCTCGACTGACCGCAGCTCGGCCTACCGAGCTCTCTATCGTGCTCGCGACATGCATCGCGCTCGCGACAGAGGGTTCCTCAGTAACCAAGAGGCCATTCCACACTTTGTTGTGCTCGCGACAATCGTTGTGCTCGCGACAGAGCCCAGATTTGCCCAGAACTCAGCATTCTGCACAACTCTTCAAGCCTAACAATTTGAAAACCAAGCTTCATACAATAGCACTTACCTCATCACTCAAATGCATACCAGGACAAGCTCATAAACCACAATCCACTCAATTTAAACTAACTCAAATAATTAACTCAATTGAGAATTAAAAGAAGGCAAAAACAAGAATATCAGACTCAGAATTTTCCCTAATACTTGCAATTTAACTATCAAAACTCACATACATACAACTCAATCGCTAGCATGCATTGCTAACAAAATACGCATACTAACTCATACATAAAATCAAACAAAGCACATAAGATTTCCATAAAAGCAAACACAACATGCATACATGATCCGAAAGAGAAAGCAAGCAGAAAAAGCTCCCAAACCTCTTGTAGTTCAAAACCCAGCTAATCTTCAACCTTGAACCTTCTCCTTGTTTTTGCTCTTCTTCTTGCCACCAATAACTTGCACAAAACCCAGCCAAATAAGCACCAAATCAAACCCAGAAATTCCAGCCAAATAAAATGAAAAAGCGAAGAAGAAGAAGAAACGAGACCCCACAAGACGTACCTCTTCAAAACCAACCTCTAAACTTCAGAAATCCAACCTCAAAACTTAAGGAAGCACATAAGGGAGGGGTTGAGAGCAGAAATTGAAGTAAGAGGAGTAGAGAGAATAGGAAGGGTGAAGGAAGAGGGGAAAGAAACAGCTTCCACGGGAAGCTTCCACAAAATCTGCCCTCCCTTACCTCTCTCTTCCTTTTTCAATAAATGCTCACCTGCCATGCCATCTGTCACTCTCCAAGAGTCCCAAATGTCCAAATCTTGACTATTCCTTCTCCTAAGCACCATACACACTACTGAGAAGATAAACTCTCCATTAAATCAATTCTTCCTTGGTACCATACTAAGAATCCACTAGATAACTTCTCACTTTAAGACTTTATTTAAAATTCTTCAATTAGGTCCTTAATTATTCAAATTCCCACATGCACAAATTACTGAAATACCCTTAAATTTTTTGACTTAGCATACAATTTTCGACTAGACCCATTTTGGGTTGTTACAATCACTCCTCCTTAAGAAACTTCGTCCTCAAAATTTTCCCGCTAACTGCTCACATCCAAATAACCCAAACCAAATAGAAACGAAAGTTCAACAAAATAAACTTACTGGAAAGACCTATAGACTCCTTCACTCCCTTCTCAATCATTGTAAAAGCTCTAGCTAAGCCACCCGGAGTTTCTTGATCCTCAAGATCCATTGGTGACGTTTGATAAATCCTACTTCCCTTTCTACTTGATTGCAGAGCCAGGTTTTCTCTCTTTTTTGAACAATCATCGAGCAAGTGCTCCTTACTGCCACACTTGAAACAAGCGCCTGAGAGCTTCGAACACTGACCCCAATGTTTCTTTTGATAATGCTGACATATCGGTATTCTTTGACCTTTCTTTCCCACTGCCATGTCTTCACCCGATAATTTTCTCTTCTGAGGCAATTTCTGATCACAACCTTAAAAGCCCGAGAAGCAGTCAATCGGTCCACTAACTGTAGCAACACTCACACTAACGTCTCATCATCAAGAATGGAACCAGTATCTTCAATTGAAGGATGCTCAAGAACATTATGATCAACTCCGATCGGGTTTACACTTTCCTTTGTCTAGCCCACATTCTCACTCAGATCAAACTCCGTCTAGACACTACACAGAAACATCTGCATTAGGCCACGACACAAAATCAACTTGCATGCAATGACTCAACACTCAAACAATTTAGGACATCCAGAACTGCCTAAACCAGTGCTCTGTTCCACTAAATATAACACCCCTGACACCCCCATTGGAAGGATGCCAGGTGCACTATCGACACTCACTCACAACACGACAAACATACATGCATAACAATAAAAATGTGCACTAAGCGGAAGCATTCGCTAATAATAATACTAGAAAATCATATGTCATATATAATCAAAATATACTTATAAAAAAAAAAAAGAAAATACAGGAGGAGACAAAAATAAAAATCTACTCCTAGTGGCCAACCCTGCACATGCGCAACTCGAACCGAACCGAAGCCTACCACCTACACGGGAAAAGAACCCGTGCTAAGCGATAACACTTAGTGGGGAGAAACAAAGACAAAGAGCACTATACAATAATATCATGCAAAAATACATATAATATAAATAAGTATCCACAGACTGAAATCTTTAAATAACAGAAGACAAAGATACACAACACGGAATTACCAAATTTAAGCAATTAACATAACAACATTATACTTAAATCCAAAATACCAACTGAAGTCACTAAAAAAGACACAACACCTTACTTGACAAAATATAACACCTCAATAATAGCCTGAATTTCATTCGCCATGGATACAGGAACGCTAGCTACAGGGGATACTGCGAATAGTATTAAGTGAGAGACCGGAGCCTCGATCACACACTACACTGAATTTTGTCAAAAGAGAGTGAGATCGAAGTCTCAAAACATTTTCGCTATCAAAATGACCATCTCGGAGGTCGGTCGAAAGGCCCAAACAGGGCCAACCGAAGCAACTACTCTCAAACCCTTTATAAGCATGCTTATCTATACACTACTATGACACTTCAGGCTCAACTCACTCACTCACAACACAAAACAACACTTGACACGACCAACCCACAAGTGAAAGCGCTAATCATAGCAAGAATCACTACTCAAGGTATACAAGAATCAGGAAAGAAAGCACTATCATATCATAGTTATACACATAAATAGAACGATTAACATACACCTATACAAGACACAAAACATAACCAATGCAATAGTGAGAAACCGTGCAAAGTGGGAGAAAAGAGAAATAATTCAGAAAACCGGGTAGGCAGGATGGGCTTCTGTCACGATCATGACGTGTGTTGCACTCGCGACAGAGATAGGTACCCCGTTACGTGCTCACGGCAACGTGCGCTCGTGACTAAGCACAGCTCGGCAGAGGCATACAAATTCGAGCTCTGTCGCGCTTGCAATAAACGTCGCGCTCGCGATAGAGATCGGGCACTCAAATATACTGAGCTCTTTCGCGCTCACAACATAGGTCATGCTCATGACAGAAATCACACTTCCCCATCGCGTTCGCGCTCGGAGGCGCACTCGCGTTAGGGCTCGGCTGATCGAGCTCTATTTCGTGCTCGCGACATGCATCGTGCTCATGACAGAGGGTTCCTCAGTAACCAAGAGGCCATTCCGCACTCTGTTGCGCTCGCGACAGAGCCCAGATTTGCCCAGAACTCAGCATTTTGCACAACTCTTCAAGCCTAACAATTTGAAAACCAAACTTCATACAATAGCACTTACCTCATCACTCAAATGCATACCAGGACATGCTCATAAACCACAATCCACTCAATTTAAACTAACTCAAATAATAAACTCAATTGAGAATCAAAAGAATGCAAAAACAAGAATATCAGACTCAGAATTTTCCCTAATACTTGCAATTTCACTACCAAAACTCACATACATACAACTCAATCGCTAGCATGCATTGCTAACAAAATACCCTTACTACCTCATACATAAACTCAAACAAAGCACATAAGATTTCCATAAAATCAAACACAACATGAACACATGATCCGAAAGAGAAAGCAAGCAAACAAAGCTGCCAAACCTCTTGTAGTTCAAAACCCAGCTGATCTTCAACCTTGAACCTTCTCCTTGTCTTTGCTCTTCTTCTTGCCACCAACAACTTGCACAAAACCCAGCCAAACAAAGACCAAATCAAACCCAGAAATCCCAGCCAAAGAAAATGAAAAAGGGAAGAAGAAGAAGAAACGAGACCCATAAGACTTACCTCTTCAAAACCCAGCTCTAAACTTCAAAAAACCAACCGCAAAACTCAAGGAAGCACACAAGGGAGGGGTTGAGAGCAGAAATTGAAGCAAGAGGAGTAGAGAGAACGAGAAGGGTGAAGGAAGAGGGGAAAGAAACAGTTTCCACGGGAAGCTTCCCCCAAATCTACCTTCCCTTACTGACGCGACCTCAGCAAGTGTACTGAATCGGCAAGTAATATAGTGGGATAAATTTAGGACCCCGAATTATCGTACACAAGGGATTGTGTGTGCAAGTAACGAAAATCAAATGTATGCTAAAGAATTCCCAATTGTTTGAATTGATTGAGTTATCTATTGTTTAAAAATAAAAAAAATTAAACAATGAAAAGGCAAATCAAAATAAAAGAATTAAACTTATAGTAAAAATCTGGGTAAAAATAAATTGATGGCAGAAATCAACAAGCAAAATTCAAAAATAAAGAATGATAAGTTGCAATTATATTAATATTTTAGATTAATTATTGGCCTAATTATATGTTTTATTTATTTAATTTTAATAATAATTAATGAGTTTTTGTATTTTTATTAATTTATAGTATTTTTATAATTTTTAATAAGTTTGGAATGTTTTCAGGTGTTATATTATTAATCGGAGCTAAATTGGAGGTTGTGGGGTGAATTTAGAAGAATTAAGGCAAAAAGAGGCAGATTTGCCTATTGCACAGCCGTGCTTTCGAATTGCACAGCTGTGCTTTCGGATTGCACAGCTATGCAGGTGCAAGGCACAGCTGTGTCACGCAAATGAAGGCGCGCGCACGGAGCTTGACGATGCAAATATCGCCTCTCTCCCCCAGAAGCACAGGTGTGCTTCCTCGCAGAGCACAGCCGTGTAACGCATGAGGCGCGCGAGGATGAGGAACGACGCTCATTGCACAGCCGTGCTAATGAAATGCACAGATGTGTCACGCTGTTTCCCACAACGATGCAACGACGCAAGAAACCCTAGCGCCCCCCATTTAATTCCAGGACACAGCTGTGCTTATCAAAGCACAGCTGTGCTTTTCTTCAGTTAAATACAATATGACGCCGCTGCATTCTGGGGGCTGGTAGTTTTTAGGTTTAGTTTTAATTGTATTTTTCTCTCTTCTCCTTAGGGGAGACTTAGATTTATTTTCCATTAAATTCCAGCAATATTTTATTTAATTTCCATGTTTTAATTCTTCTTTTAAACTTTGTTTTAGCTTAGATTTCATTTCAAATTGCACTTTTATTCCAATTTAATTTAGATTATTTTTATTTTAATTTTGTATTTTGGGATTTAAGGAAATTCAACGGTGGATGAACAAGAACTTCAAGATCCATTTTCTCTTTTCATCAAGGGTGTATTCTAAACTTAATTTTTCATATTTTATATTTATATTCTTGATGTTAAGGTAGTTGTTCATACTTGGGAGTTCTTGAATCATCTGTGTATTCTGGAAATTTGGTAATGAATATTTTCATGTTTTCTTTTATTCCTCTTGTTATAAATTGTTTTGCCAATATGATGATAATTGGAGCTAAATCTGAAAATTGTTATTTGTGCAATTGTTCTATTCTTTTAATACTGACATTTATATTTCCAGCTAAATCCGAGATGGTAGGTTGGTTTGTGGGTGTTCATATTATTAGATTAAGAATTGTGAGGAATAAATAGGTTTTAGATAACTGAATCTGGGATGGTAGGTTGTCTTAGATCTAGGAATTGGTCATATTATACATATAGTTCAGTTTTATTTTCTCTGAAATTATCTGTTGTTGCTGAATTGAATGCAAGTTAAGGGTAGATCCACCAGGATAAACTTTGATTGTAATCAGTTCATAAATACATACATATGCTCTGTTCTATTTTAATCAACTTTCATTGGTTTGATGAATCCGAATTGGTATTTAAATCTGTGAATGTTTATTTTAATAGGTTCAGAATGGTGGAAGATAAATGAGTTTGATATCTGAATCCGAACTGGTAGGATTATCTGACTTAGAACTTACAAACATGTGATAATGCTAATATATGTGCTGAATCCGAAAGGTAGGTTCATTAATTAGAATAGCTGAGTCCGAAAGGTAGGCTTGGGTTTAGATAGGTTATCCAGAATTTCATGTTATATTATTTTACCAATTTTCAGTTAAATATATGAGGATAGAATTTCCCAAGTATTTAATTTCATCTTTGAATAATTTCTTGATGAACAATTTTATTTTCAATTGCTAATTTATTTTCTGGTTTAGTTTAATCTTCTCCACCAATCACACCGGGGACATCTCAAATTCTCTCAACCATAGATATTTAACTGAACAATCCTTTTTCCCTTGGGTACGATAACTCGGGGTCCTAACTATACCCCACTTTATTACTTTTCGATTCGGTACACTTGCCGAGGACCCGTCAAGTTTTTGGCGTCGTTGCCGGGGATAACGGTGTTGTTTGTTTTATATCTTTAGTTGAGTTAGTTTGAGGTTTTTATTTTTCTTTTTATTTTAATTTGGTGTTTATTTTTGCAGGAAAATTTTGAGACATTTTCAAAATGATGCAAGATAGTGATCAAGATTATGAGTTGTTCCTTTTGCGAGAACAAGTGAATGATATGATGAGGGAGATGCAAGAGTTACGACAAATGTATTCAACTTCACCAGTCACCTATTCACCGTCTTTTGAAGATCCTCACTCTTCATGTGTATCACAAGAGTATCACTTTGCCCATATCGAACGTCTTTCAAACTACAATTATTGTAGAGAGATGGAATACCAAGCAGAAAGGAGAGAGTTACAGGCTACAATCAACTATCAAGAGGAGAGGATCAAGGCTCAAGGGGATTTATTAAAGAGTCAAGCATTGGAGATCCAAAATTTGGAATCCAAGTTAGAAATTTTAATTGTCTCTCCGAGTGATCAAAAAGATGGTGGTGAATTGAGTCATGCACCTATAGAGATTAATGAAAATATTGAAATTTTTGAGGATGGGTTGCATGAAGAAGAAAAGGAGCCAATTATTGTTGAAGAAAAATCTTGTGTTTCGTTGGAAACTAATTTCAATTTTTCTATGCAGGATAATGCACCAAAGGAGCAAGAGTTGAATGATTCTCAAATGGAAACACTGAATTCAGTCCATTTGAAGGATTTATTTAGGCTTGAGGAGCCGGTAGAGTTCGTGTATAGTGAACCCAAGGTGGAGTCATACTTCATCGAAGACATGGAATTTCCCACCTTGGTAGCTTTCGATGATTTTCTCCTACTGATGGGGGAAAATGAAGAGCAAAAACCGGAAAGACCATTATTTGGTTCACAAGCTCGTCCACCCGAGAGTGAAATGAGTCGAGCTGGGACTCGATAAACCAGAACTTATATTTTTCTTAACCCTTCCTATTTAATTTTCTGTGTTTATGTTTTAATTTTTAATTACTAGTTGTTTGTATTTGTATTTTTATTTTTTCTTAAATAAAAAAAAAATAAAATAAAATAAAATAAAAATAAAATAAAATAAAAAAAAAAAATATAAAAAAAAAATATATATATATATATATAATAATAAAGTATTCTATAAAAAAATAGTAATAATAATAATAAAATAAAATTATCATATATATTTTTATAAAATAATATTCCTTAAATTTTTAGTGTGTTAGAATGTTAATTTGTTATTTTTAATGTTTAATTTGTTGGATTTAATTTGTGTTATTTGGTTTTGATTTGTTTCATTGTTTTGGAAATTAATAGTTGAGAAGGAAGAAAAATTCAAAAGGAGCAAGAAGTGCAAAAAAAAAAAAAAAAATGGAACAGGGCAGTAGAGTCAGGTAAGGAACGAAAACACAGCTGTGCTTATTTCAAAAGCACAGCTGTGCTTTCATTTAAAAAGCACGCCGAACGCTGCGCTGGAAAAAGCACAGCTGTGCTTATTTCAAAAGCACAGCTGTGCGTTTTCGCACAGCCTCCTTTAACACACGATGTGCCCCTCTTTCTTCTTCCTTTCTCTTTTCTTTTCCTCTTTTCCCCCCTGTTCTTCAAAAATTAAAATTTTTCTCTCAATTCCTCATCAATCTTCATTGGTAACCCAAGCTCATCTCAGGTAATTTTTATTTTTATGCATTTTCTTAGAGCTTAAAAGGAATTCTTTTCATTTTCTTTCTTCAATTTTCCTATTTGCCGATTCTGATCTTTCCCAAATTTTTATGCAATAAATTCCAGATTTCTTTGGGTTAAAAGAATTAAGAGTTCTCTCTCTCTTTTCCGTTATTTATCTTCCAATTTCCTTAAGTCAGTAGCTAAATTCAACATTTCCAGGTATTTAATTTCCTCACTCTTCGCATTTTTAATTTCTCATTTTAATTGACTGGGTTTGATTCTCAAATGGAAATTTTGTTGTGTTAATTGTGAATTTTGATGTGTGTTGCTTCTTCGGGCCAACGTGAACAGAAATGGGTAATTAGGATTGAAAAGATTGTGCTTAAAAATCTAGTTAGAATCATGCTCACCAACTGTTTGATGAAATGCCTGAATGAGAAATGCATGTACATTAATGGACTTATAACGTGATTAACTCAGCAATTTGTTAATTTATCCTGGCCAACTCTGTTAATATGATATTTTGAGATAATGTTCATATTTAGATGGCATAAATTAGGTTGTGTAAACAGGCAATTAGGTCACTGTTGGTATGTCCACTGCTGATTTGGAACTTTAACTAACTGAGCTTTATCTGACCATATTGTACACTGAGCAATTGCATTTTGAGCCTAATTTCATATGTGTTTGTGTTTAAATTGCTATTATAGCAGTGTTGAGTTGATGGATGCCATTTGAATTGAATTTGAACTCAGTACTCATTGTGTTAGATGGGGATATATTGTGCATTTTGCCTTGAAATATAGCTGCTGGAAATGGGGAGTTTGGACTTCAAAATTCTGAATTGAATGGCTTTGAGATAATTGGGGCAATTATGCATTGTATGAATATGGAAAGAAAATTTTTGCAAGTTAAATTCTAATTGCTTGAGATTATGCTTGGTATTATCTTGTTTTAATGATATTGCTGTTGCTTTAGTTTTTAATTTAGATGCAATTGAATATTGTGCTTGATTGAATTGAGTCAAATGCATGTTTGCTAGTTCCCGACTTGATGGGATTAGGATAAGTTGCAATGGATACCAATTTTTCAAATTCTTATTCACATGTAACTTTGAATTTTTCCTACATATTTTTGCTGTGAATGACGCAGTGATTAAGTAGACTTTGCATTTTTCTCTGTTATTCTCCAATAATTGCATTTATTTTATTCTTGGCATTTGCACTTCAATGATTAATTACTTGTGCGTATTTTATTTTCCACCTTGTGCTTTTCATTTTCAATTTCTTTAAATTCGAATTTGTGCAATTTTTCAATTTTCTCTATTTTGTGCATAGACTTTGTACTTCAATAGGTTATACATTTGCCTTATGCTTAATGTTTCAATTTTTGCATCATCATTAGCTAGAAAGTATATTTATTTTGCAAGTTTCTGTTGTGAAGTTTTGGTGAGTTTTGATATTATTCTTCCAATTTAGTTATAGATGTGGTATGCGCTTAATGAAACCAAGAATGTTGTGAACAAAGTGTTACTTTCTTTTTCAGGAACCATGGTTCGTAACAGAGAGGAGCAACCATCAGCGCCCATTCAACCTCCTGACTGGTTGACTCCAGAACAGCGCACCCTGTTCAATAAGCTAGCTGCGAAGATTATTATTTCGAGTAGGTTTATGAGTATGAAGACACTCATCGACCTGGGCATTCAAGAGAGGGTAGTATCTTTGCTGAGGAACATCGGATGGGAGGAGTTCTTTTCTCTGAATGGTCCGACTTATCCTGAGATAACATTGGAGTTCCTTAGTACGTTTCAGTACTCTCCTAGGTTATCTCTGGATGATCGGAATACCATTCAGTTTAGAGTGCGCAATATCCCTTATTTTCTATCTATTTCTGACCTGGCTAGATACTTGAGGTTGCCAGAGGATGGGGAGGTGCATGTTGTGGGTGATTCAGCTGTGCATTGGGCTATTATTGGGAAGCCCAATATGGATTTTCATGCGAGAAACACCAAGTCAACGAAGCTCCGCTCTCCAGTCTATCAGTACTTACACCGAGTGATGACTTCATCAGTGTTCATGCGACCAGGGTGTCCTAGCAATGTGAGCACACCAGACTTATTTTTTTTATATGCTATGGAGACCGGCACCAGAGTTAATGCCGTACCTTGGTTGTGTAAGCAACTGAAGAGAGCCACCGCTACTTCAGGGAAGAGGATCGGGATTGGTGGATTGATCACCTTGATCATGAGAGCCCTGCATCTGCCTACTCCTGACATGGGACCAGCTTTAGGGTCATCATACTTGATTGATGAGGAGGTAGTGCTTAGATGTAGGATAGCTATAGAGGATCCTTCTTCCGAGAGTGGATATCGACTTAGGAGAGCGGAGGAGATGGAGGCCCATGACTTGGGTGATGATGGAGAGGGTGATTCTGATGATGCCCATCCGCCAGCTGATCACGATACTGATGCTCCACCACCACCTCCGCCACAGAGAGCTACATCCAGTAGGAGGGTGAGACGGAGGAGTGATATTCCCTTCTCCCCTCCAGATATGAGTCGGTATGCTCAGGGGCACGATGAGCCATCTTCTTCTACAGCCCCTCCACCCTCAGCTCCATATTTAGATGCTTCGGTGGTCCAGACTTTGATATCGGAGATGCGGACTATGACTGCTACGATGACACGGTTTGAGACTACAGTTAGCATGATTCATGATTCGTTCAGTGAGTCGAGGAGGGAGCAGGCAGCCTTCCAGGAGAGGGTGTGGGAGAGATTGGATGAGATGAGCAGAGGATTGGCGGAGGTCAGGGCAGCTACCTCTCAGAGTGACCAGATGATATCTGGCGTGGACTTATCGGTACAGCGAGCTTGGGAGCGACTGGCTTCTATTGAGACTCAGCTGGAGCAGGTGCGCCGAGATATGGTCCTGGGAGCTGAGCAGAGAGATGCATTTTTGGGATCCTTCCAGCACAGGATTATGACACAGTTGGACAGGTTGAGCGTTGAGATTCGTGGATTTTTCACTCCTGTTTCCACTGTGTTTCCTCCACATCTGAGACGACCACCACAGTAACATATTGTATATATTTCAGGAAGTGATTCGTACACAACAGATTTTGTATATATTTATTTATTTATTTTAGTTAATGAAATTGATGAAGTCAGGCAATGTATGATTTCATTTACTTTATTATATTTTGAAATTGTGTGGCTGAGCCAATGCCGTGTGATAGGATAGATATTATTTGTGTTGGCTATGAATTTCACAGATTTCAGAGTATTTCATTTTGCACAGTGATTATTGGATTCTTGCACAGGTTTTGAATTTTCTTCATTTTGCACAGGTGGCATGCAAAAATTTTGTATGGTTGTTAATTTTGCACAGTAATTATTTTATGTTTGCCATTTTTGAGATGCTTGCAATTGATTTTAAATTGTAATGAGTTTTAGCACAGCATAGGGGAAATTTTTTGAAAAATATCTTTGTGTGCTTCACTGTATTACACTGAGGACAGTGCAACATTTTGAGTTTGGGGTGGAGTACCATTTCAATTCTTCAAATCAAAACCAGTTCCGTTTTATTGTGTCTTTTTAATTGTTGTGTTTTTAGGGTAACATTTTAAATTTTTAGTAGTTTTTAATTAATTTTTGTTTTGTTTGTGGCGTGTTTGTGCCAAGTTTGTGTCTAAATATTTTTATGGTTGTTTCTTTTTGATTTTCCTTCGATTTAAACTTTTATTTCGTCCTAATAGTTCTCAATTGTGAATGATTTTGATCTCAGGTTTAGAAATTTGTGTTTTATTCAATATTAAGTTGAGTGAGAAATAGTCATGTTTATATCTTTGTTTGTTAGACTGCATGTAAACCTCGATTATACTTTGCAATTTCTAAATTTTGAGCACTTTGGGCCTGTTTTCAAAAATTGAGAAAAATCTAGTTGCAATTAGGGGATTAGATGAAAACTCACTAAGAGCACTAGAACCTTTCTGATTACCCATAGAAGCGACCTCAGATGAGACACAACTTAGAAAATGATTTAGGCAACTCTTCTTTGTATAGCTACTTTAAATGACTTTTCCTACCTTAATTTCATTGTCTCTTGTTAGTCCGTTGAGCCTATCAATTTAGTATGCTAAATGCGTGCTTATTTTATTGTTACACATATTAAAACTACCTTTAGCCTTAAATGATTTTTGCCTCCCTTTGAAGAGTGGCCACTCTAGTAAGGTTGGGTTTCTATTTTGGGTAAAAAGGAGTTTAGATTTTGTCAATTCTTGGTGTAAATTTCTGTTTGAGAATTGATTGGTGTGTGTAATGGAGAGTTGAGCCCATTTAAAGAAATGAGTTTGGGGTTGATAAAGAGGAATGTGATTTAAGTGGTTTATTGGTCTTGTAAAAATTAAAGCTCAATTGTAGTTCTTGCTGGGATTTATAGACGAATTAAGTACTTTATTTATTGTTAATGGCTAGTTGGTTTTTATGCTTCTAAATATATATATATATATATATATATATATATAAATATATAAATAAAAAAAAAAAAATTGAAAAAGAAGAAGCATTGTAAGTTTTTCCTAGCTGATTGGGCAAAATGTGAGTTTAGGGTACAAAATTTAGTGAGACTTGAACTAGTGCTTTGTGAAAATCGGTGTTGAATATTATGTGGCATTTGTTATTGTGAGTTGAGTTTGATGATGCTAAGGTGTCTTTTAGGCCAATTTTATTTTGATTATATGCAATTGAGTTGGGAATATTTATTAGTACAGTTGGGTGATTGTGGTTTGTTTAGGTAGTGGCTATTTTTCTCTAGTGACTTGATCTTTCTTTGTTAGCCAATTTACCTAAGCCTAACGTTACAACCAAAATGTAAGACCTCTTGATTCTTTGTTTTGTCTTGTTCTATTCAGTGGAGATGACCTTTTAGTAAGGTTTGGTACGTAAGAAAAGGCATATGGTGTTTCTTGAGCTTTGAGTGAAAAGCCATGAGTGCATTCATGCATTCGAGTTGATTCATTTTTCCAACATTGTATCTAGAAGTTTTGTTTTTAAATGATAAAAATTCTGTTTTGGCCTTTTGCACACACACACACAGAAATTGTTTAGTATGTTCTTGTGTTTATTTGTTATTTAGTGAGCATTGGTATTTGCAAACTTATTTTCTTGTCCCTTAATTGAGAATGACTCCTTATTTTCTTTTGTTGAGATTGAGATGATTGAGAATGTGGTTCATTCAGTTTACTCGAGGACGAGTAAAGGTTTGAGTTTGGGGTAGTTGATAAGTTGCAATTATATTAATATTTTAGATTAATTATTGGCCTAATTATATGTTTTATTTATTTAATTTTAATAATAATTAATGAGTTTTTGTATTTTTATTAATTTATAGTATTTTTATAATTTTTAATAAGTTTGGAATGTTTTCAGGTGTTATATTATTAATCGGAGCTAAATTGGAGGTTGTGGGGTGAATTTAGAAGAATTAAGGCAAAAAGAGGCAGAATTAATAAGTTTCGGATTGCACAGCTATGCAGGTGCAAGGCACAGCTGTGTCACACAAATGAAGGCGCACGCATGGAGCTTGACGACGCATATATCGCCTCTCTCCCCCAGAAGCACAGCCGTGCTTCCTCGCAGAGCACAGCCGTGTAACGCATGAGGCGCGCGAGGATGAGGAACGACGCTCATTGCACAGCCGTGCTAATGAAATGCACAGCTGTGTCACGCTGTTTCCCACAACGATGCAACGACGCAAGAAACCCTAGCGCCCCCCATTTAATTCCAGGACACAGCTGTGCTTATCAAAGCACAGCTGTGCTTTTCTTCAGTTAAATACAATATGACGCCGCTGCATTCTGGGGGCTGGTAGTTTTTAGGTTTAGTTTTAATTGTATTTTTCTCTCTTCTCCTTAGGGGAGACTTAGATTTATTTTCCATTAAATTCCAGCAATATTTTATTTAATTTCCATGTTTTAATTTTTCTTTTAAACTTTGTTTTAGCTTAGATTTCATTTCAAATTGCACTTTTATTCCAATTTAATTTAGATTATTTTTATTTTAATTTTGTATTTTGGGATTTAAGGAAATTCAACGGTGGATGAACAAGAACTTCAAGATCCATTTTCTCTTTTCATCAAGGGTGTATTCTAAACTTAATTTTTCATATTTTATATTTATATTCTTGATGTTAAGGTAGTTGTTCATACTTGGGAGTTCTTGAATCATCTGTGTATTCTGGAAATTTGGTAATGAATATTTTCATGTTTTCTTTTATTCCTCTTGTTATAAATTGTTTTGCCAATATGATGATAATTGGAGCTAAATCTGAAAATTGTTATTTGTGCAATTGTTCTATTCTTTTAATACTGACATTTATATTTCCAGCTAAATCCGGGATGGTAGGTTGGTTTGTGGGTGTTCATATTATTAGATTAAGAATTGTGAGGAATAAATAGGTTTTAGATAACTGAATCCGGGATGGTAGGTTGTCTTAGATCTAGGAATTGGTCATATTATACATATAGTTCAGTTTTATCTTCTCTGAAATTATCTGTTGTTGCTGAATTGAATGCAAGTTAAGGGGAGATCCACCAGGATAAACTTTGATTGTAATCAGTTCATAAATACATACATATGCTCTGTTCTATTTTAATCAACTTTCATTGGTTTGATGAATCCGAATTGGTATTTAAATCTGTGAATGTTTATTTTAATAGGTTCAGAATGGTGGAAGATAAATGAGTTTGATATCTGAATCCGAACTGGTAGGATTATCTGACTTAGAACTTACAAACATGTGATAATGCTAATATATGTGCTGAATCCGAAAGGTAGGTTCATTAATTAGAATAGCTGAGTCCGAAAGGTAGGCTTGGGTTTAGATAGGTTATCCAGAATTTCATGTTATATTATTTTACCAATTTTCAGTTACATATATGAGGATAGAATTTCCCAAGTATTTAATTTCATCTTTGAATAATTTCTTGATGAACAATTTTATTTTCAATTGCTAATTTATTTTCTGGTTTAGTTTAATCTTCTCCACCAATCACACCGGGGACATCTCAAATTCACTCAACCATAGATATTTAACTGAACAATCCTTTTTCCCTTGGGTACGATAACTCGGGGTCCTAACTATACCCCACTTTATTACTTGTCGATTCGGTACACTTGCCGAGGACCCGTCAAAGAACGTTGCTCGGGTTCACTCATCCACCCCATACCCAAATGTGAATTAAATTAATCTAAGAAACATATACGAATGAAATCGGAATAACCCACTTAACCCAAGCGTCCCATTCCAGAGCAAGCTATTCTAATTACATGACGTCCCATTCCGGAGCAAGCCATACAATTAGCCTAAGCACAGGTCTAAAATCCTAAGTTCGTGTTACTTTCCCATTCCGGAGCCAAACAACCCAAAACACAATTATTTCACTCCTCCCACTAGTTTTAAACCATAAAATCCTGCACATCTAGATTTCCATTCCGGAGCAGTCCAAACGAAACAGCAAACATGATAGAAAAACTGAGTATAAATATTCATGGCATTCAATCCATACAAACTCACTAACCAATAAAGATACATGATATAAATCATTCATCAAAACTGGAAATTAACTTGAGAAAATAATTCCCATGAATTAAGAATAAGAAGCAGTGAAATAAACCATTCATTCATATATATAAATTCAAAAGATGCTTAGAATTCACATCACGGGTAAGGGATTCAAAGATCCCCCAAATAACTAAGTAATTACTCACGATCTATGACAAAATCAAAAGAAAGAAAAGGAAAGAATAAACCCAGAAATTCATTGAGGAGAAATCCCGGTTGAATCCCATGTTCTTCGATCTTCTTCTTTGAATATTCGATGGAGAAAAATTCTGGAAATCTGAATGTAAAAACTGTGTATTGAAATTAATCTATGTGTTTCTAATGTAAAACTCTTGATTTGTAATTTAAATCTACAGGAATTATTGAAAACCTAAATTAAGAACAATTGAAAAGCTCAGAAAAATCCTAAATCTGAAATCCTAACTTGAAAATGGACTAAAAAAATCTCCACCCCTAATTGCCAAATAGGAAACTTGTATATATAGATCCAGATGGGTCACGGTGACAATGAAATTCATGTCACTGTGAGATAGCAGGGTCACGGTGGCAACCAAATGGTTGTCACCCTGAGGTTGTCGAAGACGCGATTCTGCTTAGATTCACAGGAGAGGGGTCATGATGACAACTATTTTTGTTGCCACCTTGAGGTGCTCAACTTCAGCTACTACCCAGGAATTCCTTATATCACGGTGACAACCAAATTTGTTGCCACCGTGACGTGCTTTCTCAATTGGTTCTGCCTTGGTAAATTTCATGTCACGGTGACAACCAGACAGGTTGCCACCGTGAGATACCTCCTGCCTGCATTCTACCCGATGAAGATTTATGTCACGGTCACATCCAATTTGGTCTTGATCGTGAGGTATGAATGCCCAGTTTCTGTTTTTGAATCTTTTATATGTCACGATCACAACCAGTTTGGTTGTGATCGTGAGGTAACTAGAAAATTCCTGCAAACACAATTCAAACTCAGTCAAAAAGCTATCCAAAATGCACAAAAAAATCCAAATTAACTAAGATTGACAAAATTAACCTAAAGTAGACACAATATGATAATAAACACAACTAAACACCCAAAAATCATACGAAAACACTATCAAACTAAGTACTAAATTGAAGTTATCAAAATACCCCACACTTAGACTTTGCTCATCCTCGAGTAAATGAATTATCCACATTCCTAAAATTTCAAACTCTAACTCGGAATAAGAAAACTTAACAACAATCATAACATAAGTAGAATAGTCTTAACCACAAATTCTCAAATCAGCTTATTTCAAGAAATTTCACGTGTGTATATGCTAGGCTAAAAACAAATTGTCTCTTTTCAAAACAAAACAACTAGTGCATTTCAGCAATTGAGCAAATGAAATGAATAAGCAAATAAATTGCATATTGGTTACGCACTTGCAACTCAGGGTAATCATAAGCCTCTCCTTTAGCACCGGAACCACAAGGGTCATCTCCACTAAACAACTCAAGCTAAGAGCAGGATCATTAGGACTTAAAACAAGGTTGAAATGCTAGGTTAAGAAATTGGCTAACAAGAATAGTTAAGGAATTCAAACAAAGAGTCAGCCACTCTACCTACAAACACCACTACACAATTTGAATATAATCTTTCCATGACCTATTTTTAATCCCCCCGCAGTTGCCAAAACTCGTCTGAACGACCCATAATGAAAAACATTAAACCACAGGAAAACAAAGAGACGAAATTACCTAAAGAAATTTTTCTCTCAAACCCAATCATCTATGAATGTGAAGATATCTTCTTCTAATTGAGGGTACCCCACACTTGAATTTTTCTACATCTGACTAACTCAAAAATTAAAACAATGATCAACCTTTTCATCAAATTATTTTTTCTTCTCTTTCTTCTTTTTGGCTCTTTTTATTTTTATTTTTATTTTTAGTGAAATACCAAAACCTCTATTTTCTTACAACAAATTTGACTCCATTAAGGGAAATTTAAACAATATACTAGACAATACCCCAAAGTTTCACAATTCCTCTCACACCCACACTATTTTAACAGTAAATACCCTTATTCAACTTTCAATGATATCCCACCCCAATCCTAGAGTGGCCAATTCTTAGAAAGGATAGGCAAAAGCATTTAGGCTAAATGGTAAAATAAGAATGTGACAAAGAAAAATACATAGTACGCTTTTAGCATACCAAATCAGCTCAACGGGGCCAGCAACGGAAATTACGCATACAAGTAGGTAAAAAGTCATTTAAAGTGGTTACCAAAGAAAAAATTTGCCTAAATCATGTCCTAAACCTGCTAAGTTGTTATAACATTTCGAAGGGTGATGAGGAAGGTTCTAACTATCCTAAAATTCCTTCATTCAAAAACTTTCACACACTGGAATTTTTTTTAAGTTTTTTTCCCAAACAAGCCTATATTGTACAAAAGATCGGAAATTACAAGATATATGACTAATTGAGATTAATTTGCTGCTAAAACTTTCAACCACTCTCTTGCTAGGATAAATTATTAAGATAATTCATTCTCAAATTAAAGTTCAAAACATTCACAACAAAAATAACTAAAGGCAAACTAAACTAAGATAGGAAAATTCAGACAACCATAATTAAATACACAAGAACTAAAATAAAATAAAACACGCGAATACAAATAAATAAGCATAAAAGATGCAAATAAAATGAATAAAATATAATAGCTGTTAGTTACATATTAAGATGTTGGGTTTTGTCCTCCTACCCCCACACTCAATATCTTGATGTCCCAGCAAGTCAAAAAGCTCCAAAAAAAATAAAAATAAAAATAGAAGAAAGGATGTCTCCCTGCTCAAAATTCTGGAGGTGGTGGCGGTGGGAAATGCACATCAAATCGCGCAGTTAAAGAGGAAAGTCCCAATAGCACCTGATCCATCTGTGATTGAAGATCGACTTGAGACGCGGTGATGGTGTCCATGTGCTCCATAAAAGCACTATACTGCTGCGAGGAAAATTGTTCAGGCTCTGGAGCTGGAGGGACTGGTGCTGTAGGGCCTTCCTCTTGCTCATGGGGCTAGCCTCCTAGACCTCATGTACTCCCTACAGATACTCTTCGCGAGTAGTCAATCTCTAACTATCAGCTGTTGTCTCATCAGTCACTATGACCTTCATATTCTTGAGTATCTTCTTGTCAATTACAGTGATGGATGGGAGCGGTTTGATCTTTCTCAATGGGTGATTTACACCGTTAGCAACAGCAGTGACCAACCCACCAAGTGCTATCTTTTTCACCTTTTTTAGATTCCACTGCATCTCTTCCAATTTTTGCCATACATGCGGGGCGCCATTAATCCTGAATACCCTCACCATGGATGCGAGAAACAGTGCTTTAGGTAAATTTACTTGTCCCGCTGAATCCATGTGACTTAAAAGAGATAACGAGAAAAATCGATGGAGGATTCGCATGACATGGCTGTTTAGGTGATGCAATTTTGTTTTCCCCGAGACATACGTGGTGGCAATCACCATGTCTCTAATCATTGCCCAAGCACCATCTTTATCGTACTCATTGTAACAGTCTGGTGTGAGGGGTGGGAAACCAAGTATCTCTGAAAATCTCACAAAAGTGATTTCATACCCTGCACCATCCAAAAAAAAGAAACTTCTCTTGGATCTATGGCAGAGTCTCTACCGATTCAACAAGTGATGGTCAACACAAAATCCCTTGTTAACCCAGGATAAACCTTCTCTGTATGAAAAAAAACTCACTCCCAGCCAATATTTGCAATTAGCTATTGGACTTCATTCTTGATTCCCAGTTTCTCCAACAGATCGAAATCCAAATAACTGGTCGCCACGTACAAGCATTTGGAGAATAAAGCATAGGCAGCCTTCTTGTTTCCCGGGACCCAGCTCGGCACTTTGGAAATATCGACCGAGGGTTGGCTGGAGGAACTAGAAGCAATAGCTAAACTCTTTCTTTTAGGAGCCACTACATGAAAACAAAAACCAAGTTCAATAGCATTAAAAGGCATAAAATAGCAATGGTCCTAAATATTTAGCATCAATTATCAAACTTATTCTAACCAAGCATAATCATTCTCACATACCCATTTGATTCTATAAGAGATAAATCAGTTCAAAAATAATCTAAGAATGCTCAATGATTACATATTCCACAATTAAACACCCCAACAAATTAAATTCAATATTCCACCTTGACAAGAGTTGCAATAATCTGGAAAAATAATCATTGTGACATTTTATCGAACATCTGATATGTAGCAAATATACCTTCTAAAATATTCAATCGTAGGCATCAACCATAAGCTAAAATTGAAATTGGAAGTAAGAAAATGTAGAATAACACAGGTAAAGCCTAACAAATTCCAATTGCAGCCAAGAATTTGAGTAAAAGCAATCAACTAAATTCACGCACAAAAACACATGCCCTAACTTCTCAATCCAAATTCGTTCATGGTTTCAACGTCAGAGATGTAAAATTGAGAATTGAAATAAGAATTGAGAACAATCACAATATTAATTCAGAGCATAATGGAATAAAATTCTAAATGGTTATAAAATTGAGACCTCAAAAGCATAACCATGGAGAAGAACATGAATAGGGAAAAAGAAACACAAAGAGAAAATAAATGAAAATGAAGAATAAGAAAGAAAGAGAAAAATTACTTACTTGTTGTAGGTTCGTAGAGATCGAAGCCTAAAAGAGAGAATTGAAGCACAAAATAGCAGAAGATAATGAAAAGTGCAAGCTTTGAGAGAGTAATGAGCGGTAGAGTGACAGATAAAACACGGAAAACTGGAATTTTAAAAAAGATTTTCGCAGGGGTCACGGTGGTAACAAAATGGTTGCCACCGTGACATACCCAAAATTTTCAATCCAGATTTGAACCGCCACATGGTCACGGTGACAACTAAATCGGTTGCCACCGTGACATACCACAATTTCAAAACATAATCGAAACTTCAACACGTCACGATCACAACGGATTTCATTGCCACCGTGACATGTGCAAACTTAAAAACAGAACCTTAGGTCACGGTGATAACCAAAACCATCACCACCGTGACATTCTCACACATTAAAACAGAATGTAACTTACATTAGGTCACGGTGACAACCAAAATCATTGTCACCATGACATACCAGGTTTTCCAATCCAAATGCCATCCTCATCTTGTCACGGTGACAACCAGAAACCTTGCCACCGTGACATGCTTACAATCCGGAATCCAGAATGCAATTTCCTATAGTCACGGTGACAACTAGATACCTTGCCATCGTGACCTCCTGCAAACTTGCAAAAATTTCAAAATATCACTCCAAACTTCAAGTTACAAAAACTTTAAAAATTCTCCAACAAAAGCATAGTTATACTAAGACCACAAAGCACACAAAATTTAGAAAAACAAACACTACTAACAACCTAAGAAATATCAATAAACACAAAATAACAAAGTATGAGAAGAAGTTTTGCATTTAACAAGTCCGCAGCTGGACTTTTAAATACCGTCAAGGGTCCCCGAGGGTGACGATCGCTAAAGCCCTATCAAATGTTGATTCAAAATAAGGCTTCACACGATGTCCATTTACCTTGAACTCATTCTCAAATCTTGGGTGCCTCAATGTCACCACTCCAAATTTGTCGGCTGCCACAACTTCATAGGGTCCCTTCCACCTCGATTTTAGTTTTCCGAAAAATAACCGCAGCCTACTATCATAGAGGAGTACTTTCATTCCAGGTACAAATTCCTTCCTTACCAACTTTCGATCATGCCACTTCTTAGCATTGTCTTTATATTTCGTGGCATGATCGTATGCCCAAAATCGAAGCTCCTCTATCTCATTCAGCTGCAAGGACCTACACTTTCCTGCACTTTCAAGGTCAAAATTCAAAAATTTGGTAGCCCAATAAGCCTTATGCTCTAATTCGATCGGAAGGTGACAGGACTTCCCATAGACCAACCTAAAGGGAGACATCCCTATTAGTGTCTTGAATGCTGTCCTATAAGCCCATAAAGCTTCATCTAGCTTAAGGTACCAATCTTTTCTAGATGCATTGACCGTCTTTTCTAAAATGACCTTTAATTCCCAGTTAGACACTTCAACCTGACCATTAGATTGAGTATGATAAGGGGTGGTGACCTTATGCCTAACTCCAAATTTTTTCAATAAACCCTTAATTGATGGTTAACAAAGTGTTTGCCACCATCGCTAATAATGGCTCTAGGGGCTCCATACCGGGTGAATATGTTCTTTCTCAAAAAGTCTAGTACAACTTTGGCATCATAGGTTCTAGTGGCTATGGCTTCTACCCATTTGTTCACATAGTCAATAACCACTAAAATATACTCAAACCCTTAGGAAACCGGAAAAGCCCCATAAAGTCTATCCCCCACAAATTAAATAGCTCTACCTCAAGCATATTGTTTAAGGGCATTTCATCCCTTTTAGAGATGTTGCCTACCTTTTGGCATCTATCATAGGTTTTTACAAAAAATTGAACATCTTTAAACGTTGTAGGCGAATAAAAACCAGAAGATAGAATTTTTGATAAGGTTCTATTTGGCACATGGTGTCCACCAGCTTCTCCACTATGACACGCCTTTATGATCTCACTTTTCTCTTCATCTGGAATGCACCTTCTTAGCACTTGATCCGCACACAGCCGAAATAAATAAGATCATCCCAGATGTAATGCTTCGCATCAGCCTTCAGCTTCTTTCTCTGCTGCCATGTGAAGTCGTTTGGCATGAATCCTCCTGCAAGAAAATTGGCTATATTAGCAAACCAAGGCACAGAAATGTCACAAGAAAATAAAGCACAAATACGCTCATCAGGGAATAAATCTAAAATTTCCCCTTTCTCTATGTGATCAATCTCCAATCTCGACAAATGATCCGCCACAAAATTTTTTGCCCCCTTCTTGTCTTTGATTTCCAAGTCAAACTCTTGTAAGAGGAGTACCCATCGAATCAGTCTTGGTTTTGACTCCTTCTTAGCAAACAGATGCCTTAAGGCTGCATGGTCAAACTACACCACAATTTTTGTACCCAGTAAATATGGCCTGAACTTCTTGAAAGCATAAACGATTGCAAGAAGCTCCTTCCCAGTTGTGGTGTAATTGACCTAGGCTCCTATTAGAGTATGGCTTGCATAATAAACTCCATGAAATACCTTCTCCCGTCTTTGCCCAAGCACTGCCCCTACTGCAAAATCACTAGCATCACACATTAATTCAAAAGGCAAATTGCAATCCGGAGATATAATCACCGGGGCGGAAATAAGCCTTTATCTCAAAGTTTCAAAAGCTAGCATACACTCATTATTAAAATCAAAAGGGGCATCTTTCATCAACAAATTGGACAAGGGTTTAGCAATTTTTGAGAAATCTTTGATAAATCGGCGGTAAAACCCTACATGCCCTAAAAAACTCCTAATGCCCTTGACACTAGTTGGGGGTGGCAATTTTTCTATCACTTCCACCTTGGCCTTATCAACCTCTATCCCTTTCTCAGAAATTTTGTGCCCAAGCACAATGCCTTCTCTCACCATAAAGTGACATTTTTCCCAATTCAATACTAAGTTGGTCTTTTCATACCTCCCTAGCACCAAATCAAGATGCTCTAAACAGCTCTCAAAATCTGCCCCATAAATGGTGAAATCATCCATAAATACCTCCATAAATTTCTCTATGAAGTCATGAAAAATAGCCATCATGCACCACTGAAACATAGCCGGTGCATTACACAATCCAAAGGGCATTCTCCTATAGGCAAATGTGCCGTAAGGGCAGGTAAAGGTTATTTTCTCCTGATCTTCAGGGGCTATGGGGATTTCAAATATCCCGAGTACCCATCTAAAAGACAGTAAAACCTATTCCCTGCTAGCCTCTCTAACATCTGGTCCATAAATGGCAAAGGGAAGTGGTCTTTTATTGTGGCATTTTTAATCTTCTAAAATCAATATGGACTCTCCAACCCGTAACTGTACGAGTTGGAATCAATCCATTTAGCTCATTCTTAACCATTGTCATCCCCCCTTTCTTAGGCACACACTACACTGGACTGACCCATCTACTGTCAGAAATAGGATAGATTATACCTGAGTCAAGGAGTTTAAGTACCTCCTTCTTTACCACTTCTTTCATTACCGGGTTGAGTCTCCTTTGGGGCTGAGTTACCGGCTTACATTCTTCCTCCATCGGGATTCAGTGCGTATAGTAGCTCGAGTCAATCCCCTTTAAATCCGACGTTTCCCATCCAATGGCATCCTTATGCTTTTTCAATACCTCAAACACCTTTCTCTCCTCATGACCTATCAACAGAGAGGAAATAATTACTGGTTTTTCTTAGTCTCTAAAAACACATATTTTAAATGAAACGGAAGGGGTTTAAGTTCAGAATTTGAATCCCCCTTTTTCAGATTAGGCTCGTCTTGCTATGATTCCTCCTTTTCACCTTCTTTCTCCATAGCTGCTATCACTTCTCCCCCTATCTCATCTTTCAATTCTTCATCCTCCAATGAATGTATCAAACTCACATTCAATGGATCAGCTACCAGCACTTTTTCTTGAAATTCTTTTACACATTCATCCACTGTGTCCACAAAATAAATAAACTCCTCCATATCACTCAATGGATATTTTAGAGCCTTGTTCATGTTCACCACTAGCTCTTCATCATTGAACCTTAGGGTGACCGTTTGACCATGTACATCGATCAATGTCTTTGCCGTGTTCAAAAACGGCCTCCCTATAATAAGTGGTACCTTCTGATCTTCTTCCATTTCCATTACAACAAAATCTACAGGAAAAATGAATTTTCCCACTTTCACCAATAAGTCCTCAATCACCCCTTTTGGTCTCCTTACCGACCTATCTGCAAGTTGGAGTCTCATTCCCGTCTCCTTGAGCTCTCTAAAATTAAGTTTCCTGCAAATAGAGTACGGCATCAAATTTATGCTAGCACCTAAATCACATAAAGCACTTCTATAAAAATCTTCACCAATTTCACAGGGTAGAGTGAAACTACTTGGATCCTCCAATTTTTCAGGAATCTTGTTCATTATTATAGCACTGCAATTTTCTATGAGCTGCACAGTTCCATGCCCTTCTAATTTATTTTTATTTTAACATAATTCTTTCATGAATTTTGCATAGTTAGGCATGTGAGCTAAGGCTTTAGCAAATGGTAAATTAATATGCAATTTCTTAAACATCTCTAGAAACCTAGCCAGTTGCTCATTTTTCTTTTCTTTTCTAGCCATAGCAGGAAATGGCAATCTATTAATACCAAGATCCTCTACTTTAGGATTCACTAGGCTTTTGTCCTTATCACTCACAGGAGCATTTTTATTAACCTCTACCTTAGAGTTAGAGTTACTTACCTTCCGTGTTGGCTCCTCCTTACTTGTTGATGGTGAAAAAATTTTACCTTGGTCCTCTCTTTGCACTACCTCCTTGTCACTTCTCAATGTGATTGCTTTAGCCTCTTCCTTAGGATTCCGGTCGACATTCGAAGGAAAAGTCCCCGGTTGTCTTTGAGACATAGAAGTTGCAAGCTGACCAAACTGAGTTTTCATATTCCTCATGGAAGCATCTTGATTCCGGTTCCATTGTTCTTGAGATTTCCACCTTGCTTCTTGGTTAGCCATGAATTGTTGCTAGTTATTCACAAACTGCTGTTGACTATTCATGAAGCTAGCTAATATATCTTCAAGTTTTGGCTTCTTTTCTTGCACAGGGGGCCTCGGTTGATATCCCAGTGGGTGGTAAGATTGAGGTTGTGATTGATTTAAACCCTGCCCTTGGTTATGATTTGGTGGATATGGTGTTTGGTAATGAGTGGATGGTTGAGGTTGGTATGACTGGTTGTGGTTGTGATGAATGGTTTGGTTGAAGGGGGCTCTTGCTTGTGAATGGGAAGATGAAGTATTCTTATTTCCATCCTTCCAAGAGAAGTTTGGGTGACTCCTCCAACCCAGATTGTATGTGTTACTGTAAATGTCATTTCTTCAGTAATCTCCCACAGCATTTACATCTACCATTTTTCCACCCTCTTGAACATACTGCCCTCCTTCAAACAGTCCACTCTCTTGAGAAACGGAGGCTACATTTTGAACTTTCAATCCACTCATCTCTTTCTGTATTGACTCAATCTGTGCCTTCAGCATCGACACTTCATCCACATTATGTTTCCCTTGCCTTTTCGAAATTGGTCTGGGAGCAGCCCATTGAGCATCATTTGTTGCCATCTCATCCAGCAGATAGAAAGCTTCTTCTTGTAGCCTATTTAAATATGAACCTCTCGATGATGCATCCAAAAGGGACCTTATCTGTGGTGTAACCCCAGAATAGAATGCTGTCACTAAATGGAAGACCGCTATCTCATGATGTGGATAGCTCCTCAATAACCTCCTAAACCTTTCCCAAGCCTTATGAAAAACCCAAAATACTGTTGCGGATATTTGCAGTCTTTGTAGGAGGGAAAAATCTCATCAAAAACTTCTCTCGCAACTGATCCCATGATCTGATTGACTTGCTCGGTAACATTTGCAGCCATTCCCTCACTTTTTCGATCAAAGTGAAAGGAAATAATTTTAATCTTACCGCATTAGATGTCACCCTTGGAATCTAAACCGTATTGCTAACCTCCAAAAATATATCTAGGTGCATGAGCATATTGAGACAAGGACAAATCGCACCTTACGACCCTGAAATCGAGAGGACTTTACATCAACAAAGGAGAGCTACTTGGGAAAACAATATGGAAAACAATCAAACTTGATGCAACCTCAGCAAGTGTACTGAATTGGCAAGTAATACAGTGGGGTAAATTTAGGACCCCGAATTATCGTACCTAAGGGATTGTGTGTGCAAGTAACGAAAATCAAATGTATGCTAAAGAATTCCCAATTGTTTGAATTGATTGAGTTATCTATTGATTAAAAATAAAGAAATTAAATAATAAAAAGGCAAATAAAAGAATTAAACTGACAGTAAAAATCTGGGTAAAAATAAATTGATGGCAGAAATCAACAAGCAAAATTCAAAAATAAAGAACGTTGCTCGGGTTCACTTATCCACCCCATACCCAAATGTGAATTAAATTAATCTAAGAAACATATACGAATGAAATCGGGATAACCCACTTAACCCAAGCGTCCCATTCCGGAGCAAGCTATTCTAATTACATGACGTCCCATTCCAGAGCAAGCCATACAATTAGCCTAAGCACAGGTGTAAAATCCTAAGTTCGGGTTGCTTTCCCATTCCGAAGCCAAACAACCCAAAACACAATTATTTCACTCCTCCCACTAGTTTTAAACCATAAAATTCTGCACATCTAGATTCCCATTCCGGAGCAGTCCAAACGAAACAGCAAACATGATAGAAAAACTGAGTATAAATATTCATGGCATTCAATCCATACAAACTCACTAACCAATAAAGATACATGATATAAATCATTAATCAAAACTGAAAATTAACTTGAGAAAATAAATCCCATGAATTAACAATAAGAACCAGTGAAATAAACCATTCATTCATATATATAAATTCAAAAGATGTTTAGAATTCACATCACGGGTAGGGGATTCAACGATCCCCCAAACAACTAAGAAATTACTCATGATCCATTACAAAATCAAAAAAAGAAAAGGAAAGAATAAGCCTAGAAATTCGTTGAGGAGAAATCCCGATTGAATCCCACGTTCTTCGATCTTCTTCTTTGAATCTTCGATGGAGAAAAATTCTGGAAATCTTAATGTAAAAACTGTGTATTGAAATTAATCTATGTGTTTCTAATGTAAAACTCTTGATTTGTAATTTAAATCCAAAGGAATTATTAAAAACCTAATTTAAGAACAATTATAAAGCTCAGAAAAATCCCAGATCTAAAATCCTAACTTAAAAATGGACTAAAAAATCTCCACCCCTAATTGCCAAATAGGAAACTTGTATTTATAGATCCAGATGGGTCACGGTGACAATGAAATTCTTGTCACCGTGAGATAGTAGGGTCACGGTGGCAACCAAATGGTTGTCACAGTGAGGTTGTCGAAGACGCGATTCTGCTTGGATGCACAGGAGAGGGGTCACGGTGACAACTATTTTTGTTGCCATCGTGAGGTGCTAAACTTCAGCTACTGCCCAAGAATTCCTTACGTTATGATGACAACCAAATTTGTTGCCACCGTGACGTTCTTTCTCGATTGGTTCTGCCTTGGTAAATTTCATGTCACGGTGTCAACCAGATAGGTTGCCACCGTGAGATACCTCCTGCCTGCAAGAGTCAATTAGTGGATAGTTAGGCATGCCTAATAAAGTTCAGTAGCTGTAGCCCCAATGTGTTTTGGACCCTGATCAGGTCCCTGTTTGGATCCTAGTGATCCTCAATGTGTTTTGATCTTGTTTAAGATCCCCCAATGTGAAAAAATTTTGAATGAGAAATGATGATGTTGCTTTTCGATTGTACCCGCGGGTACCCCCAATGTGTTCACTCGTTATCCGCTATTGTGAGTCAGCAGGCGTCTGTTTCGTTTGTTTGTTATTATAACTATAAGTATATGAAATTAGCATGATTGATGAATTTGATTTTGAGCTTTTGAATCCAATTGAATGTAATTAAACTATGATTCATATATATATATGTGATTATAATCATGTGCCATTTTGAATTTGTTCTGCCCTGACGACCATTGTGAATGGCCATTCATATTATTGTGTGTTTTCCCCACTAAGCGTTATCGTTTAGCACGGGTGTTTCATCCGTGCAGGTGCGAAAGGTTTTGAGCATTTAGGAGAGTCTCCGCAGGTCCAGCCAACACAGAAGTTTTGAAGTGTTAGGACTTAGTGTTATAATTAAGATTCTTTTTGTAATCTTGAGCTCTCACTGTATTATTCTTTTGTATTTGCTTCCGCTATGCAATCTTTTGGAAGAATGTAATTTTGTAATATCGGTTATGTACTAACTATATTTTTGTAATGAACCCCCTTTGGATATCAATAAATGAATTTAAGTTTTAATTTTTGCTATTTTTTGGATATTGTGTTTAGGTATATTGTTCTGTTTGTTTGGTGACACCCCTGCTTGTTCGGGTTCTCACTCCCTAGAGGATGGGTTCTCCTACATATGGGTAGGGGGTGTTACAAGTTTTGGTATTAGAGTCCTGGTTTAGGTATTTTTTGGGTGTTTATTGTGTATAGATATACGTTTAGGACTATGTTGGCTAATGCAGATAAGTTATTTGATAAGTTGTATGATGTTGATCAGTTAGATTATGAGATTTGTGTGACCAGTCCCTTAGGGCATAGTGTCAATGTGAGTAGGGTGTTTAGTAATTGTCCCCTGTTGGTCCAAGGTGTTGAATTTCCAGCAGATTTGATAGAGTTGCCATTCTGGGAATTTGATTTTATTTTGGGAATGGATTGGTTAAGTCAGAGCCGAGCAGTGGTTGATTGTCATAAGAAAGTGGTTGTGTTGCGGGATAGAGATCAGTCTCCAGTTGTGGTCAAAGGTTTGGGCTCGGGTTCCTTAAGGAATGTGATTTATGCCATGCAAGTTAAGAGGTTTATGAGGAAGGGTAGTGAGGCATTTTTAGCTGTAGTGTTGGATTCTAAGCACAGTCAGGTTAAGATTAAGGATATGCCAGTGGTAAAGGAGTTTGATGATGTGTTCCCTAGTGAGTTGTCTGGGTTACCTCTGGAGAGAGAAGTGGAGTTGTGCATAGAGATAGTGACGGGTACTATTCCCATCTCTAAAGCTCCTTATCGAATGGCTCTTGTAGAATTGAGAGAACTTAAAACTCAATTATAAGAGCTATTGGATAAAGGCTTTATTAGACCCAGCATATTTCCATGGGGAGCTCCAGTGTTGTTTATTAAGAAGAAGGATGGTATATTAAGGATGTGCATAGACTATCGGCAGATTAATAAGGTTACAGTGAAGAATAAGTATCCTTTGCCTAGGATCGAGGATTTGTTTGACCAGCTCAGAGGTGCATGAGTCTGTTTTAAGATTGATCTTCAGTCTGGGTATTATCAGCTTCTAGTTAGAGATGCAGATGTGGTTAAGACTACATTTTGGATGCGGTATGGCCACTATGAGTTTCTTGTGATGCCGTTTGGTTTGACCAATGCACTTGCGGCTTTTATGGATTCGATGAACCGAGTGTTCAGGCCATATCTCGATCGATTTGTTGTGGTGTTTATTGATGACATCTTGGTGTACTCGAAGAATGAGAGGGAGCATGCAAGGCATCTTTGGATAGTGCTTCAAGTTTTGAGGGATAACCATCTGGTTGCGAAGCTTAGCAAGTGTGATTTTTGGCTTAAAGAGGTGTCATTCTTGGGTCATATTGTGTCAGCTAAAGGTATTCAAGTTGATCCGGCTAAGATTGAGGTGATTGTGAATTGGAAGACACTTAGGAATGTTCTAAAAGTGAGAAGTTTTTTGGGTTTAGCTGGTTACTATCGTCAGTTTGTTAAGGGGTTTTCAGTTATTGCTACTCCTATGACTCGACTTTTGAGAAAAGGGGTCAGATTTGAGTGGTCGGATAAGTGTCAGGCATATTTTGATTAGTTGAAGAGGTTATTAGTCGAAGCTCTTGTACTTACTCAACCTATTTCGAGTAAAGAGTTTATGATGTACAGTGATGCTACAAGAGTTGGACTTAGATGTGTTTTGATGCAAGAGGGTAAGTTTGTGACTTATGCATCTTGTCAGTTGAAGCCTCATGAGAAGAATTATCCGACGCATGATTTAGAGTTAGCAGTTGTGATTTTGCTTTGAAGATTTGGCGACATTATTTGTGTGGGGAGACATGTAGGATTTTCACCGATCATAAGAGTTTGAAGTATCTCCTCACCCAGAAAGAGTTGAATATGAGACAACATCGATGGCTGGAGTTGTTTAAGGACTACAATTGTATTTTGGAGTATTATCCTAGCAAGGCCAATGTTTTAGCGGATGCTTTCAGTCGGAAGTCATTGTCGGCTTTGTTTTTGCAGCACTTTAAGTGGAGATTGGATTTGAATGGGGCTTTGGTTGCCCAATTGAAAGCTAAGCCATCTTTGAGACAACTGATAGTAGATGCCCAGAAAGACAATGTGAGGTTGCAATGAGTTTTGTAAGAGGTTCAAAATGGTAAGCAATCGGAGTTTTTAGTTTTGGATGGGGTGCTTATGTATAGGGATCGTTTGTGTGTGCTTGAGGATGTTGAGTTAAAGAAGAAGCTTTTGAGTGAGGCACACACTATGGTCTTTACTATGCATCCTGGTAGTGAGAAGGTGTATCGAGATCTGAAGCAGTTCTACTGGTTGTCTGGAATGAAGAGAGACATTGTGGAATTTGTGGCGAAGTGTCTGACTTGTCAGCAGGTAAAGGCTGAGCATCAAGTTCCTTCAGAATTGCTCAATCCTTTGCCCATTTCTCAGTGGAAATGGGACGACATCGCCATGGATTTTGTTTTAGGTTTGCCTTTGAACATGATTCAGCTTGGGTGATCGTAGACCGGCTCACCAAGTCAGCGCATTTTCTACCAGTCCAAGTTTACTATTCGATGGATAAGTTAGCAAGTATTTATATAGAGGAAGTGGTAAGATCGCATGGTATTCCATTATCGATAGTGTCAGATTGGGATCCGAGGTTCACATCAAAGTTTTGGAAAGAGTTGCAAGCAGCTTTGGGTACTCGGTTGAACTTTAGTACGGCCTTTCATCCATAGACAGACAGTCAGTCAAAACGGGTTATCCAGATTTTGGAAGATATACTTTGGGATTGTATTTTGGAATTTTCTTGTAGTTGGGACAAGTATGTGCCACTCATGGAGTTTGCCTACAACAATAGTTATCAATCGAGCATTAGAATGTCGCCATTTGAAGCGCTTTATGGTTAGCAGTGTATGACTCCAGTTTGTTGAACAGAATTGCCCGAGTGTTCCTTTGTTAGGCCAAAGATAGTAAGGGATACGGAAGAGAAGATCCGAGTGGTTCAGCAGAATCTAAAGATAGCCAAAGATAGACAAAGGTCTTATGCCAATTTAAAGAGAAAAGACATTCAGTTTGAGGCCGTAGACAAAGTGTTCCTAAAGGTGTCGCCTTGGAGGAAAGTATTGCATTTTGGTAAGAAGGGTAAGCTTAGTCCTCGATTTATTGGACCTTTCGAGGTTTTGGAGAAGATTGGACCTGTTGTTTATAGATTAGCTTTGCCTTTGGATTTGGCAAAGTTACATGATATTTTTCATGTGTCGATGCTCCGTCGGTACAGATCAGATCCATCGCATGTGTTGTTAGTTCAGGACATTAGGATTCAGCCAGATTATTCGTATAATGAGGAGCCGAAAGCCATTTTAGCTAGAGAAGTGAGACATTTGAGAAGCAAGCAAGTTCCCTTGGTTAAAGTGTTATGGCAGCATCATGGAGTTGAGGAAGCGACTTGGGAACCAAAGGCAGTGATGAAATCTCAGTACCCTCAGTTGTTCAGTTCAAGCGAGAATTTCGAGGACGAAATTCTTATTAGTAGGGGAGAGTTGTAACAACCCATTTTCCCCCCAGTAGTCTGAGCCATTTTGTATGTGTCTGTATGTGTATTTTTGGCATGTGTATAATTTACTTTGGGTTATATGCATGTGTTTTGGGTTTGTTAGAGTGTGAGTGTATGTATGGAGTTGGTATGTGTGTTAGTGTGATTAGGATTGGGTGATGTGTAGAGTATGGTTGTAGCGTGTGAGTAATCAAATCCCACCAATCCCTAGTTGACATGTGGCAAGAATTGGAAAGAGGATATGTATAGCTAGGAGAGAGAAAATGAGAGAGAACCAATTCAGCTCTCTCCCGTTTTCTCTCTCCCTGCTGTCCCTCTCTTCCCCTTCTTCTTCCTTTTTCTTCCTTTCTTGTGCCCTAAACTTGATTCAAGAGGGTATTGGTGGAAGTTGATCACCTCAAGTGTTAATATGTAAGCTTTCTAGTGGGTTTTCCTCTTCTTGTTCATCTATTTCCTTGATTTTCTTAGTGTGTGATTTGAGTTAGGGTTTTTATGGTTGTGTGATTTGTGGATGTTCTTGGTCAGAGGTGCTTCCTAGAGACCCCAAAGGCAAAGAGAAGGCTTGTGGGAGTGGAGCTTGTGATTAGGAGCTAAGGATTTGCAAGGTTTGGGAATTTTTGTGGTTTTAATGCATTTCTATGATTTTGAGTTTGAATTGGTTTTTCTGGAAATTATGGAGCTAAAGTTGCTTGGGCATGTTTAAATGTTCTAGGTTTTGACCCAATTTGTGTTGAGATGCTTGAATGTGGTATATTAGATCATAAAATGCTTTGAATTAGAATTTTGAATTCAAATTTGCTAGTTATTAAATTGGAGATTTTGATTGGGTTACTTCTTGATTTAAGTGTGATTATTGCTTTAAAACTTGGATTTTTGGTGGTTTAAGATGATTTGAATGTTTGATTGAGCTATGTTGAAGTGTGGCTTGAAATAGAGGTTTGGGTGTGTTTTGGAAGTTGGAGGAATTCTGCAGAATTTCTGCAGATCTGAAAAATGCAACCCTGTCATGAGTGCGATAGAGCCAAGCAATTCCAGCCCTCCCTGCAGCCAAGCTTTGTTCTGCTAAGGCACAACACCTCGCGTGCTATCGCAAGCACGACGTATGTCGCGAGCATGACGTATGTCGCGAGCGCAGTGGAGCGTGGAGTGTTGTGCTGGCTAGGCAGCACCGTCGCGAGTGCAAGCCAGCGCGCGATCACGATAGCGATGCCAGGCATGCTCTGCCGCGAGCACGATAGAGGCCAATCTGCTTCCTCTTCTCACGAACGAGAGGCCTGTCGCGAGCGCGGCGCTGTATTTCAGTTGCGCTTTCAATACTTATTTTCCAAACTTGTGATGCTTTTATATTTATGAATGGATGATTTTATAAGCAATATGAATATCAAATAATGAATTATGCATGGCCTGCAAGAGTCAATTAGTGAATAGTTAGGCATGCCTAATAGAGTTCAGTAGCTGCATCCCCAATGTGTGATCAGGTCCCTGTTTGGATCCTCGCGATCCTCAATGTGTCTGGATCTTGTTTAAGATCCCCCAATGTGAAAATGTTTTGAATGAGAAATGATGATGTTGCTTTTCAATTGTACCCTCGGGTACCCCCATTATGTTTACTCGTTATTCGCTATTGTGAGTTAGCAGGCGTCTGTTTCGTTTGTTTGTTATTGTGACTATAAGTATATGAAATCAACATGATTGATGAATTTGATTTTCAGTTTTTGAATCCAATTGAATGTGATTAAGCTATAATTCATATATATATGTGATTATAAGCATGTGCCATTTTGAATGTGTTTTTCTCTGACGACCATTGTGAATGGCCGTTCATATTATTGTGTGTTTTCCCCACTAAGCGTTATCGCTTAGCACTGGTGTTTCATCCGTGTAGGTGCGGAAGGTTTTGAGCTTTTGGGATCGTCTCCGCGGGTCCAGCCAACACAGAAGTTTTGAAGTGTTAGGACTTAGTGTTGTAATTAAGATTCTTTTTGTAATCTTGAGCTCTCAGTGTATTATTCTTTTGTATTTGCTTCCGTTATGTAATCTTTTGGAAGAATGTAATTTTGTAATATCAGTTTTTGTAACCCATCCGCTGTTTTCTGGATATTGTATTTAGGTATATTGTTTTGTTTGTTTGGTGACACCTCGTACGGGTTCTCACTCCCTAGAGGATGGGTTCTCCTACGAATGGGTAGGGTGTTACGCTATAACTTAATTTACTAAGTCCCCTTTAATAATCTTACCATAATTAATTTACAATTTGGTCATCTATATTTATCACAATTACAAAATTTACCTTTTTATTGCACTTTATTAATATTATCATTATTATTCTCATTGTTAGTTTTATTAATTTCTGTGTCATTCCCTGATTCACCTATATATATATATCCAAACAATGTTTTCATAACCTCACTTAGTAGTCAATTTCCTCATCAATTTATATTCAAATCCTAACATTATCCTTTTTATGATCAATTATATTTAAGTCACTGCTTTATCACTTATTTACAGTAATACTATTAATTTACCTTTCTACCCTTCGTTTCCACCTATCTATAATTACATCATTATTTTAAAATTAATTAAGTTACACACACATCCATAATCATTATATATATATATGAATTAATTAAAAACCATCATACATCTAATAATTATTCATTCAATAATATTTTATAATTCTTAATTATTCATTCACCAATTATCAATTACGCATTTATTATTTATATCATTGATTAACTACACTTTAATCTCTTAATTTGTCTTGATATTATAAACTTATAATTTGGTCCCTAAACGATCTTACCCTTAATTGTCTCATATTTAAAAAAGTGCCACTAACTAATTCCATTATTACCTTAATTTATTATTTGGCATGCAAATTAGCCCTTGCCATAACATTTTAAATCAAATTACACTTTAGTCCTTGTTTTATCCTTTAATTCCAATGTTACCACTCCAATTCACTATAATTACAATTGTGCCACTAGTAAATCTTAATTTAACTTTAAATTTATTATTATTATCTTCTATTAAATCATTAATCATATTTAGCCCATAAATTTATCAATTTAAATTCCATTTTTAACTTTATAAATTTACCAAATTACATTTAGGTCCCTAAATTATCACTTTTACACTAAATTACCATTTTATCCTTATTTTTTGTCCAAATTACCAAATTGCCCTTATTAATTACTCTTTTTACCTAACTTTATCACTTTTTACCTACTTAGTGTAAATTTACCATTTTACCCCTAAACTTTCCATTTATTCCAATTTAGTCCAATTTTCACTCTTTTTCACATTTACTACTATTTTAATCAATTTTATCACATAATTACTATTTAATCATTTATTTAATTCCTTTTTACACTTTTTCACCATATAACATAATAAATTTATTTTTAATCAATTTCTTTCAAATTTTGCTCGTAGTAACACCCAGGAGAAAATCTACTGACCAGATATGCGGGGCATGGATCCCATAGATCCACTACACTAAAGAATGATTCCGATGGAACCATTCAACACTGGCACTGCACTATACTGAACACTGAAATCACTGAACACTGCACTGAGAAAGACCGTCATTGGCCTATCATTATTGAGTCGTCACGACTCATACCGCGGTTTGGAATTCCTATGGCTAGCCAATTATATCATGAACTAGATTTTACTACTAGACCACTACTAAGGGCAATATGTCATTAAAATTCACTTAAATTTCACATTATGCCAATATACACATTTCTGCCAAGACATCATTTTCACTTATGATTTTGCATACACACTCACTTATCATTATTTAACCATTTTATGCCATTACATATGATTAAACATCAAAATACACAATAGAAATCCATCATGTTCAATTCGGCCAAGGTATCACTTTTTCACTATGTTCATATTTAATTCATTTAATCACTCAAACATTCCATTTACATATTATTCTCATCACAAACATCAATTTCATGCCTTAATTACTAAAGTATATGAATAAATCTTCCTTTATACCATTTGGCCTAAGTAACCTTACTCATTATGTTCACTTTTCTTTCATTTAACCACTTAATTAACTTATTCCCATATTATACACATCATTTACTTACATAAAACACCAAAGTACATTGATAGTTTCCTTAGACATCAATTCAGCCTAGGTTAGGGTTTTCTTACCATGTTACTTTAATTCTTTTTAAACACATAAAAATGCTTATTTAGTCCCACTAATTATGTTTATCAAGTTAGATTCAATTAAACATGCATATTTCACATACTTTATGCTTAAATATAACCTAAAATCATGTTATTTCAATGGAAAAAGAAGGATGTTGTATCCAATAACCTTAGATCCTTGCTTTCCATGCTTAAAGCTCCCTTATCCATACCTTAGTCCTTTGAAACAACTTTCTTCACAAAAATTCCTAAAGTGGCCGAATCTTCAAGGATACAAAAACATCATTTTCTTTGTTTCTAAATTCAATATAACATCATAAACATACTCTACATACCTTAAAATACCTATTGGAACCTTTAAATAAAATTATAGAACTCTAAATCACTTACCTCATTTTTGTGACGTAATTTTTGTTACTTGCTTTTTCCCACTTCTAACCCACCAAATGGACTCAAATCACCATCACCATGTTGTAAAGGAGTTAAACTTTGCTTTAGAGGCAAAGATTTGGGGAGAGATAAGAAGAAGATGGAAGAAAATGGAAAAGAAACCAAAGTGAACCATTCGGCCAAAGAAGGAAGAAGAAGAGGGCGGTGGAGGCTAGAGAAATCTAGAGAAATCTGGTCTCTTGCTGCATTTTTATAGTGTGAAATTGAACTAAACCGGTCCAACCGGTTTGAACTAAAATTTCGGGTTTTCGGTAATTTTCCACTGTTTTAAGGCATCTATGTGTTCTTAAACTTGTTTTCACTCCCAATAAATTCCATTATTCTTAAGACATATAAAATAGCTTTCCTGCAAAATTGCAAAATTTTAGCTCAATCAGAGTCCATTTGGGGCCGGCTTTACCGAAACTGAACTGGTTCGATTCAATTCAATTTTGCTGTAAAACACCATTTTGAAGCTGTTAAAAATTACTAAAAATTATTTTAAGCTTGTACACTTCCCACATTACACCCTTTAAAGCTCAAAATCATTTTCTAAAAATTCGGTGAAACTTTTATTCAACCGAACCAAACCAGAGGCTAACTTCCGAATGACTTTTGGAGGCGTATTTGACTCCGTTTTCACTCCAAATTATACAACCAAACTCCTTATCTCCAATGGTCCAGTAAAATAATTTTCACTACTGGCTTCCCGGGAGTCACCCATCAGGAGCTTCGCTAGCTAGAGCATGTTTAACCTTTCTCTTCTACAGTCTTTTAAGACACATTCACTGATATTTTCACACGAGATTCACACTATAAACTCTATAGATTTCACTAATCACTTCTAACCCTGTATTCGGGCCATTACAGAGGGACTTCATCACTAAATCCATTAAGTACTAACGGATTAGTTTATTCAACTTAAATGTGGGTCCTATATGTGTCCATTATGCTGCCAACTCTGCCATCTCCTTCTTCTTCTTTTTCTTCTTCAAGATGCCCTCCTTCTTCTTCTCATATTCATTATGAAATAGCTCATGCTCTTCTACTTCATTTTCTTCATGTACTTCCTCTTCTACCGCCGGATCAAGCGGTGCCTCCTCATCCTTGCCTTCACCATCTTTGATCCAAATTCTAATTCTAATATTAGTCAACAAGAAAAAAGTAATGAGTCCAAATAATTGAATCTATTTCCACCAGGAAAACCCCATTAATCCAAGTTACCAAAGTCTATTTCTATCCATCAAAAGGAGCAAAATCCATTAAAAATACCATAGGAGGTAAAGCAAGTTAATGCCAAATCTTTTAATGGCGCGTGAGGCAAAAGACTGAGGGGAGGCATTGTGATTGCCGGTATACATTACACAGTCAAGATTGAAGCTTTCTTATTGGATTGCTTTAACGGCGCACCATTGACTCTCTCTCCATCGCCGTTGTCGTTGGTGAAAGGGTGGAAGAAGGCAACTGCTTGCTTTTTGTTTCTTCTGCAATTGATTATCTGAGAAGTGACGGTCAAGAGTAAAGTGACTATAGCAGTTAAAAGAGGGATAATGAAAGACATTGAGATTAAAGTTATATAGTAAAGAATAGGCTATTTTGGTTCAATTTTTTTATTTTTTATTTTTATTTTTTTTAAGATCAGCAGACTGGATATTCAGGGTGGTCTTCTATTTTTTTTCTTTTGCTTTTATCTTGGTCATTTAATCACTAATTTTTAGATTGTTTATAATAATGGCTTTAGTAATTGAATGATTCTATTGCTAAGTTAATGAATGTATTTTTCTTTTCAATTTTTGATTCAAACAGTTAAATTCCCAAACCTCTGATTTGTTATTAGCAACTGCTACAATGATCATTACCTATGGTGAGGTTTAGAAAATTAGTACTAATGGAGGCATAACAAATAAGATATCCTTTAAAATCTTTGTGGGTTATAATCCATACGAAGATATTGCTTATGAAGTTTTTCGCCATTCGATCAGGAAGTGCTCTCTAGTCCCAGTTGAGATCCACCCCATCATGAAGGGCATCTTAAGGTTTTATCGAGGAAGAGGAAGAAGAAGAAGAAGAAGAAGAAGGAGATGGCTGAGTTGGCAGTCTAATGGGCACATGTGGGACCCATATTTAAGCTGAAATAGCAAATCTGTTAGTACTTAATGAATTTGTTGACGGATTTCCTCAATTGAAAGGGGACCTAAAGATGAGGCCTGATATTGTAGGCTTCCAAAGTTCAGTTCAAATATTGAAAAACACCTTATGGTTCAGTTTGAATTTGTAATTAACCCTATAAGAAATGGTATATATTTGCCCTTATAATGGAAAATATAATATGAACATTTTTTTATCAATGGCAAATATAAAAAAAATGGTCAATATATATTAACCCTTAAAATATTAAAAATGATCCATATTTATCTCTCAAATTTTTGAAGAAGAGAAAATATGTACTATTTTCAATACTTTAGGTGTAACACCTCTAAACCCCTCACGTAGCATGCCAGAAAAAATGGTAGGCTATTGCTAAGGTGAGTGAAGGGTGCTACCACATGAAAGTAAAATAGAATACAGACTAATAAAATGTTCTTAGAACTAAACCACTAAAAGCAACCCATCACATAGTTATATCGCCATCAAACTATATATAACTCACACACAACAATTATTACAGCTCGACAAACTTAATTACATTTTGAAATACAATAACAAAAGCCTGTTACAATTTTTATCGACTTGTTGGCCAAAGCTACAGCCGACCACTCGAATCACACTTCAATCTCCTAACCTGCACGGAGAAATAACCGCGCTAAGCGATAATGATTAGCTAGAATAAACCAATAATACCCAGCCACTCACGGTGGTTGATGAAACGAATAAATGTAGAAGCAACATATACATAAGCTTAGAGTTACCATATATTCACATCATCATTTGCATGCGAAAGCATACACATTTGCATATGTATATACATCTTGTCAATTGCCTAATTTGATCAATTAATCGTAAAGGTAATTAAACATCATAAATTACTAGAAATACATTTTGCTTATTAAGGTATAAAGACTTAGAAATTCTCGTTATTATAATATTTCCAAAAACATGCAGATTAAAAAATCGGTACTTAATTCAAAACATTTCATTTATGCTAACTATTATATTGATTTAAACCAAAAAAACTCATCATTAGATTTAGTTCGGGCTTGAAATAAATATTCCAAGCTTCCTACATATTGGGGAATTAGAATCATGTAGTTCTGCAGAAAACCTTTATACACACATGCTCCATAATTAATCCTAACTCATTCTCTAAACCCAGTTATTTATATCATGCATACTACTATATTATTCCATACTTACCAAGCGTTACTTAGTTATCGTATTCAATAAAACCAACAAATAATACACATAAATTGCTTACCAAAACACTTACAATAGTTTTCCCGGCAATGGTCTAGAAGGCAGATAACATATAACATACATGTGTTCTCATTTCAAACATATAAATGAATACATATACAATTCATTTACAAAGAATTCATATAGGCAATCATACTTATAATTTTCTAGCTTTGTATTTATCATCTCTTCCATTTTTAAGGTATGGTTTGATCATTTGAATGTCGGTTATGATAATTTACAATGTTTTTATTTTTCGCTCCTATGTTTGTTTGATCATAAGAATTTGTTGATTTATTTTTTTCTAATTGTTGGTTTTCAGATGATTAACTTCCCTTTTAAAAATAGTGAATCAACAAAACTATTTAGACCAAATTATAAGGCAGTTTCAACTATCCAAAGAAAACATTTTAATTTTCAAATAAAAATATGTGCATATGCTTTTTAACTTTTGGATTTTTTTAATTTTATTTCTATCTTTTATTCGTTAATTTATTGAATTAATTGATAATGACGTTAGAATTGTTCAAGTGAATTAATTGGTAGAAGTTTTAAAATAATGAGAACATAAATTAATTATAGTTTAGTTAAATTTTGATTGTTTAAAGGCAACGAGTTCTTTGAGTTTAGGCATATGTCCACTTGGTTCATCAAAGGCCTTTTATATATATTGAATTCAAAACTTCTACTAAAGGATGGTGATATATAACTGTTTGTCCTACATTGAATAGTGGTTGAAAATTAAGGATTGGAATAAAAAGAAAAAGCTCTATGCATGAATATAATATGCTCTTTACTAAGAATTATTAGTTTATATACGACTTCTATTTAAGATCTTGTCATTAGCAGATCTATCTAATTGCATGACTTTAGAACAAACCATTCATACCTACTTCAATCCTCCTACCTTAAGAATGGCTTTTAATGATTTCCCAAGAATGAACATTAGCTTTTTAGAGTTGTATAGCACTAGGGCACATGTGAACAGACACACTAAGTTAGCACCTCCTGAAATAGTTGAGATTAAGGCAAGATACAAATTGTCTGAGGATGTTTTTGTAATGGCCTACTGTAGACACCGGGTCCCGAGTAGCCTTGATCAGGATTACCCGATGATGAAATTTAGCTATGCCGGCTTATAGGCAAAAAGATTGGAGTTCGGAAGTGATTTTCCTTGTCTTTTCGATCAGTAAAAATATTTTTAAAATATTTTTAAAATTATTTTGGAGAAGAAAAAGTGTATTTTAAATTAGTGGATTTAAAAAAAAAGGGTTGAAAAATGTTGAAAAAGTGTGAAAAATGATTAAAAAACGAAAAAGTGGAAAATAGGAGAAATTATTCGCGATGGAATAGCGACGGCTGGGCGCCGTCGCTACTTTATGCACGCGGAGCACGAGGGACGCCAAGCCCGTCTCTTGTTCTGCGCACAACGTCGTGCGCGAGGCGCACGGAAATCGCCCTTGACGCCGATTTCTCACCCCACTTCGCCCATTTCGCCCATTTTTCGACCCAAACACGATTTTCAACCGTTTTTAGACGGTTTTGGGTGGTTTTTGGGTAGTTTTTTTATGGTAAAAACACTAGAAAAAATTCAGATGAGGGAGAGGACGAACTAAGAACATGGAGAGAGGAAAAAACTGAATTTTGGAGCTTTTGAGTTGAGAGAAAAAAATCCATCTTACACACTTGTTTCCAAGAGTTTTTCTTCAAGTTTTCAAGCTATTTTCTAAGCATTTTCACAAGAGAAGACAAGGAATTCAACACTTCTACCTTCAATTCTTCAAAACTGAATTTGAGGGTAATTATTCTTAGTTTTACTCATTAATTATCTTGTTAATTTCATTTATTTTTGCTTCCAATTAACATATTAAACATGTAAATTCTTTTAGTCTCCATATTTTTCTTCTTCTTTTATCTTCAATTATTTATTTAACAAGTTAATTCTTTCAAATTTATCATATCATTTTCATGTCAAATTATTTTTTTGTCCATGTTATTATGCATGTTTAATTTAGTTTGTTAATATCTTTGATCTCTTTATGTTATATTATGATTATTATTGTGTTTGCATGTGTTAATTATCATTAAAATTTTTATTAGACTTGTTTATTGCTATCACTAGATGCTAGTATCACTATTATCAATAATGTTATTGTTCTTATTTTGCATGCATGTTAAATTTCAAGTTTATTTTCTCATGCCTTCTTCATGCTAGATATTACCTTAGGCTTTTTCATGCATGTTAACCTTTATTGTTAATAAATTGCATCATAATTATTTTTATGCATGTTATAGCATCTTATGCGTGTTCTATGGTCATTATACATATTATCTTTTATGTCATCTCATCTCTTTGGGTTAATTTCTAACATGAATCTCTTCTATTTTATTTTTCGTTGCAAATCATTGTTTTATTCTCATTTGAGCACCAATGCACGAGAAGGAGGATATGTGGAGTTTGGTATTTTCATTGCACATTTTCAATTCTCATTTTATTTATATTTCCTTGTATATATTCATTTAATAAAATGTTTTTTATGCATGCATGAATAAAAACCACACAAATATTTCTAATAAATTAATTTGGACTTTTCATAATAAGTGGGACCAATGTCCTAATTTTCATCCCAAATAAATCGTCACATCCAAAATGTTTTCTTTAATTGTGCATGCGGGGACCAAGGTCCTCATAATTAATGAATTCCCCGATTTTATGTATGTTTGCACGTTTAAAAGGGAGTTGTATTCCGCTCCTGGTATTATTGTAATTTATCTTTGATGTTATTTTTTATATGTTTATCTTATCGCTTTTAATGTGAATATTTGCGTTTTTAATTAAAATTGCATCGTGTGGAGAGAGAACGAGTTAATAAACTCAAAACCAAATTATAAAATTAATCAAGGTAGAAATAGATGCGAAGTCCCGAACCCATTCTCTGGTCTTTGGGCTCAAAGAGGCTAGAGGTTTACCCTCCAAGACACCTCTTGTGTCACGAGGCTTAGACATTAATCCTAGGCTCCTTTGGGCGAGAGGTTTAACCTCCAAGACCCCTTTGGCTTGCCCAAAATGGATAAAAGCGTTGTCTTTGGACTTAAGGAGGCGAGAGGTTTACCCTCCAAGACCCTTCTTATGTTCTATGACCTAACAAATCCTAGGCTCCTTTGGGCGAGAGGTTTACCCTCCAAGACCCCTTTGGCTTGCCCAAAATGGATGAAAGCGCTGTCTTAGGCTCTCCGAGGTGAGAGTAACTTTCCCAATGTTTTATTGGGTGGCGACTCCATGAAACCTCCCTGTTGCCCAAAATAGACGCACTTATAATTCGTTACAACTTGTCAACGGACCTCAAATGCCCGATCGCCCTCAAGCGGGCGGTCAAGGGGCGCCCACACAGGTCCGGCGCGCGTCACAGTGGCGACTCCACTGGGTACAACTGGTTCGAGACTTCAATTTGAAAATACCTTGATTAACTTTTACAATTAAGTTTTAGTTTATGAAATTTGCCTTATCTCAAAATTGCATATCATCTCATTAGAGCCTTAGATTAAGTTAGTTTTGTCCCTTTTCAAACCCTGGTGCGTTCCTGAAGCACGACCCTATTTTCACTCAATTTAGGGAAGTGTTAAGGATAATCACCAGCCCAAGTCTTGTACCATTATGGTATATCAAATGGTGACCCGATCGGTCATTATGCTCGTGATGAGCTAGACCTGTCGGCAGGGATCATGCTTGGGTAACCCAAAAATATCATCACCCCATGACTAAAGCTCATGTAATGGCAATAGATATTTCCACTAGGTGAAATGTACCGTAATACTATGCTTGCTATATGGGCCATCATATATTGGACGAAATCAATTTAATTAAATGGTCTTCATCAAAGGTTTTCATGCCCCGATGGGCCCATCCTAGTTAAATTGAATTGTTCAAATACGTAAAGGCCAAACACCCATACGTATGTACATTAGATAGGGGCTGTTATGCTGCCGGTTTTTCACCGCGCCCCATACGTGTCCATTGGGTTCCACGTTAATCCATGGATCAAGCCCACCTAGGAAAGAGACCGCACTACCACGTGTGTGGGAGATATAAGGTTGGAAGGATCTATCTACTTGCATGTGTTTGTCTATGTTGCATCAGCACGAGCATTCATTGCATTTTAATCATGCATCATCTTAACAATTTTTGCATTTCAGCCATCATAGATTCTCCTGGGTGGTCTAGAGGTCCCGACAGACGGTTAAGAAGGACGCCACTTTTGGGGCTAACATAGTTAGTGTTGGATCAGAGTTCAGATTCAATCTCAAAAAACAGTGTGGGGTTTTCTTCCGAATCATCAACAGAAGTAAGCATGGCTAATTCATCAAATGAGTCTGATGCAACCCGGGCAATAATCGCTGAGGAGGTAGGAAAGAGAATGGAGGAATTTGAAGCTCGAATGATTGCAATGATGGGCAATCTTGCCGCCACAATAGCTGGGCAACAAGCTGCTGCTGCCCCTATCCGAGTACCAGCTGAACAAGAGGTTGTTGGAGAAGAACGTCCTGCTGCAATTAACCAACCAGTGGTTGACCCACCTATGGTTGAGCAAAGAGTACCTGCACTCATTGAGCGCAGAGAGGACCCCAGGTCTGAAGCTGAGTTTGGGGAAGATGAGCTAGAGGAGCGTACAGTAGCTAAAGAGAAGTTGCCAAAAATGGATGAGGCAATATGGAGGAAAATGGAAGAGAGATTTGAGGCCATGGCAAGGATAATGACCGTGGGAAAAGGAATGAACCCGGAAGACCGAGAGCTGGATGGGGATGACCTGATTCCCCAGAATTTTAAGATGCCGGACATTCCCAAATTTGATGGCACCTCTGACCCTTCCGCACACATCAAGCAATACTCGCTGGTCATGAAGGGAACGACCTTAACATGAAAATAAAAGATAGAGTATTTCTGCTTGAGTCTCACAGGAGCTGCTATTGATTGGTACCATGGGCTTGAGAGGAGGTCCAAGGAGGATTGGGACTTGCTAACCGAAGAGTTCCTTAAGCAGTACGATTGCAGTACCCGGATGGAGGTCACTTTGAAAGATCTCGAGTTGCTACAACAGAAGGCTGGGGAGTCCTTCCACGAGTACCTTACTCGGTGGAGAAACCGGGTTATGGAGATGAAACGCAAACCGGACACTTCTGATCAGATCCGGCTATTCATTCGAAATGCCAGCCCTTATTTGAGAGATGGACTGAAAATGAAGGGACTCAAGGATTGGGAGTCCTTGAAGGACATTGCCATAGAAGCAGAAGGAGAATATTTAGCCAAGAGGGCAAACAGCAAGTCCTATGCCAGGAAGGGATACAACAATTAAGGGACAACCAAGTCAGCTAGTTCAAGCAGCGGTAACAGAGGTGGGAAGACAGCTGAGGTGTCTGCAACAGGCGTAAGTCAGAGATATTTCTCGAACTTGGGTAGGCCTTTATCATGGGTGCTGAAAAGGCTAGTAAAAGAAGGAAAACTGCGACCCCTATCACCTAGGCCGGCCAAGACCCAAGGACAGCCAGGGCACAAGGAGAATGAATACTGCGCATTTCACCAACATACCGGACATTTGATGGATGATTGTATGATGCTAAGGCATCGGGTCCAAGATCTAATTGACAACAAGCAGATCACCGATCCTGAGAAGAGAGAAAGCAAGAAGAAGTCCAGTTATAATACAGTGCCACCTCCAGTCTTTATGATTGGATTGAGCCTATCAGAGTGGTACGTGATGCAAGATCTATATGGAAATGAGTATGTCGCTATTACTCGCCCTGTAGTGGATGGAGAAGGGGTTTTAGTGGCGACAATAGACTGTTGGTCCACTAGTGAGAGTGGAGATGATGAAGATGAGAAAAATGGAGAGTTCACGGATCCGTGGGATTCAGAGGAAGAAGAAAGAGTAGAAGCAGTAACAAGAAGTGGGAGGGTCGTTCCAGAAGTTGAGAAGCAGCAAGACCCAGCACAAGCAATTACAGAAAAGGAGCCGGAAGAAAATTCAATAGTGAAGCAACTAAAAAAGACCATGGCTCAGATATCTATTTGGGACCTCTTGAGACAGTCCCCCTCTCACCGACAGAAGTTAGTTGAAGCATTGAGTGTATCCACCGTAGCAACTACAATCTCTCCATCCGAGCTTTTAGACCTTGTTAAGGGGGGATCCGGGGAGAAGTTGGTTTTTTCTGATGTAGACCTACCAACAGAGGGTCTCAACCACAACCGACCTTTATACATCAAGGCACAGATCAATGGTAAATACACCGCTTGCGTCATGGTTGATGATGGGTCGTCAATAAATGTTTGCCCTTTGGTGGCGCTTCAGGCCTTTGGGATGGATGAGAGTATGTTAAGCAAATCTGACCTGACCATCACTGCCTACGACAATTCTAGGAGGCAAGCATTGGGAACTTTCAAAGTTGTTGTAAAGACGGGGCCCATTGAGACAGAAACGGACTTTGTAGTCTTGCCGATTCCAGCAAACTTCTCAGCTCTGCTTGGAAGACTGTGGTTCCATAAGTTAGGGGGAGTGCCATCCACCTTACACCAGATAATTAAGATACCTCATGAAGGAGAGATAGTGACCATAAAAGCAGCAAGAGAGAACCAAGTGTCTGCCTTAGAGATCTCTAATCAGCCATTCAGTGGCTTTCATGTATCGGTAATCGGAGAAGAGCAAAGCTTAGAAGGTAGCCCTCAAGTGGTGAACATGCTAAAGAAGATGCACCTCCTCCTAGGGGCTGGTTTGGGAAAAGAGTCACAAGGGCGGTAGGATGCTATCACTACACGTGGCCAGAAGAATCGAAAAGGATTGGGCTACAAAGGAGAGTATAGTAAGAAGAAAGTGTCAGAGAAGATTCCCCATATTTCAGAGAGCTTTGTGCCATCATCATCGATTTGTGCTTACGCCGGAGAAGAAGAGCCGCAATGGGTGGATGGGAAGATCATCCCGGGATTTGAAATTTTCAACGATGTCTTTGATTGGGAGATCAGAGTTGTTAAAGTTGTAGAGAACTTTTGGGACGAGGAGATTATGACCCAATGCAGCATCTGGGACAGGGATGAGCCCGAAGAAATCGTCACTGATAAGATGTTAGCCACTAAGCTCAAAGGGAAGGAGAAGATAGTGGAACCAGAGCCGAAGATTGAAGATCTCAAGATTTCACCAAATCAAGAAGCCAAAGCACAGTCGGCTGCAGTATCAGCATTGACTGAAGTTGATAGTCATTTAGATTCTCTTTTTATGCCAGAACTCTTTGAGAACAATGTTAATGTTTCTAATTATGTTAATGAGATGAATAACTTTGCTTACTTGTGTGATGTTTCTGATGATTTCATTTTGCATAATCATAAGCATGATGCATTCATTTTTTATATTAATTCAACTGGCACAACTGCATTTAATCTCGGAAGTTTGGAAAATCCAAAGGAAATTTTGCTAGCATCAGACATAACTCCTGAAGAGAGAATAAAATTTGAGAGAATATTAAAAAAATATGAAAAAGTCTTTGCCTGGACCTATTAGGATATGCCGGGAATAGATCGAGATGTTGCCGAACACGCCATCCCAACTTACCCAGAGTTTAAACCAGTCAAGCAAAAACTTCGGAGACTTAGGCCAGAATGGGCACTGAAAGTGAAAGAGGAGATCCATAAGCAGATTGATGCTAAGTTCCTGATAGAGGTTCAATACCCCACATGGTTAGCTAACATGGTTCCTGTAGCTAAGAAAGATGGCAAGGTTCGACTATGCGTCGACTATCGAGACCTGAACAAAGCTTGCCCTAAGGATGATTTCCCGCTGCCTCATATTGATGTGCTGGTAGATAATGCTGCTGCTTGTATGATGTACAGCTTTGTGGATGGGTACGCAGGGTACAATCAAATCCTTAATAAGATAATGGATCGGATTAAGACAGCCTTCATCACCGAGTGGGGGACATATGCCTATCGAGTTATGCCTTTTGGGTTGAAAAATGCAGGAGCAACTTATCAGAGGATGGCCACCAAGGTTCTCAATGACTTAATCCATAAAGAAGTAGAGGTGTATATCGACAACATGATGATTAAGTCGGCTACTAGAGAAGGTCACTTTGAGGCTATAGAAAAGTTCTTTCAAAGGATCAGCAAGTATGATCTGCGCCTCAACCCCAAGAAATGCATTTTTTGGAGTTACATCAGGAAAGTTGCTAGGCCATGTAGTAAGCCAGAGGGGAATTGAGGTAGATCCCGATAAAGTCAAAGCCATAAGAGAGATGCCGGTGCCCAAGAAGGAGAAGGACGTCAGAAGTTTCCCAGGAAAGCTTCAGTATATCGGCCAGTTTATTACCAAGCTAGCTTCAGTATGTGAGCCTATTTTCAAACTTCTTAGGAAGAATCAGCCGGGGGTATGGAACGATGACTGTCAATTGGCCTTTGACACCATTAAGGAGTATTTGTTAAATCCTCTGGTGTTAAGACCACCACGCCGTGCCAAACCACTAATCCTGTACCTGGCTATGGAAGATAACTCAGTGGGTGCTATGATGTCTCAAGAAGATGGTTTTTGTGTAGAGTTTGCCGTTTACTATCTTAGCAAGAAATTCCTGCCTTATGAAGCCAAATATGTAGAGGTGGAAAATATTTGTTTAGCAGTTATCTGGGCTTCTAAGAAGTTGCGACACTACTTTCATTCCCTCAAGGTACAAACGGTTGCCAAATATAATCCGCTCAGATACCTCCAAGAAGCACCCTCTCTACTAGGGAAGATGGGAAGATGGTTACTGCTGTTGCAGGAATTTGACATTGAGTACCTAACCAGGAAAACCATTAAGGGAAGAGCCGTAGCGGAGTTCTTAGCCGAGCATCCTATTGTGGGAGATCAGTTTGAATACAACTTCCCAGATGAAGATGTCACGGCCATAGCAGTGCAAGGGTGGCAATTATTTTTTGATGGAGCAGTCAATAATAAGGGAACAGGCGTAGGAGTTATTCTTATGACCCCAGATGGTGAAAGGCTACCATTGGCTAAGAAGCTGAGGTATAAGGCTACCAATAATGAAGCAGAATATGAAACTTGCATCTTTGGATTGGAAGCATTACTCGCTCTGGGGGCAAAGACCGCAGAAGTATTAGGAGATTCTTCCTTGGTAATTCATCATATTAGAAAGGAGTGGTCAGTCAAGGAAGAAAGGTTGTTGCCTTATGTAAAGCACTTGAGAACGTTGAGCAGCCAGTTTCAGATTTGCACTTTTCACTTCATCCCCAAAGACGAAAATCAGTTAGCCGATGCTCTGGCAACATTAGTGTCTATGTGGGATAACCCAAAAGGAGTTGCGATGAAACCCATGCTGATTTATAGTTCGGAAAGACCTTGCTTTGAAGCTGAACAGGTGATGGACATTGAGGCCACTGATGGAAATCCATGGTATTATGACATTCAGAATTATTTAGAGAGATCAGTCTTCCCAGAGGAAGTCACTGAGAAGGACCAAAGAATGATCAGGAAGTTATCCACTCAATTCATCAGTGTTAATGGCACTTTTAACAAAAGGCAAGCTGATGGTATCCAGTTAAGATGTCTGGCAGAGAAAGAAGCTAAAAGAGTTATGGAAGAGGTTCATGCCGGGGTTTGTGGAGCTCACATGAATGGCTTAGCCTTAGCAAAGAAGATCATGCGCCAAGGGTTTTATTGGCTCACAATGGATACAGATTGTTCAAAATTTGTGAAGCAATGCCAGTTATGCCAACAGTACGCGAATTTGAGGCACGTGCCAGTTTCAGAGTTACATAACTTAACATCTCCATGGCCATTTGCAGCGTGGGGAATAGACATCATAGGTGAAATCCATCCTACAGCTTATAATGGGCATAGATTCATCATAGTTGCCATTGACTACTTCACTAAGTGGGTTGAGGCTGAATCTTTCAAGAAGGTTGATGCAAGGGATATGGCTAAGTTCATTGAGCGGAATTTGATATGCAGATATGGTCTCCCACATCACATTGTGTCTGATAATGGGGTGCAATTCCTGGCAGAGACTAAACAGATGCTCCAGAAATATGGGATCCAACATCATAAGTTTTCTCCTTACCGTCCTCAAGCAAACGGCGCAGTTGAAGCGGCGAATAAGAATGTGAAGAGAATTTTGGCCAAGATGGTTAAGAATTACAAGGATTGGGCAGAAAACCTACCCTTCGCACTTTGGGGTTATAGAACAACAGTCAGAACCTCTACGGGGGCAACACTATTCTCTCTGGTATATGGAACTGAAGCAGTCCTGCCGGTTGAAATTGAGCTGAAATCATTGAGGGTAGTCATGGAAGCTGAGATTCCTAAAGCAGAATGGGCACAACAACGTTTGTCACAGCTAAATCTGTTGGATGAAGACAGGTTACGAGCCTATTACCACAACCAAGTTTATCAAAAGAGGCTGGCTCGGTCATTTTGCAAGAAAGTACGAAAGCATCCGTTGAAGGAGGGGGACTTCGTCTTTAAGATGATGAGGCCGGGAGTGCCAGACATACGCGAAAAATTCAGACCCACCTGGGAAGGTCCATTCATTTTGAAAAAGTTGCTAACAAAAGGAGCAGCAATTTTAGCAGACAGTGATTGGAATGAGTTCAAGGACCCGGTCAATATCGATAGACTTAAAAGGTTCCATGGCTAAAGACCAAAAATAAAAAGAAGAGAATAAATGCCCCGCGGGTCGAAAATCGAAAAAAGGCGGCCTTGCTAAAATTGCGCGCCCTGTCGGGGTGAATTCTTGTCAAATGAAAATCATGTATGATGAAATCATATAGAAATGTACACAATTTTGCAATGAATAAAAGAATATATTTTCATTGATCTTTCAGTTCTGTATTAAAAAGAAATATACCAATTGTTCATCTAATGATTATTGCTCAGTCCTTCATTAGATATGTGCTTTTTGCTCTTAACAGAAGCTTTGATGATAACCTTCTCTAAAAAAAATATATATATATATAATAATGAAAAAAAAACTGAAAGCCGTTAGAGATGAAAACCGTAACTGGCTCTCTAAGCAAAAGTTAGGCCAAAGGGCAGGGTGAAAACCTGGAAACAGGCAGTCTGCCCTACAAAAAAAAATAAAGTAAACAAAAGCCGCTGGATTGGGTTGGGTCCATTCCAGGCAAAAATTCGGCAAAGGGTTGTGTGAAAATCCCGTAAAGGACGCATTTCCCGCAAAGAAAAGCTAGTGTGAAATCCACAAGGGACGCACTACCTCTAAAACAATGACGTTCAATGCCTGGAGCGATAAGGCGGCGTTACTTCAGATAATCCTATTTCAATCAGTTAACACACAACACAGAACATGAATCCTGGGTAAATGATCATTGACCAGGGGGGCAAAGGATATACACCGGACGTCTCTTTCAGAAAACTTGCTAACGATCCTCAGGATTCAGGGGGCATGGTAGAACAGACAAGCTATAACTTTAGCAAACCTTGGACCACCTAGGGCACAATCTATACATTTTTGCAAGCATGTGCATTCCATATCATACACATGTGATTTCTTGTATATTCCTATGGCATACAATCTTGCAGGAGAAATCGGCAGGGAACACCAACAAAAGCCGAGTGACGACACCAGTCCAAGCATCTAAAGGAGCACAGCTCAAAAATTCACAGCGGTTAGCACGATGGCGGCACTACCCACAAGAGGTTAGCACGACCACGGAACTACCAATTCACAGCGGTTAGCATGATGGCGGCACTACCCACAAGAGGTTAGCACGACCACGGCACTACCAATTCACAGCGGTTAGCACGATGGCGATACTACCTACAAGAGGTTAGCATGACCACAGCACTACCAATTCATAGCGGTTAGCATAATGGCGGCATTACCCATAAGAGGTTAGCACGACCACGGCACTACCGATTCAGAGAGGTTAGCATGATGGCGGCATTACCCACAAGAGGTTAGCACGACCACGGCATTACCAGCTACAACCAAAAGACATCAACAGCTACCATCATAACTCCATCAAGCAGGAAGATCGCCGCTTCAGGTACGCGTTTCTTTCCTTTTCCTGAATTTTGGCTCACATAGGCACCCATGCACTAGCCTCTCTAAAATTGGTGGCAACTGTAGACACCGGGTCCCGAGTAGCCTTGATCAGGATTACCCGATGATGAAATTTAGCTATGCCGGCTTATAGGCAAAAAGATTGGAGTTCGGAAGTGATTTTCCTTGTCTTTTCGATGAGTAAAAATATTTTTAAAATATTTTTAAAATTATTTTAGAGACGAAAAAGTGTATTTTAGATTAGTGGATTTTTTAAAAAAAAAGAAAGGTTGAAAAATGTTGAAAAAGTGTGAAAAATGACTAAAAAACGAAAAAGTGGAAAATAGGAGAAATTATTTGCGATGGAATAGCGACGGCTGGGCGCCGTCGCTACTTTACGCACGCGGAGCACGCGCTCTCCGCGCTAGGGACGCCAAGCCCGTCTCTTGTTCCATGCACGACGCCGTGCGCGAAATGTTCGGAAACCGCCCCTGACGCCGATTTCTCGCCCCACTTCGCCCATTTCGCCCATTTTTCGACCCAAACACGATTTTCAACCGTTTTTGGACGGTTTTGGGTGGTTTTTTGGTAGTTTTTGATGGTAAAAACACTAGAAAAAATTCAGATGAGGGAGAGGACGAACTAAGAACATGGAGAGAGGAAAAAACTGAATTTTGGAGCTTTTGAGTTTAGAGAAAAAAATCCATCTTACACACTTGTTTCCAAGAGTTTTTCTTCAAGTTTTCAAGCTATTTTCTAAGTATTTTCACAAGAGAAGGCAAGGAATTCAACACTTCTACCTTCAATTCTTCAAAACTGAATTTGAGGGTAATTATTCTTGGTTTTACTCATTAATTATCTTGTTAATTTCATTTATTTTTGCTTCCAATTAACATATTAAACATGTAAATTCTTTTAGTCTCCATATTTTTCTTCTTCGTTTATCTTCAATTATTTATTTAACAAGTTAATTCTTTCAAATTTATCATATCATTTTCATGTCAAATTATTTTTTTTGTCCATGTTATTATGCATGTTTAATTTAGTTTGTTAATATCTTTGATCTCTTTATGTTATATTATGATTATTATTGTGTTTGCATGTGTTAATTATCATTAAAATTTTTATTAGACTTGTTTATTGCTATCATTAGATGCTAGTATCACTATTATCATTAATGTTATTGTTCATATTTTGCATGCATGTTAAATTTCAAGTTTATTTTCTCATGCCTTCTTCATGCTAGATATTACCTTAGGCTTTTTCAGGCATGTTAACCTTTATTGTTAATAAATTGCATCATAATTATTTTTATGCATGTTATAGCATCTTATGCGTGTTATATGGTCATTATACATATTATCTTTTATGTCATCTCATCTCTTTGGGTTAATTTCTAACATAAATCTCTTCTATTTTATTTTTGGTTGCAAATCATTGTTTTATTCTCATTTGAGCACCAATGCACGAGAAGGAGGATATGCGGAGTTTGGTATTTTCATTGCACATTTTCAATTCTCATTTTATTTATATTTCCTTGTATATATTCGTTGAATAAAATGTTTTTTTATTCACGCATGAATAAAAACCACACAAATATTTCTAATAAATTAATTTGGACTTTTCATAATAAGTGGGACCAATGTCCTAATTTTCATCCCAAATAAATCGTCACATCCAAAATGTTTTCTTTAATTGTGCATGCGGGACCAAGGTCCTCAGAATTAATGAATTCCCCGGTTTTATGTATGTTTGCACTTTTAAAAGGGAGTTGTATTCCGCTCCTGGTATTATTGTAATTTATCTTTGATGTTATTTTTGATATGTTTAGCTTATCGCTTTCAATGTGAATATTTGCGTTTTTAATTAAAATTGCATCGTGTGGAGAGAGAGCGAGTTAATAAACTCAAAAAAAATTATAAAATTAATCAAGGTAGAAATAGATGTGAAGTCCCGAACCCATTCTCTGATCTTTGGGCTCAAAGAGGCTAGAGGTTTACCCTCCAAGACACCTCTTGTGTCATGAGACTTAAACATTAATCCTAGACTCCTTTGGGCGAGAGGTTTAACCTCCAAGACCCCTTTGGCTTGCCCAAAATGGATAAAAGCGTTGTCTTTGGACTTAAGGAGGCGAGAGGTTTACCCTCCAAGACCCTTCTTATGCTCTATGACCTAACAAATCCTAGGCTCCTTTGGGCGAGAGGTTTACCCTCCAAGACCCCTTCAGCTTGCCCAAAATGGATGAAAGCGCTGTCTTAGGCTCTCCGAGGCGAGAGTAACTTTCCCAATGTTTTATTGGGTGACGACTCCATGAAACCTCCCTGTTGCCCAAAATAGACGCACTTGTAATTCGTTACAAGTTGTCAACGGACCTGAAATGCCCGATCGCCCTCAAGCGGGCGGTCAAGGTGCGCCCACGCGGGTCCGGCGCGCGTCACACCTACCCACTTTTGATGTCTATGTTGGAGGGGCTAAAAGGGAGATATTTAGATCAATAATTATCTAATCACTTATATAGAAAGAGATGTATTTGATAGTATAGACGACAATAAGCAAATTATTCAACGGTTTGAAAATATGAAATCGCGCCGAGAACAATTGTTAAAGTTGTATTTTTATTTTATTTTATTCATTATTATTTTTTTAATTTTAAATGAAATATATTTTTATGATATAATTTACATGTGTTTTAAATTTTTATTTTTTTATAATAAAGTTATAATGTATGGGCGGAGCTACATGGTACTGACAGTGTGCCCCCTCTGACCCTGGCATCTTGGCTCCGCCCCTGATTCACATCATCATTTGCATACGAAAGCATACACATTTGCATACGTATATACATCTTGTCAATTGCCTAATTTGATCAATTAATCTTAAAGGTAATTAAACATCATAGATTACTAGAAGTACATTTTGCTTATCAAGGTATAAAGACTTAGAAATTCCCGTTATTACAATATTTCCAAAAACATGCATATTACAGAATCAGTAATTAATTCAAAACATTTCATTTATGCTAACTGTTATATTGATTGAAACCAAAAATAACTCATTCTTTAGATTTGGTTCGGGCTTGAAATAAATATTCCAAGCTTCCTACGTATCCCTATGGTTGGGGAATCAAAACCACGTAGTTCTACAGAAAACCTTTATACACACATGTCTCAAAATTAATCCTAATTCATTCTCTAAACCCAGTTGTTTATATCATGGATACTACTTTATTATTCCATACTTACCAAGTGTTACTTAGTTACTGTATTCAGTAAAACCAACAAACAATACATATAAATTGCTTACCAATATACTTACAATAGTTATCCCGGTAATGGTCTAGAAGGCAGATAACATATAACATACATGTATTCTCATTTCAAACATATAAATGAATACATATACAATTCACTTACAAAGAATTCATATAGGCAATCATACTCATAACTTTTGAACAGATTAATGACATGCATTTTCCACATATAAATTCTTATGCAGTCAGTATTCATTCATACTCGCCTATTTGAATAAACGTAACTAGCTATATCTCCTTTCATTTAACTGTCGTTAGTTTCAAATACAAAAGCATTTAGGTACCCGTAGATACAACACAATTCCACATAGATGTCCATAAAGGATCCAGAACATATGTGTGCGTAAAGAACAAGCTCAAAGGATATATATATATAATATATCAACAAACACATTTAATGCTTATTCACATGTCTTTTGCATTTCATCAAAGAACTTATCATTTTAATCACATTCTTTTACTCTTTAATTGCCTACTAAGTCAAGGGATGGATAAGCGAGTGAACAAAACACATTGGGGTACTCGAGGGTACAATTGAAAAGCAACATCTTTCATTTTCTCATTCGAAAACATTTTCACATTGGGGGATCTTAACCAAGATCCGTACACATTAAGGATCACAAGAATCCAAACGGGGACCTGATCAGGGTCCAGAACCAAAGGGGCTGAGCAACAGAACTCTATAGGCATGCTTATCTATCCACGGACTGACTCACGCAGGCTATACATTTTAATTTTGTCATATAATACTTATAACATTCCTTTATTTTCACATAGGTTCATACATCCATTGACATGCATATCATGAGCACAAATCACACTTATCATATTCCAAACTAATCATGTATTCTTTCATGGTTAAATAATTCATAAAATAATAATGGTAGATAAAATTCTATTATTTCAATCATTACCATGCATAGGAATATTTGAATAAATCATATTTTAAGTCATATATATATAACATAGGTGGGAGACCATGCAAATAAGAAACTTTTACAAATTCATTTCGAAGCAGAGGGGACTGTCGCGCTCGGGATAGAGGTAAAGCTCCCTGCGTGCCGCGCTCGCAATAAGTCTCACGCTGGCACGCAAGTAAATAGATCGGCTTCTATCGCGCTCGCAGCATGCATCACACTCGCGACATAATGTGCTTGGGAAATACCATCGTGATCACGCACTCTCCCACGCGCTCGCGATAATAGTGCCTAGTTCAGCTTGGCATTACGCGCTCTGTCGTGCTTGCGACAGTACTCGCATTGCTGAGCTCGCCAAGGCAGAACTAGCTACCTGCGAGATACTGGAAATCACCGAGCTCTGTCGCGCTCGCGACAGAGTCGTGTTTTCAAAATCTCAAGAAATCTATAGAAATTCTCATGGCCCAAAATCCACCCAAGATGCAATTGACTCATTAAACTTTAACATAGCTAAAATCCAACATTCAAAATCATAAAAAATCATAACATTTAGACTAACATAAACATCATTAATCACGTAAATTTCCAAAAAATCAAACCAAAACCCAAAATCATAAAAATGCATCAAATATACAAAAAATCCCAAACCTCAACTCCTTTGCTCCTAAAAGCTTCCTTGGTTGATATTTCTTGCTTCCAAACTCATTCAAGATCTTTATCATCCCAAAGACCTCATCAGACAGACGCAAATACATAAAACATAAATCTAGGGTTTTTGCTAATCAAAGGGACAAAGGAAATCAAAACTTAAACTTACCTTTTCATAACAAATTCTTCACTCAAATCACTTGAACTTGCAAAATACATCATCTAAATCTTGGGGCTTTCATCTAAGAGAGAGCAAAGAACATTGAAGCAAGAAGAAGAAGAAGAAGAAGAAGAGGAAGAGGGAAATGGGAACAAGAGAGGGGAGAACAGATTTTTCTGCTCTCTCACTCTTTCCTCTCTCTTCTTTTATACTCCCTCTAGTTCCTTGCCACATGTCACCTTGCTATTGGTCAAACTTAGATATTTTGTCAAATTTCTCTTTAAATCCTTCCACTCTTAATTCTTCTTGCACTTAACTTATAACTTTATAAATCTTTACATTGGCCCATACAATTAATCTTTATTCTTTCAATCAAGTCCTAATTTCATACTTCACAAGTTTGCCATTGATAGCACTTGCCAAAACTTTTACATTAATTCTTAAATTTTCCATTCGATACACCCAACACTGCAACTTGCATAGCTTTGGTCACCACTTATCCTCAATATGCCCATATCCTTCTAGGGTACATTTCAGGTTGTTACATTAGGGGTTTAATTTCACCCATACTCACCGAAATAGGCTCAAATTATGCAAAAATAATAAAAGAAATTTTGTTATCATAATAATAACTGAACTTAGCATTTGTATATAAAAAAATCACTTTGACCGATATTGTGTAACACCCCCTAACCACCTGTAGAGATTTACTAAGGTGACTATGGAGTGTTACAACACAAACACATGCGCATCAAATAGTTTTACAAACAAAGTTCAGGATTAATAAAATTTCTTTAACATGCAATACTAGATTGCATTTCGAAAATCCAAACATCACATTTCATAACATTCATAGTCTTACATCAGCTGTGACTTTACAAAATACAACATCTTTTTTACAAACACTTCAGTTCTTATGCACATATCAATTATATTTACACATCTTATACTATTACAAAATAGCCTACTATTGCAGCGGTTCCTAATGTGTTGGCCGTTGGCGATGCTGGACTGTCTTCCAAAAGCTCCATCTTCAAAAACCTACATGGATAAAATATCCATACTAAGCGATAATGCTTAGTGGGGAACAATAGCATAACATTCTTATACAAAACAATCATTTGATTAAGTCCTATCATGCCTTGAATTAACACATCTATATACAACATATAACTTTCTTATCAATGCAATCATAAGTAATTACGCATATACGTCCCATACTCAAGTTCTCTTATAGTATAATTCTTACATCATGCATAAACTTACATTGCTATACTCATAACATAACATTCATTTTATACTCTATATTCATCACTTCTAGGAATGGATAACGATATGTTACCATGCACATAAGAATAATTTTTCACATATATACATGAACACACATACACTTTGGGATCAACTTAGTATACACATAGCATATCACACATCTTGGTTTACTCATAGCCTTACTAATGAATCATATTCATATGGCTATATCACGAATAAGAATTTAACGCATCGCATTCACATTTCCAATAATATAACATTCTTTTAAAATGCTCAATGTTATCATTAACCTTGCCTGCAATTCAATGACGTGGATAACGGGTATCGCATTGGTACCACTCAGGTACTAGAATCGCATTGAGATCTCATTTACGCATTGGTACCCCTAGCTACATATTATCAATCAGGTACATATTATCAATCCACTTATAATAAAATCCAGCAAGGATTATTCGCATTGTTTTCGCATTGTGATTTACATGGAATCAGACACATTTAACGCATGGGGCTGCAGCACTTGACCCTATAGGCATGCTTAACTATCCACTACTTGACTCGCAGGCTTAAGTTGTTAAACATTTTATTCATTTCACATTGAACAAATTTCGCATCACATATGTTGTTGACCAACATCACATTCGCTTTATACATTTGCATTAGCACATAGCTATTCTCTTCACTTGCATACTCATAGCATTTCCAATCTCATTCTTTCATAGTTAATAATCACATATTTGATTGCATTCAAAAGTCATCATGTTTATGCAAATATACATTACTTTACACACACATAATACTTACTCATAATGTCCTTCATTACAGCTTAAAGCCTTGCCATTTAGAAGTCCAACCATTTTAGGGTTATATTGCCAAAACAGGGTAGGTCACTTCATAATTCACTATCATAGTTAACATATTCGCATAGTATAACTCATTCATATAGTCATATGAAATAGCTCATAACGCATAATAGCTCACACATGTTTGCAAGCATACAATCATGTTCACATTCCTCTCCAAAGTACACATTCATATAATTCATAATCACTTCACAAGCTAAAAGCATTTAATCACATTTATCATTATCATAATATACAATCACTCATTTATCCACATGAACCAATATAACATCCTTAAATATCTTGCATAATAATTCATTCTAGTAACCTTTATATCAATTCATACCTCATATACTAATGCTAGGCCAATACTTCAATCACACATTCATTGAACATATCACATTTAGCAAACTCATTTCATTTGATATCCTTCATGTGTGTATAACTTAATCTCAATTCATAATTATATACACTTGTTCATATTATACATGTTCATATAGATTAAGGTATTATAACCCTCAATAATGTCATTAAACTTGACTTTGTTCTATTACATACAATTACCCATCATTACTTCATTAGTTTGTTATTGATCTTAGTCTTATTCATGTTTATTTTCCAAGTGATAACTATTTTTATACCCATTTAATAGTCCTAAACTTGAATCAAATAGATCCGAGAAAGTCTCGGCGCAATACGGGTTCAACTCGGGAAGAAAAACCCATAAAATGGTCAAAACAAAAGGGGTCACGGTGGTAATCACTTTGTTGTGACCGTGAGGTCCATAAATAGGCATTCTGCCTTCTATAAACATACATCACGGTGGCAATGAATTTCATTGTGGCCGTGACATACCAAAATAAGCAAAACAGAAGCTAAACTTCAGGACTGCTTCACACCACAATTTTGTACAACCCAAACCGAAGTCTTACACTCAATTTTTGGCAAAGGTCCCTTCATAACATTTCTTCCTATATTTCTTATCTTTCAAATGGGACAAGTTCCAGGTCAATGGGATTTGTAAAAAATCAGATATGAATTAAAAATTATAGACTGTTCTAGTGAACCCTACAAGGTACAGACACGACTGTTTGTGCTATTTTTAGGGGTCTTCGAGCCAGAATTAGCTCATAGTTGTTTCTGTTAAATTTATAGGTACGGAAGTCATGGTTCAAATGGCGCAACAATAACTCAATTTGGAGTTCTTAAACTCTAGTTATGACCAAAACACTACACTTTGGTCTGGTGACATATAAACAGAATTTTTCCCTAACTAGGGTTTATACTTAAATTAAGCACACAACAATTCAATCATCAATTTCAACACAAATCAACCGTATATTTCAGCTATATCATCTTTCAATTGTCACATGATAAACTAATTTACACACATATAACAATGGTTAGTTCCCTAACCTCTCTATCCTTTGCTCCAATGCTCACTTGATACTTGACTCATCAACCTCCATCTTTCCTTTTCTTTTATCATAACCACCTCCACATGTACAACCAAATTCCAGAATTGTAAACCATAATAAATCCTCAATCTCATAAATTCCAAAATAAGAAGAAGTAGAATATGAAGGACTATAATTAGTCACTTACCTTTGCAATAATGAACAGTTTAATTAACCAGCTAGACATATGATTAACCAGCAGAATTTGTAGAACAAAATGGTAACTTTGAAAGGAAATTCACGTTGAAGAAGAAGAATGAATAGCAGATTTTAGAGAGAGGAAAGAATGACTAAATACACATGCAAAACTAGTGGGTTTTCTCTCTCCTTAAGCTTTACATTGCATGTAGGTAGATGAAGTGGCAAAGGCAGAAATTGGCAGCTGGAATCCACCACTCACATCCTCCATTGTATGAAAATGCTGAGTTGGCACCTCCAGCAATCTCCACTTAGAATCCACTCCAACAATCTTAATTGAGATTAACCTAATTAATCCCCACTAACTCTTGATTAATCCCTCATTAATTTAATCATACATATTTACCCATAAGTCACTTAAACTTATTTACTTTCTTCAATGAAGTCCTCCATTTCCCAATTACTCTTAAATCTGATTTCTTCCACTTAATTATTCCATATTAATTCAAATCAATTCACTTAACTTATATGCACATTTACAAATTGGCACTTAAACTTATCTATCTTACACAATTGGGTCCTTGATTTCTTAATTGCACTTGTGTCCAAGTTAGCAACTCACTATTAAATTCACCTAATTACCTTAATCGGCCAACATACCACTAGGGTAGATTTCGGGGCGTTACAACTCTCCCCTCCTTAAAAGAATTTCGTCCGCGAAATTCATACTTAGGCAAAATAACTGAGAGTTCAACTCTCACATATCCTCCTTTGCTTCCTCTCGCTGGCAGTTCAAACTCTTTGAAACATGATTCCCTTTCAGATTATCCATAGAGTTGTTTCAAATCCTCATACATCATATTATTGCTTAAACACATAATGTATTATACACTTTATGTATTAGTCTTCCTCTAGTTTTCATAACATTTGCAGAATATAACTGCTGTTAGGAGTACAGTATCCCATCCTAATTCACTAGGTAGTCAATTTTGTTTCTACTTTTAATTGACCGCAAAATTCATCGCAGCTTAAAATCACTTCTCTACACATCTACCTACTTATATCTTGTTGATTTTTCATTGCCTCATATGATGTAAGACAGCTAGCAATAAAGCTTTCTTTGCTGCCACATCTAAGGCATGCTCCGATCAACCTCCAATATTCACTTCTATGGCGCTTACCACAATGGGAACACTATACCCTTTCTAGTTCCAGATACATAAGAGGATTCTTATCTCTTACTCTTAATAACTGCTTGAACTATTTGATAATGACTTACAGTTTGAGATGTAGTCATAGAGATTAATAGTGCTTTAATTTGCCCCTTTAGTCCATCTTTAAATTGCTGACATCTAAACTCCTCAGTAGCATGTCAGATGGCGCATACTTACTACGTCTATAGAATTCTTTTTCATACTCAGCCACTTATATACCTCTTTGCCCCAAATCTACAAATTACTTCCCATTTGCCGCACGATACGCCTTAGTTACATACTTATTCTGGAATTCCTTTTCGAAAAATTCCCAAGTAACTGGTTTTGATAGCATTGGATGCTGAAGGACTAATTTCCACCAATCATACGCTGCACCCTGCAGCAGCGACACTACTCATTCAACTTGTTAATCCGAGGGACATCTTATTTCCCAAAGGATCCTCTGAACTTTCTCAATCCAATACTCGATTTTTTTTGACTCATAAAGTCTAATCCCATAGAACTCCTCTGCTCTATGCTTTCTCATGGACTCCAGTTACTTCTTTCACTCATTTTATTCTTTCTTCATCCAAAACCTTATTCATATTTGTTTGTATAAACTTCGTAAATCACTTCATTATCTTGGTTTTAATTACTACACCTCACTCCCCTTCAGAAATCCTCTTTATAACACCAACTATGCATGTACATCCTGTAAGCTTTCTCTTTAAATGAGTCACATAGACTATATTTTGCACACATGATCAAGGGATGCGAATGATTATATAATGATTTATATATGCATGCAAAATGATGCAAAAATGTAGTTTATGCGATATTAATGCACTTTTTCCCATCCCCATGTTTTTACATGCTCATGCTCATGTTCAGATGATTTCATTGAGATAGCTGACAGGAGTACAAAATATTACCACTTTATCTTACTCTTCACCTCATTCTTAGTTCCAAACTTATTCATACCCAGAATTAATTCAAATTCACGGGATATCACTTCAATCAAATTATCAGATAACTCTTTACGTTACATCGCTTAGTAACAAATCCCAGGTGCATACTCACATCTACACTATGTCCCGAAGGACCAATTACATACGCATTACAATTAATATAATCTATACACACTTTAACACATGAATCTTGAGAACTATCTCTTTCATCGCTTCAGGAGAAGAATCTCTTGACATTCGAAAGAAATGAAGACATCCGCATCCAGCCAACACAACTATACGCATTTCTATACTACTCTAGCCCAGAAAAGACTAAACCTATACTCTGATACCACTAACTGTGACACCCCCTAACCACCTGTAGAGATTTACTAAGGTGACTATGGAGTGTTACAACACAAACACATGCGCATCAAATAGTTTTACAAACAAAGTTCAGGATTAATAAAATTTCTTTAACATGCAATACTAGATTGCGTTTCGAAAATCCAAACATCACATTTCATAACATTCATAGTCTTACATCAGCTGTGACTTTACAAAATACAACATCTTTTTTACAAACACTTCAGTTCTTATGCACATATCAATTATATTTACACATCTTATACTATTACAAAATAGCCTACTATTGCAGCGGTTCCTAATGTGTTGGCCGTTGGCGATGCTGGACTGTCTTCCAAAAGCTCCATCTTCAAAAACCTACATGGATAAAATATCCATGCTAAGCGATAACGCTTAGTGGGGAACAATAGCATAGCATTCTTATACAAAACAATCATTTGATTAAGTCCTATCATGCCTTGAATTAACACATCTATATACAACATATAACTTTCTTATCAATGTAATCATAAGTAATTACGCATATACGTCCCATACTCAAGTTCTCTTATAGTATAATTCTTACATCATGCATAAACTTACATTGCTATACTCATAACATAACATTCATTTTATACTCTATATTCATCACTTCTAGGAATGGATAACGATATGTTACCATGCACATAAGAATAATTTTTCACATATATACATGAACACACATACACTTTGGGATCAACTTAGTATACACATAGCATATCACACATCTTGGTTTACCCATAGCCTTACTAATGAATCATATTCATATGGCTGTATCATGAATCAGAATTTAACACATCGCATTCACATTTCCAATAATCTAACATTCTTTTAAAATGCTCAATGTTATCATTAACCTTGCCTGCAATTCAATGACGTGGATAACGGGTATCGCATTGGTACCACTCAGGTACTAGAATCGCATTGAGATCTCATTTACGCATTGGTACCCTCAGCTACATATTATCAATCAGGTACATATTATCTATCCACTTATAATAAAATCCAGCAAGGATTATTCGCATTTTTTTTTTGCATTGTGATTCCCATGGAATCAGACACATCTAACGCATGGGGCTGCAGCACTTTACCCTATAGGCATGCCTAACTATCCACTACTTGACTCGCAGGCTTAAGTTGTTAAACATTTTATTCATTTCACATTGAACACATTTCGCATCACATATGTTGTTGACCAACATCACATTCACTTTATACATTTGCATTAGCACGTAGCTATTCTCTTCACTTGCATACTCATAGCATTTCCAATCTCATTCTTTCATAGTTAATAATCACATATTTGATTGCATTCAAAAGTCATCATGTTTATGCAAATATACATTACTTTACACACACATAATACTTACTCATAATGTCCTTCATTACAGCTTAAAGCCTTGCTATTTAGAAGTCCAACCATTTTAGGGTTATATTGCCAAAACAGGGTAGGTCACTTCATAATTCACTATCATAGTTAACATATTCGCATGGTATAACTCATTCATATAGTCATATGAAATAGCTCATAACGCATAATAGCTCACACATGTTTGCAAGCATACAATCATGTTCACATTCCTCTCCAAAGTACACATTCATATAATTCATAATCACTTCACAAGCTAAAAGCATTTAATCACATTTATCATTATCATAATATACAATCACTCATTTATCCACATGAACCAATATAACATCCTTAAATATCTTGCATAATAATTCATTCTAGTAACCTCTATATCAATTCATACCTCATATAATAATGCTAGGCCAATACTTCACTCACACATTCATTGAACATATCACATTTAGCAAACTCATTCCATTTGATATCCTTCATGTGTGTATAACTTAATCTCAATTCATAATTATATACACTTGTTCATATTATACATGTTCATATAGATTAAGGTATTATAACCCTCAATAATGTTATTAAACTTGACTTGGTTCTATTATATACAATTACCCATCATTACTTTATTAGTTTGCTATTGATCTTAGTCTTATTCATGTTTATTTTCCAAGTGAAAACTATTTTTATACCCATTTAATAGTCCTAAACTTGAATCAAATAGATCCGAGAAAGTCTCGGCGCAATACGGGTTCAATTCGGGAAGAAAAACCCATAAAATGGTCAAAACAGAAGGGGTCACGGTGGTAATCACTTTGTTGTGACCGTGAGGTCCATAAATAGGCATTCTGCCTTCTATAAACATATGTCACGGTGGCAATGAATTTCATTGTGACCGTGTGTAGACACCGGGTCCCGAGTAGCCTTGATCAGGATTACCCGATGATGAAATTTAGCTATGCCGGCTTATAGGCAAAAAGATTGGAGGTCAGAAGTGATTTTCCTTGTCTTTTCGGTGAGTAAAAAGGGTATTTTAAAAATATTTTTTAAATTATTTTGAAGAAGAAAAAAGTGTGTTTTAGGTTGAGGGTATTTTATATAAAAAATTAAAAAAAAAAAAAAAAAAAAAAAGGTGAAAAATGATGAAAAAATGAAGAAAGTAGGAAAAATGGAAAATGGGGAAAAGATTCGCGACGGAAGGGCGACGGCCAGGGGCCGTCGCGAATGTTCGTGCGCGGAGCGCTGCGGAGCGTGCGCTCCGCGCGGCCGACGCCCTGGGCGTCGGTAGCTCTGCGCGCACGACGCCTTGGGCGTCGCTCGCTCCGCGCACGTCGTGCGCGGAGACTCCGCGCATCCGCGCGGAAACGTGCGCGAGGCGCACGATTGACGCCCCACTTCGCCCATTTCGCCCACTTTTCGACCCCCACTCGATTTTCAACCGTTTTTGGACGGTTTTTGGTGGTTTTTGGGTAGTTTTTGATGATTAAAAACACTAGAAAAATTCAGAAACAAGGGAGGACGAATGAGGAACATTTTGGAGAAAAAAAACTGAATTTTGGAGCTTTGAGTTGAGAGAAAAAAATCCATCTTACACACTTGTTTCCAAGAGCTTTTCTTCAAGTTTTCAAGCTATTTTCTAAGGATTTTCACAAGAGAAGACAAGGAATTCAACACTTCTATCTTCAATTCTTCAAAACTGAATTTGAGGGTAATTATTCTTGGCTTTGCTCCTTAATTCTCTTGTTAATTTCATTTATTTTGGCTTCCAATTAACATATCAAACATGTAAATTCTCTTAGTCTCCATATTCTTCTTCTTATTTTTTTTTATCTTCAATTATTCATATAACAAATAAGTTTTTTTTAAATTCTATTAATCTTTTATTTTCATGTCAAATTATCCTTTGTTCATGTAATTATGCATGTTTTAGGTTGTAAATACCTTTAATTTCTTAATGCTATATCATGTTTATTATTATGCTTTCTTTTGCATGTATGAGTGTTATAGTCATTATTTTATGCTAGTTATGCATGTCAAGTGGAATTATTCTCATGTTACACATTTATTCATGTCTTAACTATAATAAAATTGATTGTCACTAATCTTCCATGTATGTTAATAACTATTATTAATAAGTTGCATATGCCATGATACTTCATCACCTTATGCATGTTAAATTGCATCTTAATCACTTTATGCATGTTAAATTGCATCATAATTATTTTTTATGCATGTTATAGTATTTTATGCATGTTATATGGTCATTGTACATATTACCTTTTATGTTGTATTATTTCATTGGCCTAATCACTAACATGAATTTCTTTTTGATTTTTGGTTGCAAATCATTGTTTTATTCTCATTTGAGCATCCATGCACATGAAGGAGGAGTTGCGGGGTTTGGTATTTCCTTTATACATTTTTAATTCTCATTTCGTTTATATTTTTAATTTCCTTGTATATATTCATTGAATAAAATGTTTTCCTATGCGCACCTAAATAAAGATCATAAAAATATTTCTTACTAAATTAATTTAGATTTTTCATAATAAAATGGGACCAATGTCCTAATTTTCATCCCAAATAAAATCATCATATCCAGAACATTTTCTTTAATTGTGCATGCGGGGACCAAAGTCTTCATAATTAATAAATTCCCCGGTTTTATGTATGTTTGCACTTTTAAATGGGAGTTGTATTCCGCTCCTTGTATTATTGTAATTCATTGCTTTACTTGCTAATTTATGGTTTTCCTAACATGAGTAAATGCGCCTTAAATTAACTGCATTGTGTGGAGAGAGAGCGAATTAATGACAATTAAAATTCAATCATAAATTAATCGAGGTAGAAATAGATGAGAAATCCCGGACCCAGCTCTGGTCTTTGGGCTCGAGAGGTTAGAGGTTATCCTCCAAAATACTTCTTGGGTCACGAGACTTTAGCGCTAATCCTAGGCCTCATGGCCCAACATGGATACTAAGCGCAGTCTTAGGCTCTCCGAGGCGAGAGTAACTTTCCCAATGTCCTATTGGGTGGCGACTCCATGATACCTCTTTGTTGCCCAACATAGACGCACTTGCGATTTATTGCAAGATGCCAACGGACCCGCAAATGCCCGATCGCCCTCAAGCGGCCGGTCATAGGGGCGACGCTCGGGATCCGGCGCGCGCGTCACACCGTGACATACCAAAATAAGCAAAACAGAAGCTAAACTTCAGGACTGCTTCATACCACAATTTTGTACAACCCAAACCGAAGTCTTACACTCAATTTTTGGCAAAGGTCCCTTCATAACATTTCTTCCTCTATGTCTTATATTTCAAATGGGGCAAGTTACAGGTCAATGGGATTTCTAAAACATTAGATATGAATTAAACAATATAGATTATTCTAGTGAACCCTACAAGGTACAGACACGACTGTTTGTGCTATTTTTAGGGGTCTTCTAGCCAGAATTAGCTCATAGTTGTTTCTGTTAAATTTATAGGTACGGAAGTCATGGTTCAAATAGCGTAACAATAACTCAATTTGGAGTTCTTAAACTCTAGTTATGACCAAAACACTACACTTTGGTCTGGTGACATATAAACATAATTTTTCCCTAACTAGGGTTTATATATAAATTAAGCACACAACAATTCAATCATCAATTTCAACACAAATCAACCGTATATTTCAACTATATCATCTTTCAATTGTCACATGATAAACTAATTTACACACATATAACAATGGTTAGTTCCCAAACCTCTCTATCCTTTGCTCCAATGCTCACTTGATACTTGACTCATCAACCTCCATCTTTCCTTTTCTTTTATCATAACCACCTCCACATGTACAACCATATTCCAGAATTGTAAACCATAATAAATCCTCAATCTCATAAATTCCAAAATAAGAAGAAGTAGAATATGAAGGACTATAATTAGTCACTTACCTTTGCAATAATCAACAGTTTAATTAACCAGCTAGACATATGATTAACCAGCTAAATTTGTAGAACAAAATGGTAACTTTGAAAGGAAATTCACGTTGAAGAAGAAGAAGGAATAGCAGATTTTAGAGAGAGGAAAGAATGACTGAATACACATGCAAAACTAGTGGGTTTTCTCTCTCCTTAAGCTTTACATTGCATGTAGGTAGATGAAGTGGCAAAGGAAGAAATTGGCAGCTGGAATCCACCACTCACATCCTCCATTGCATGAAAATGCTGAGTTGGCACCTCCAGCAATCTCCACTTAGAATCCACTCCCACAATCTTAATTGAGATTAACCTAATTAATCCCCACTAACTCTTGATTAATCCCTCATTAATTTAATCATACATATTTACCCATAAGTCACTTAAACTTATTTACTTTCTTCAATGAAGTCCTCCATTTCCCAATTACTCTTAAATCTGATTTCTTCCACTTAATTATTCCATATTAATTCAAATCCATTCACTTAACTTATATGGACATTCAAAAATTGGCCACTTAAACTTATCTATCTTACACAATTGGGTCCTTGATTTCTTAATTGCACTTGTGTCCAAGTTAGCAACTCACTATTAAATTCACCTAATTATCTTAATCGGCCAACATACCACTAGGGTAGATTTCGGGGCGTTACATATTGTGTGATGATCCAGCTGGCACGCCCAGTCACCAGCTTCTGCACATATGGCATCCTAACTAATGCCACGCTAGCATGCCACTTGGCACAATTGGCATGTCAGCTGAAACGTGGACCTATCAAAGCAATGTGTTACCATATCATCATGCCACATGGAAACGTGAAATCATGGTCTTATAATTACTATAAACTCTGTCAATTTTTCATGACAACCAATAAGAATATGACATGTGTCTATAATAAAAACAAAAATTAGAAGTGCAAATTTTTGAATTCGAGCCAAAGTTAAAAACCATAGTTAAATTTACATTATCAACCTATGAAGCATATAATAAGCACTTGTCTTAGCACAACCACATAATATGCACAAATTAAGGGGGTATCATTGTCAACCTGTGTAAACAAAAAAGGCATAGGCACCTATCTATACAAAAAAGGCACAACATTGATCAACTATTTCATAAGCCCCTAAAAGGGGAATTCAACCCCTAAAATGTATTAAATAATTCCCAAACACAATAATTAACACTTAATAAAAAATATGAACAATATTCATCCAAGCAACCTTATACATAATGCAGGAATCTAATTAAAACAATAATAAATATTGCATCTCTAGTGCAACTCTTCAGTTAGGAATTGAGTCCTTGGCAGTACATTTGTTCCTCTTCAAGTCTTCTTGAATGAATTTATTTCATAATTATCTTGTAAATATCTAGACTTGACTTTTCTCCCCCTCTAGGTTACTTTGGGAACTACAACACCTCCTTCTACTCTAACTTGTTTTCTCTTCCTTTGCTTTGGTTGGATTTTAGTTGTGATGACTTGAGATTTATTGATGACAACACTTTCCTATGTTGGTTGATTATCCTATAACATAACAATTATAAGAACTAATTAAATAAAACAATTGAAGCGAAATAGTCAGCAACTAAACTAATGAATTGATAACTTAAATTGAACAACATTAGACAAACATCAAAATGTGCAACATAGCCTAGCAAGTTGCTATTTTAATAAGGTTACCTCCGAAAAAATTCATTATAGACTTGATTGATTTCCTATACATTACAATGCATATAAGATATATTTTTTCAAACCAATAACGATCTAATTGGTGTTACTTACATCTTGGTCACTGGGTTAGTTTTGAAATTGGTTTCCAAGTTGTCATCTCTCCCAATGTTAATAGCAAGTTGTTTTGCAACCCATTAGAATGTGCTTTTGAAATATGTCCTGTTGCATGGCAGATTGAAAAAGTCATACTAACATTTCCCTTCCTGCAAAGCTTATGCCTTCCATTTGATCCTCTATTTCGTCTAGCTTGCTCAATATCTTCAGGTTCTAATCTCTTATTTTTTGCTTTCCTTCCTCTCTTCTTCTTGACAGCCTTAGGAGGAGTGATATTTCCACCATTTATAACTCTTAGCCATAACTCTATAGGATTGGTAAGGATGATAAAATGATCATACACCTTTATGAAAGTTTCCATATGGTAGTACTTGTGCACATAGTCCTAAAGATTTTCATTATTATGTATAATTGCACATATTGCATGTACTCAAGGCAATCCTGTTAAATCCCACTTCCTACATGTGCACTATCATGCCTCCATATCCACTATGAATTTGCTTTTTTGTCTGTTCGTGTAACACCCCTTACCCGTACTTAGGCGATCCCATCCGATAAGGAGTGAGATGCCGTAAGAGTAAAGGTGCCACCACGCAGATACAGAATATACATACATTCATACATAAACATACATACCAAAATACAGGGTAAATTAAAACTTTAAAGAAACAAAAGCTGAACATACATTAACTCACATACATACATATAATCACTCAGCGGAAGCATAAGGCGAAAGATAAAACTGAGGAATAACTGAAAGCTTAATTACAATAATATCTTTTACATAACCAAATACATAAAAAAAAGGCTACAAAATTACAGAATCCGAAATACAGAAGCTGAACAAAATAATAAAATGCTACAGCTCCTATGTGGCCGACCTTGCAGATGCACGACTCGAACCGAACCCAACCTGCCACCTGCACGGGAAAAGAGCCCGTGCTAAGCGATAAACGCTTAGTGGGGAGAACACACAAGCAAGATGGACGGCCATTCACAATGGTCGCTAGAACAAATTACATACACAAATAGCATATACAAATAATCATAAAAGATGGATAAATAAGCCTGCATAGGAAAGCCATGCATTCGGAAGTTCATATACACATACGACTATCATGCCAAGGACTCATGCATTTAACGGAAAACCCATTCACATGCAATACAGTTATCAGGCAATACGCACCCAATTATCATGCCGAGAATGCTAGTTAACTAAACATACTTATATCATGCCTTGAAATGTAAATACATGCCCACACGCTGAAATCACTACAATAGGAAAACTAGAGAGAGGAGGCACGTAACATAACACAATATATATATATATATATATATATATATATATTCCAAGGTCAAGAGCACATTAGCTACGGATCTTGATTCATATAAATCACTATAACCGCCAAAAGTACAAAATCACGTTTGTGCACATACTTACTAATCATAGCATTCAAAATAGACATAACTAATCGAACTCATGTCATTCAAAAGATCATGGTCACAGTTACACACATCTGAATTCCCGTATCTATATTCACAATCGTTAGCATACCATACATTCACAATATGTTATGCATATACCCATATGTGTAGATAATTATGTCCAATTCACATGTTTAGGTCACACTTAACCCATTCAGAGATTCATAATCACATTCGGATACATAACTGATTCGCGTGCCCAGAATCATGCTTAATCGAATATCACATTCTCTTGTTCATATTAGGCAAAACATACAGAATACCTGCTGACTCAAAATAGTGGATAACGAGTGAACGGAAAGTACTTTACGGGTACCAACCGATTACGGAAAGTACCTTACGGGTACAAATTGAAAAACCATTTCAATTTTCATTCACAAACATTTTTCTTTCGGAAGGATCTTAAACAAGATCCAAATACATTAAAGGGGTTCGCGAGGAACCAAACGGGGACCTGATCGGGGTCCAAACGATAACGGAAGCTGCAGCGGAAGACTCTTTTAGGCATGCCTAACTATCCACTAGACTGACTCTCGCAGGTCAAGCATAATACAAATCATATTTCAAATCACCTAATTTATATCATTATACATAATCAACAATAGGTGAGACGTATGAATAAGTTCATAAAGTCAATCATGTAGCATACAATTTACACTTAAGCATAACATAATAATCTTAGAGAGGGATCATAAGTATAGATACGCATAATATATCCAATTATATTGACATACTTTATAAAATAGTCAAAGTATAAACCTAAAGGCATCACAAGTTCGGAATTCAAACATTGGAAGTACCAAAGAAAACTTATTCAACACAACACATTTGTCGCGCTCGCGATGCCTGTCGCGCTCGCGACAGAGACCATAGTCTCTTCGTTGCGCGCGCACGACGGACTTCACGATCGCGGGAAGGAGAGAAGGGCCCGGCTCTGTCACGCTCGCGATGTTGTCGCGATCGCGACCGAAGGCAAGCATTGCTATCGCGAGGTCGCGACAAGTCGCGTGCTCGCGATAGCACAGGCCAACAACATGCTCTGTCGCGATCGCGACAGTTGTCGTGCTCGCGACAGAGAGCACACAAGTTATTACTATCGCGGGCTCGCGACAGCGTCACGGGCTCGCGATGGCACAGCATCTGAATCACTGGTCTCTGTCGCGCTCGCGATAGTGTCACGATCGCGACAGAGTCATGATTCCGAAAATCTGCAGAATTCTGCCGGATCTTTCCTTCCTCAAACTCACCCACAAACACACGAAACATATCCAAAGGTCTCTTACCTCATCTCCAGCAAGCCACACATCATTGATAATATAAACATAACATTCGTATCAATAACTTCAATAAAACATGCCACTAACAATATCCATTTACACAATCTATAATATTAATACAAATCGTCCTTCAACGCAATCAAGTTCAATAGCTCACATTCAAGGCTTCATTAATCATCTAAATCAAACCCATAACATTTAAACTATTATGAACATCAAAAATACCATGATTCCATTCTCAAACATTAATCCTATCTCCAAACTCTAAACAAGAAATGACTAAGTTTTAGACAGTTACATCGAAGTTCGGATGCACCTCGAAAGCAAAACGTACCCAAAATACTCGACCTAAAGAAGGGGAAGGAAAGGCAAGTACCCCAACCCAACCAAGGGGTCAAAATGAAGAAGAAAAACTTAAAAACACATTTTTCTATCGCGAGGTCGCGACACTGTCGCGATCGCGACAGAGGCTCACCCCTGAAGCCAAACGAGACTGCTTAACGAGCCCAAATCGTATTGCCTAAACCGACCTCTAAACCTCATTTTTAGCCAAAACTTCCTTTTTAACAAATGTTCCCTAGGATGTTGAAATTCCAATGCAACAAATTTCAGGTCAAAAGGACATATATAACTCCAGATATGATCTCCACAACCCAGACTATTCAAATAACCCGACCCAAACAGAAACACTACGAGTTTGGTCAATTTTCGGGATCTTAGAGCAAGAATTAGCCAAAGTCTATTTCTAGGACATTTAAAGAAATAGAAGTCATGGTTCTAATGGATCAAGAATCAAACGATTTGGAGGTGCAAAACTCTACTTATGAGAAAATTAATACACAGAGGTACAATAAAAACGGGACAGAGTTGCAAAGACTCAAACATTGCAAAGCCAATCCTCACATAATTTCATCTCAATCAATAACATGGATTACCAACACATGTAAATAAATTAAACCATGCATATACACATACTAAATCACTCAAATTTCAGAAATCAAACTTCACAAACACATACTTGATCCCAGAAAGAGAAAAGAGCAGAGACAAAAATCTAAAACTTCAAATCCAAATCACAACCACAATTAAAGCTCCCAAACCTCTTGTAGACCAAAACCCAGCTGATCTTCACTCTTGAACCTTCTCTTTGCCTTTAATCTTCCTCTTGGTACACAAAGCTTGCACAAACCCAACCAAGAACACATAAATCAAACCAAACTCAAACATCCAAAACCAGAATTCTAAGAACAAACAAAGATGGAGAAACCCAAACTCAAACACAAACACTTACCTCAAAATCCTTCAAAACTCAACCCTAGATCAAAGAGGGAAGAAAATCCCACAAGCAAAACTTGAGAGAGAGGGCATGAGAAGAGAGAAGGCAAAACACAAATGGCTTCTACGGGAAGCTACAATTCCCTTCCCTCTCTCCACTTCTTCAATTCCTCATTCAATGCTCCCACCAACCATTGCCACATGGCAAGCTCCTATTGGGCCACAAAACCCACTCACTTGACTTTCCACTCTAAGCACCATACACCATCCACACACTAAAGATCTCTCACTTAAATATCTTAAGGCACTAAACCTCTCTCACAACAAATCATTCCTTAAAACCCACTTACATCCATGGCACCATACATACAACCTACACTATAAAACCCCTTAATCCACTTATATCCTACTTCCATACGCTACAAGCACACTCTAACATTTCCCTTTACAACCTTAATTAATTACTTTGCCATAAAATCCTTATTATCCAATTTTTTTCTCAAGCATAAATTACTGAAATACCCTTAAATTCCCGAGTTAACGCGCCAATTCCGACCAGGCCTAATTTGGGGTGTGACAGTTCGCTTCCACTTTTGGACCACCAAAATAATTTGGCTTCAAAATATGCAGCATTCTTTCTTAATTTTAGCAACCTTTTCCAAATCTTTGGGCATATCTTGTTATTGTATTTCTTCATCTTTTCTTTCTTCTTGTACATTCTCTTCATGAGCTTTGATTTTATCATTTCTATCATGGTTAGGATCAATTTGTCTTTAGAATCCTTTATATACCTATAAACAATACAAAAGCAGTCTGTCAGTGAATTAAATAATTTTATATACATGTTAAAAAATAATTTAATATTTTATGTACCTATCAAAACATTCACACATGTTGTTTAACAAGATGTCACACTTAAGATGTGTGCTAAATAAGCTTCATGTCCAACTACTATAGGGTCTATTAGGGTGTGGTAACCAAGCCCTAGCATCAACATCTTCATTTTCAATATCCTTAAGTACTTTTTCTGAAATTCACATCATATGATTCACTAGCTACATTCCATAGTAAATCCTTCAAGGCTTTTCCTTTCTATTTTTCCCTAAAATTTTAGTACGTATGCCTAACAAAGTGCTTGTTGTTTGCCTCAAGAAATAAGTATCTCACAACTGCTATCAATCCCTGTAAACATAAAAGGAGTTTAAATATAACATCCACACAAGTGGAGTAAAGTAATCTGAAAGTATTTAAACCTACTAACTTTTTGTCTGTCAGACATCTAAACAATATGTTATGTGTTTTTAATCTCTAGATCTTCACCCAAATTATGTAGGAAACAACTCCATATTTTAGTTGATTCATTTTTCATCACAACAGCATATGCTATGGGGAAAATACAATCATTAGGATAAATTTTAACTGCTGTGAATAGAAAGCTATCAAAATTGCCTTTTAACCATGTACCATCAACCTAACTATTGGCCTAGAACCAGCCTTGAATGCATTTTTTAGTGGTACTAAACATATATAAAAACTCAGAAATGTACCTTCATTTCTCCACAAATGAACACTTGACCAGAGATTACTTCCTAAGAGTTTTGCCCTATAATCCAATAGTTTCAAGTATTGCATCCTCTCATCTCCAAAAATCCACTTTAAATCCATATTTTTCAACCTCCAAGCCTTCATATTTCCTATTATGTATCCTAAATCCTCTCTAATAGAGCTAATAATCCCTTTCAAACTCTATATTAGATCATCCCTAAATCTTTCATAATATTTGCATGCTAGCCATTAGGAAGTTATTGAAAACTTTAGCACAAGTGTGATTAAAATTTGAGGTTTTAATCTACATACTCTTATTAACTCTAATGGCCTATAACCTAGAAGGACAACCAGGAGTCAGGCATTTACATATGACTCTATTCCTATTATTTGTTGGAAAGTGAATTAAGAACTCATTTTTTATACTTCAAGCTTTGCACGCCCTTTTAAATTGATCAAAGCTCCTAAACTTCATTCCATATAACAAGATAAGGTTCTTTATATGCTTATCCTCATTGAACTCAAGAAATCTTATCCTTGGCTAATCATCAGAATCTTCAGATCCAAAATACAAGTCTTCTGAGTTTGGATAATCAGATGAATCACTGACAGCTTCTAGTTCCTTAGCATATGGTCTGTTGCCATCCTTCAATGTCCTGCCCCTTATCCCATTTTTTTGTCCGAGAAGTAACATTTTCATCAAAGTATTCATCTTTATTAGCAAGTTTGTAATCTAGACCATTAAACTTTTTATGTCTTCTTGATTTGTGGTCCCTCTAATAGAAAGAGGCAAACAACTAGTTACAACTACTAAATAGCAATAAGATTATGTTATTTAAAAAAAATGAGAAAGTTATAATGAAATTTCACCTTCAAGGAATATAACTAATGTGGGTCAAATTTAATACCCTAGTCTTCAAGACTAAGTATAGAGCAAGTAGCATGTCGAATACTAGAGAATCTTAGAGCAATTTCATATTAACCAAGTAGATACATAGATGGATAGCAAATAATATAAAAGAAAAAGGTGAAATGTTATAATTTTCATGTAGAGTCTACAAGCATTCTCATAACATTGCAGAGATAAACAAAAACCATTAAGTTATATGCCAATTCTTAAATCCCTTAAAGTGGAATTCTTGTCTCCAAGTACTTTCCCATCCTTGAAGTAAATTCAATTGCATTTCTACTAAAATGCCCCAATTCTCATTGTGAACATTTGATTAGCAAGTTATATATGGTGATCAAACATACAAAACACATTCCAAAATTCAACTAAATTTAAATCATTAATGCATTATAAAAGATAAAATTACAGTTCTTAAGATTAATTCATCCTTGCAATTCTAATAAACACAGATTTATCCTAAATACATTATATCCAAAATCAAAAAATAACAAGGAAACATTTTAAACATCAAGCAACTAAACAGGGAAAAAAGAAAATGATTTTGTCGATGTACTCTTCAAAGCTCTTCAGGAAGTCACTTGATATAGAATAAGCTTCTTGATGTCTTCGTTGAACTTTTGGATATCTTTTATTTGATTTTTCATGCCCTAAACAAAGAAAATTTATAGGCCTCTAAACATCCCAACTCGTACCATTTCCAAATAGGTGTAGGTGTGAATGTGAAAGGGTGAGAAGACAACTCGGCACCATTGTGCTGACTCAGGCCTAATTTGGCACCTCTGGCTTCTGTCACGACTCAGCACGACTGTGCTAACTCAGTACAGTCCCATTTCTTCTTTTTTTTGCTCTTCATGCACCATTTTTCATCCTAAAGCCCAAAGGCACTTCAAAGCATAAATTAAATCAAAGAGGACCTATAAAACACAAAAATAAGATAAAACAAACAGAAATAGAGTAACAATCTAACAAATACAAGCATAAAACTAAGAAAATGTAAACAAAATTATCCTAAAGAACTATGCTATTTTGCATCCTAAAAAATTCCCCCATACTTAGACCTTGCTTCCCTCAAGCAAGAAATCTAAGATCTAAGTGAAAAAATTAATAAAATATTTATCTTATTAAAAATAGATGTAGTCATCCCAATAAGTCATCTTAATAATGAAAGAGGTTAAGGAAAAGATAGTTAACAACTAAGCTTCCAATGCTTAAAAATGATAGGGAAAACAAGTTGCATAGCATACGCAATAAATTTAACAAATTATCTCAATTTATTAAGAACAAAATCAAGAATATAAAGTCAAGGTGCTAACCAAGCTATCTAGCCAGAATGTCCATTCTTTAAGTTTAGGAATTGTAAGAACAAAAGTAGCCATTGGGACAAAGATTAAGCACATGCACTAACTCACAATTCTCATGGCATTTTTAGACATTTCTTCCTTTTTTCTTTTATAGTGGGTGCGTTTTATGCTCTATCCCACTAGTTTTCCTATTTTGTTTATTTTTCTATTTGTGGCATCACACATTCTTTCAGAATGAATGTAAGCAAGGAGCATACTCACTTACACACAACTTACTCGAAATGCACCACTTCAACAAGCATCAATTTGCTCTTTCTCTTTTTTTTTTTTTTATTTGTCCTCATCCATTATTGAAAAGTGAGTTACTTGTATTATGGCTATAGTTTCCCTAAGGCTAACTTAAACTTAAATCCTTATCATGTTAGCCGTAAGCAAAGTTAGAAAGTTGACTAAACATTCTGTAGACCTTGAAAATAATAAAAGGAGACAAAAAGAAAAATTTAAAACTCATGCTGAATGCAACTTTAAAATTCTACCAATTAAGCTTAACAAGTTAATTATTAACATAGCATCAACATATAACCTCAATCATAATCAAGATGAACTTAGAAAAGAAACTACTTATAAATGTGGAAAAGATAAAATTTTAAAAATTATAGCATAAACACACTTTGCATATAAACATAAACATAATTAAATAACAACTACTTGCAAAATTTAGTATAGGCACATATGCATATTAACATAAACATAATTAAATAACAACTACTAGTGTCACACCCCAAAGTGGCCCTAGAAGAATTACAGAATTTTGTTCGAAAAAGATAAGTTTTATGTGCGAGAGTTCTGTCGCGAGCGCGACAAACGTTGCGGGCGCGACAGAGCCCTCCAGCGGTTTCTGAACTTCAGCAGGCTGGTGCGGGCATGAGCGTTCTGTCGCGAGCGCGAGAAGTGTAGCGAGCGCGACAGAGCCCTCTCGCGAGATGTGTGTAGAAGTGGGACTAAGACACTTGGAGTTGTAGGGAGTTAACACATGGGATCATAGAAGAGTGACAAGTGTCATCATAGAAGAGTGACAAGTGGCGGCATATGAGAGTGACAAGTGGCATTATAGGAGTGTGTCAAGTGTCATTGTAGGGAAGAGACACTTGGTTTGGCTTGGCTTGGCTTGGCTTGGTTTGGCTTAAGATATGGATGGATTAATTGAAGTGGTTGGCATTTATTTGGTTTGGTGGCACTTATGTGAGAGGATTTGGCTTCTTTGGGTTTGACCGGCCAATATTTGTTCATTTTATTCATTTCCTAGCTTTTGGCCCCTTTTGCTTTTGGCTTTCCTCCTTTTTCCTTTTTCCTTGGTTTTTGCCGTGCTCCACCTTCCTATCTTTTCTTCTCTTTTTCATTTGCTCCTAAAGAGAATCATTTGGGTTGGGATGAAGAGAGTGGATTTTTGAGAAGAGGTAAGTAGTACTATTATGATAGCATTAGTCTTCTTCTACTACTTGGTTTCTGTTTTTGATTTAAAGTAAAAAAAAGAGTAACCCAAGTGTTTTTGTGTGGTTTTGGTACAAGCTGGAGGCAAAGAGAAGATCAGAATGAGTAGAGAGCTGTGATCGAGTTCCTAGAGGTAGGGATCGAGTGCGACCTTATGGTTTTCGCATGTGTTTACATTACATGTGTTTGAATAGAGACAAGATTGAATAGAGAAATGCTTGATGAGCTTTAATTAGCTCAATTGATCTTTTAGAGTATATTTGTTAGATGTTCATTTTGATTGCTTTCAGTGCTCATGACATGTGTATATATGTTTATAAGTATGTAACTTGATCATTTGAGTGTTTGTGTTGATGATAGAGCTTGATTTTGCGAAATTCTGCTTATTTGTCATTAGACCCTTGTATAGTATTTATTATAAGTAGAGCTATAGGACTCTAATTCTGTTTATTCCAATTGAATCTGAAAGATAAGATTCGTATCTAAAACTTTCTAAGAGGGTGCTTATCGAATTCAGGCCCTAAGTATCCCAAAAGGTAGTTAAAACGTAGGTGACCCTGTTCTGGCAGGTTCACTGGAATAGTATAGATTATATAGAGCATATCTTTTGTTATAAATGTCCAAATGACTTGAAAATTGTCTCATTTGAAAGTTAACATCTTGGATAAAAATTGTTAAGCAGAACATTTTGCCTAAAAATTTGGTCTAGAGGGTGTTTTTGGCGATACAAATTTAGGGTAAAAAGTAGTGTCGTGAGGCACCAGAGGCGAGCCTCTGTCGCGATCGCGACACAGGTCGCGACCTCGCGACAGAATCATGCATATGAGGCTTTTTCTTCTTCTTTTTGAGCTCCTAGTTGCCATGGGTCAACCCCCTACCCTTCCCCTTAGCTTATTATGCATGTTTAGTGTTAGTAAATGACTATAAAGTAGTTTTCAACGGGGAAATGCACATGAGTATGATTAAATTGGTAATTTAACTAATAAAGTAACAATGTATAACGATATTAAGGATTGTAAATGGTGTGATAAAAATGTATAAACCTATGAGTGCATATATATGATGATGTGATATAAGAGTTTATGCATGGAATGTAAATGTTACATGCTTTTAGTTGTTGAACATGATTGATAAAGACTGTATATGAATTACATGCCTCTGAATTTGATAAATGCACTTGAATTTTAGTTGGTGAGTTGATATCTGTGTATAGTATGTGAGTTGGTATTGAGCCTGATTACCGTTATAGTGGATAGATAAGCATGCTTATAAAGGGCTATAGTGCAGCTGCTACATGTTGGCCTTAATTGTGCCAAGAGTTCGAATACCTTGAGTTAATTCTCCACATGTAAGATACTATAAGCGGTATCCAGAGTTACTCGTATCCACCATGAAAGGAATTCAGGCTTGTCTTATTAATGTGATGTAGTGAATTTGAGACGTTTAAAGAGTAGTGTTCTGAATAAGTACTATAGTACATGAGAGTAATGTTTAAGTACATTACAGTTCTGTATACAAGTACATGATTTCATGAAGGTGAACACATGATATCGTATATTTGAATAAATAATATGTATAAGTGTAAGTGTACATGAATAAGTAGAAGAGTAAATGTTATATACATGTGAGTGCATAGTATTTGATAATTGACCATGCAACCTTTATATGTATAAGAGCTATATGCATGAGCTAGTTGAGGTTGTTATATGAAACGTGTGATTTATTTGTGACTTCGAAAAGAAGTCTTTTGCATTATTTTATCCCCACTAAACGTTATCGCTTAGCACGGATGTTTATTTCCGTGTAGGTATACAGGTTCGGATCAGTGAGCGGACATCTGCGGGTCAAGGCCACTAGGAGTTTTGCTATACCTTTTTGTATAAGAAAGAGTTAGAGTTTTACATTTTGAGTAACATCATTATGTAATTTATGTAGAAAAATCACAAGTAAAGGTACATGTAAATGTATATGTAAAGCTAAATGGAAACAGATGTAATATGAACATGTAAATGTATATGTAGTTAATATGAAATGCAAGTGGGCCCTAGTGTAGTATTTATGTACTTTTAAATGGATGTGTTTATGCTATCGCTTCCGCTAATGCATGTACATCTATACGTAAGTGTCCGCGTAGCGCCCCGATATTCCTTACCGGGGGTATGGGGGTGTTACATTTAGTGGTATCAGAGCATAGGTTAGAGGTTCTGGTCTATAAGATGTAGAGTATAGATTAAATGTCAGAGTTTGTCTAGAATTTTGGCTTAATGCAGATGTCGTTTGTGTAAAGTTTATATGGAGTTCGACTCGCATGAGAGCGTAGAAAAAGACAGCAGCAGTTGTGAATTGGTGAGAGTTCGAGGTGACACTCTGTATTCCTGTCAGCTATCTCCTTGAACCGTGTGAACATAAGCATAGTGAAACATGGGGATGGGAAAAGTGCATTACAGTAGCTTACATTGCATTTTCGCATCATCTCGCATACATAAATCATTACATGACCATTTCATCCGCATCCCTCATTTGTATGTGAAAAAGCATCATTGTATGCGCTTCATTGAGAAAAGCTGACAGGATATACATTGAGTGCTTAATGCTTAGAAGAAGTATGGATTTGAGTGCAGTGCGTTAAGGAAAGTGGGAAGTATGTACGATTTGATAGCTGTATGGTGTAAGTGATTAGCAGGGAAATTTCGAGGATGAAATTTCTTAAGGGGGAGAGATTTGTCACACCCCAAAGTGGCCCTAGAAGAATTATAGAGTTTTGTTCGAAAAAGGTAAGTTTTATGTGCGAGAGTTTTGTCGCGAGCACGACAAGTGTCGCGGGCGAGACAGAGCCCTCTAGCGGTTTCTGAACTTCAGCTGGCTGGTACGGGCATGAGCGTTCTGTCGCGAGCACGACAGAGCCCTCTCGCGAGATGTGTGTAGAAGTGGGACTAAGACACTTGGAGTTGTAGGGAGTTGACACATGGTATCATAGAGGAGTGACAAGTGTCATCATAGAAGAGTGACAAGTGGCGGCATATGAGAGTGACAAGTGGCATTATAGGAGTGTGCCAAGTGTCATTGTAGGGAAGAGACACTTGGTTTGGCTTGGTTTGGCTTAAGATATGGATGGATTAATTGAAGTGGTTGGCATTTATTTGGTTTGGTGGCACTTATGTGAGAGGATTTGGCTTCTTTGGGTTTGACCGGCCAACATTTGTTCATTTTATTCATTTCCTAGCTTTTGGCCCCTTTTGCTTTTGGCTTTCCTCCTTTTTCCTTTTTCCTTGGTTTTTGCCGTGCTCCACCTTCCTCTCTTTTCTTCTCTTTTTCATTTGCTCCTAAAGAGAATCATTTGGGTTGGGAGGAAGAGAGTGGATTTTTGAGAAGAGGTAAGTAGTACTATTATGATAGCATTAGTCTTCTTCTACTACTTGGATTATATTTTTGATTTAAAGTAAAAAGAAGAGTAACCCAAGTGTTTTTGTGTGGTTTTGGTACAAGCTGGAGGCAAAGAGAAGATCAGAATGAGTAGAGAGCTGTGATCAAGTTGCTAGAGGTAGGGATCGAGTGCGACCTTATGGTTTTCGCATGTGTTTACATTACATGTGTTTGAATAGAGACAAGATTGAATAGAGAAATGCTTGATGAGCTTTAATTAGCTCAATTGCTCTTTTAGAGTATATTTGTTAGATGTTCATTTTGATTGCTTTCAGTGCTCATGACATGTGTATATATGTTTATAAGTATGTAACTTGATCATTTGAGTGTTTGTGTTGATGATAGAGCTTGATTTTGCGAAATTCTGCTTATTTGTCATTAGACCCTTGTATAGTATTTATTATAAGTAGAGCTATAGGACTCCAATTGTGTTGATTCCAATTGAATCTGAAAGATAAGATTCGTATCTAAAACTTTATAAGAGGGTGCTTGATCGAATTCAGGCCCTAAGTATCCCAAAAGGTAGTTAAAATGTAGGTGACCCTGTTCTAGCGGGTTCGCTGAAACAGTATAGATTGTATAGAACATATCTTTTGTTATAAATGTCCACATGACCTGAAAGTTGTCTCATTTGAAAGTTAACATCTTGGATAAAAATTGTTAAGGAGAACATTTTGCCTAAAAAATTGGTCTAGAGGGTGTTTTTGGCGATACAAATTTAGGGTAAAAAGCAATCTCGTGAGGCACCAGAGGCGAGCCTCTGTCGCGATCGCGACACAGGTCGTGACCTCACGACAGAATCATGCATATGAGGCTTTTTCTTCTTCTTTTTGAGCTCCTAGTTGCCATGGGTCAACCCCCTACCCTTCCCCTTAGCTTATTATGCATGTTTAGTGTTAGTAAATGACTATAAAGTAGTTTTCAACGGGGAAATGCACATGAGTATGATTAAATTGGTAATTTAACTAATAAAGTAACAATGTATAACGGTATTAAGGATTGTAAATGGTGTGATAAAAATGTATGAACCTATGAGTGTATATATATGATGATGTGATATAAGAGTTTATGCATGGAATGTAAATGTTACATGCTTTTAGTTGTTGAACATGATTGATAAAGACTGTATATGAATTACATGCCTCTGAATTTGATAAATGCACTTGAATTTTAGTTGGTGAGTTGATATCTGTGTATAGTATGTGAGTTGGTATTGAGCCTGATTACCGTTATAGTGGATAGATAAGCATGCTTATAAAGGGCTATAGTGCAGCTGCTACATGTTGGCCTTAATTGTGCCCAGAGTTCGAATACCTCGTGTATTCCATAGAGTTTGAGTTAATTCTCCACATGTAAGATACTGTAAGCGGTATCCAGAGTTACCCGTATCCACCATGAAAGGAATTCAGGCTTGTCTTATTAATGTGATGTAGTGAATTTGAGACGTTTAAAGAGTAGTGTTCTGAATAAGTACTATAGTACATGAGAGTAATGTTTAAGTACATTACAGTTCTGTATACAAGTACATGATTTCATGAAGGTGAACACATGATATCGTATATTTGAATAAATAATATGTATCAGTGTAAGTGTACATGAATAAGTAGAAGAGTAAATGTTATATACATGTGAGTGCATAGTATTTGATAATTGACCATGCAACCTTTATATGTATAAGAGCTATATGCATGAGCTAGTTGAGGTTGTTATATGAAACGTGTGATTTATTTGTGACTTCGGAAAGAAGTCTTTTGCATTATTTTATCCCCACTAAGCGTTATCGCTTAGCACGGATGTTTATTACCGTGTAGGTATACAGGTTCGGATCAGTGAGCGGACATCTGCGGGTCAAGGCCACTAGGAGTTTTGCTATACCTTTTTGTATAAGAAAGAGTTAGAGTTTTACATTTTGAGTAACATCATTATGTAATATAAGTAGAAAAATCACAAGTAAAGGTACATGTAAATGTATATGTAAAGCTAAATGGAAACAGATGTAATATGAACATGTAAATGTATATGTAGTTGATATGAAATGCAAGTGGGCCCTAGTGTAGTATTTATGTACTTTTAAATGGATGTGTTTATGCTATCGGTTCCGCTAATGCATGTACATGTATACGTAAGTGTCCGCGTAGCGCCCCGATATTCCTTACCGGGGGTATGGGGGTGTTACAACTAGTATCCCCTCCCCCACACTAAAAAATTCACATTGACCCCAATGTGAATCCCAAACATGAAAGAAAGTGAAAAGAGAAACTCCCTTAATCCTCCAAAGGAGATGGTGCAGGAGACTCAATTGTGTAACCGGAGAAGGCAAAGAATTGATTCATCTTATACTCCAATCTTCCTTTGCCATCAAGTTGTCGGTACCCACTTCTTCTTACACTTGTCCCAACATTGCGTCTGACAATGTTGACACAATGGGGGTCCTCGAATTTTCTTTCCCACTGACAACTCTTTACACGACACCTTTCTTATCTGCGAAACCTTATGAACAGGGCCCTGAGAAACCTGAGGGCCAGTCAACCTATCCAAAATCCGAACCAACCCTTGCACTAATGTCCTATCATCGGAAGCAGGACCGGGATTTCCAACAAAAAGATGCTCGAAAACACTTTGATCAGCTACAATAGGGTTCACACTTTCCGTTGTCTCGCCCACATTCTCACTAGGATCAGACTCCATCTAAACATAACACAAGACAGGACACATCTGCATTAGGCCATGACACAAACCGACTCATATGCAAAGACTTAACACATAACAAACAATACAACCAGAACCGCCAAATCGGCGCTCTGATACCACTAACTGTAACACCCCCACCGTCGCCCCCGTTGGAAGGACGCCGGCGGGCGCGCTACCCGACGCTCACTCACATAGATATGCACATGCACTACGCGGAAGCATACATTCATACATAATCATACATACATAAATACGGGGTAATTAAAAACTTGACTTACCTTGCAGGCACAGACTGATCATGCAATAACTCACACACACGCAGGCACTAAGCGAAAGCATAAACACATGCATACATATGATCCTACAGCGGAAGCATAAAGCGAATGATAAAGCAAAAGAATAACTTAATATAAAAACATACTAACGTTTACATATCCCAAATAAAACCTCTAGATCAATATATATATAATTACATATATACAATAATACAGAAATACAAAAGCTGAAATACAGAAGCTGAATAAAATACAAAACTTCTAACTCTTATGTGGCCGACCATGCAGATGCGCGACTCGATCCGAACACAACCTACCACCTGCACGGGAAGAGAGCTTGTGCTAAGCGATAACGCTTAGTGGGGAGAACACACCAGAATATGGACGGCCATTCACAATGGTCGCCAAGGCATAACACATTCAAATGGCAAATGCGGATAATCATAACACATATATAATCAGACTTGCGTAGTAAAGGCATTCATTCGAGAACTCACATTCATATCCATATACTTATGTTAAAATAAGCCAAAGCCAAAGCAATACCATACATAATACAAATATCATCATGCAGAACTACATACAATCTCACACACATATACTTACTGGTTTCGCCGAGGTATCAGATAGCAACACTTCACCATGCATAATCTCTTGAAAATTTACACATGCACATATCATACCAAGGTACCCTTAGCTTAGCAGAACCCATTCACATGCAACACAATTACCAAGCAATACTACACCCAACCATCATGCACCATTAAGAGGTACTAAAACATACTTTTTATCATGTCACAAGATGCATACACTTAATAAAACCCAGTGTATAGCATAAAACCACCACACTTCCACTGCGTAACTCTAATCCATACAATATCATGCCATGAATTGCAAACACACAACAACGTACCAAAAACACTGCGATAACTGAGTTCAAAAGAACATATAGCATATCATTACATTATGGCACATGCACTTACCGGACGCCGATCCACGTGCTTTGTGTAGACACCGGGTCTTGAGGCAGTCCAGATCGGAGTTACCTGATGAAGAGATCGATGTCGGTTTTCGGATAAGGGGATGAAATTCAGAGTTTTTCGTCTTTCGGTTTCGTGAGGATTAAAATCTTTTTCTATGGCATGGAGTTTTGAAAGAATTTGATAAATTTTTGGGTAAAATTGGGAGTTTTGCCCCACAGACGGGATGCCCGTCTGTGTAGGGACGCCCGTCCCTACTTGGGGTGATCCCCGTCTTTAGGCGTAGTGGGGAGGGACACGTGGCAATGTAGGGACGCCCGTTTCTAGTATCGTGCCCCGTTCCTAGTCAGTTTTCCGCATATGCCCTTAGTAGGGACAGCTGTCGGTAGATGCAGGGAAGCCCGTCGGTACGGTAACTGACCGGATCACGCCGGATTGGATAAAATCTGATCAGTTTTCTTTCAAATGGGGGATAGGATTTATATAAGATTTGAATTTTAAAAGTCCTTTTAAAATTCAAACTTTAGATTGAGGTTTATCTTAATGATCCCCTAAGATCCTATAAATAGAGGATCAAATTTCAATTTTTGGGTTAGAGAAAATTTGGTTAGAAAATTTGGTTAAAAAATTTTGGGAATTTTGGTGAGAAAAAGAGGGAAATTTTAGAGCAATTCATTTCGAAAAAAAGGCTGTCAAATACTTTTGGGAAATTGGTTTTTAGAAAAGTTTCTGTGAGCAATTTACTCAAAAGTTTATAAAATCTCTGCTTCATTCATTTCCATCAATATAACTAATTTGGACACACGATTATTATCAAATTTTCAAGGAAAGAATAACATAAATTTTCTTTCTTTGATCTGATTCTTACTCGATCCTTGTGAAGCATACTGGGACGAAATCATCTGACAGTCACCCTAAAAGGTAAAATCCGAGGGTAAACATTCTGGACTAACATTTGTGTAATTTAATTTGATTCACATTGATTTTTACGTATTTTATCACTCTTTTATAAAAAAAAAAGCTAAAAAGGTCTTTTTTTACTTGTTTTCCCCTTACTAGGGACGGTCTATGGCACGGTATAGTAGGCCGTCCCTAGGCAGGCTTTTACGTTTTTGATTTATAAAACCCTATCTTTTAACCTACTTTTGTTAGGGTTCTCTCATTCTATTATTTTTATTTTTTATTCACGTTTATTATGCTAACATTTTATCCTTGTGAGTTATTTTCTGACCACTTGGAGTTGGAGTTAGGAAAGATGGTGATTGCGCCAGTACGAGGACTTTTATTCGGGTTCCTTCTTTGCCTTTACCTTTTACTTATGTCATTATGAAAATGGTTTTAATATCGTTGAATAAAAAAGACCAAAAGCTTTCTATTAATTAACCTGGCATTTTCTCTAAATAAAAATGGGACCAATGTCCTAACTTTTCATACTCAAATAAATCATCACATCAATAACTGTTTCATAATAAATATGTGTACGAGGATCAATGTCCTCATCATCAATAAATATCCCGATTTATGCTTGATTTACATTTCATTTATAAATGGGAGTTGTATTCCGCTCCTAGTGTTATTGTAATATTGAATGTTTTATTTTTGGATTTATCTTCCATTTACCGCTTTTGATATGAATGATTGTGCCTTTAATTTAAATTGCATCATGTGGAAAGTTGATGAAACAATAAACTCAAAACTCAATTATAATATTAATCAAGGTATAAATAAATGAGAAGTCCCGAACTCACTCTGGTCTTTGGGGCTCAATGAGGCGAGAGGTCTAGGACTTCCAAGACACCTCTTGAGTCCTACCAAAAGGCTTAAATACACAAATCCTAGGCTCCAGGGGGTAGAGGATAAGGCCTCCAAGTTCCCTCTGGCTAGCCCAAAATGGATATGTATGCGCTGTCTTAGGCTCGATGAGGCTAGATGACCCTTCCCAATGTTCTATTGGGTGGCGACTCCAAGAAACCTCTTTGTTGCCCAGAATAGACGCAGCTTGTAAATACCTTACAAGCTTTATAAACCTCTCTTGATTGCCCTAAAGCGGGCTTTCGGGAGGCTGCGAGGTTCGGCGCGCGTCACACTTTTCATCACAATATGACCAATACTCGTTCACACATTTAAGCATAGTATTCAATGATGCAAGCCAGCGTACTTATACATATTAGTTCGCATGCTTACACTCCCAACTGATCAATTAAATCCATTCACAATACAATATAGGCGGAATAGCATATACAAATACATACTTGAGTCACATTCAGACCACTCAGACTTTCATTGTCACATTAAGAAAGATAGCTGATTCACATTACTGAAATCTTAACCAATCGGTTATCATATTCTCATATTCATATCAGACAAAGCGAACAAAATACCTGCTGACTCAAAATAGTGGATAACGAGTATACGAACAGTACTTTACGGGTACCAGCCGGCCACAAGGGTACCTTACGGGTACGAATCGAAAACCCTTTTGCTTTTTAAAATATTTCACTGAGAGGGGGCTCTTAAACAAGATCCAAACACATTAAAAAGGATCGCGAGGATCCGAACACATAAAGGGTTCGTGAGGAACCAAACGGGGACCTGAACAGGGTCCAAACATTCACAGGTGTTGCAGCTAAGAGACTCTATTAGGCATGCCTAACTATCCACTGAACTGACTCTAGCAGGTCATGCATAATACAAATCATGTTTCGAGTCACATAATATAATTCAACATGTATAAATCAGAGTATAGTAGACATATACATAAGTTCATAATGTCAATCATGCCTCATATAATTCATATTGCAAAGCATATAATATAATACAGTCAACACACTTTACCATTATCCAAAATTCCAAAGCATATCAGAGTCAAGTATAGAAACACTATCATGCCAGTGATTATCAATACAAAATCCTAATCATGCGATAGATGAGGATAACTAAGTATAAACCATGCATAATCCAATCCATTCATCCCATAATATTCTAAATTGCATACATATATATATACATACATATAGGCATATTCATATCGTGGATTCGCATTCGCATAACTCATAAATTAACAGGTATGAGGCTTAAGGGCACTCAAAAGAAACTTGGAGTTCAAACTACACACATACGCCAAAGGAAACTCATTCAGCACAACTGAACTATCGCGCTCGCGACGTCTGTCTTGCTTGCGACAGAGACCATAGTCTCCTCACAGCGTGCGCGCGATGGGCTTCGTGATCGCAGGAAGTAGGGGAAAGTCGGGCTCTGTCGCGCTCGCGACTACGTCGCGATAGAGAGTCTAAGTTTTGCCATCGCGGGCTCAAGACGGATCGCGTGCTCGCGACAGCACCGACCAACATTGCGCTCTGTCGCGATCGCGACGATGTCACGCTCGCGACAGAGAGCACATCAACTTTCGCTGTCGCGGGCTCGCGACAGAGTCGTGTGCTCACGACAGCACAGGCCAAGATCACCAATCTCTGTCGTGCTCGCGACAGTGTCGCGATCGCGACAGAGTCGGGATTCACAAAATCTACAAAATTCTGCAGATTTCTCCCTCTACCAAAACACACCCATAACACACAAATCACATTCAAATGGTCTCTTACCTCAATTCCAGCCACCCATCAACATCAATAACCACATTATAATATTTATCAACAATTAATTTCACACCAAATATCAATTCAAACTCACAATAACAATAAATTTCAAATACCCACAAAATTGCAGCAAAAACCACATCAATCCACAAAATCACTACAATAATCCCATGCTCATGCAAAAATTACTTTACCCAAACGAAAACCCATAACATACATGCCTCATCAAGAACATATCACAACCAAAATTCCGAAAATTATTAAGAACACATGCATAAACACATTTACATACAAAACAATAAATTTCCTAAACTCACATACCTTCCATTCAATCCTAATCATGCATTACTAACACATTTATCCACATCAATCATGCATATACACATGCCAAAACACTCAAAATTTCAGAATTTTAAACAATACAAACACATTTACAACCTAAGTGAGAATTAGGGCAAAAATAACTCACAAAGTCAAATTCATAAATCAAAGCTCCCAAACTTGATTTCTTTGTAGCTTCAAAACCCAATCGTCACCTTCTCTTTACCCTTGAGCTTTCTCTTGAAACCCAAAGCTTGCACAAAACCAAAACCCACAATTACTCATCCAAACCTTAAATTCCCAAAATCAAAAGCAACTAGAAGAAGAAAAAGAAGAAGATCCAAACACAAATATCCAAAATCTAACCACTTAACTTCTCAATCTTTCTCCCAAACACTTCCAAATCAGCTCCAACTCACACCCAGCCAAGAGAGGAAGAACAAACAATGGGAAAGAAGAGAAGAAGAGAAAGAACGGGAGAGAGAGAAGAGAGCCCAACGTGAATTTCTGCTCTCCCTCTCTTTCTTCTTTTCCTTTTTCTCCTTTCTCATTAATTGCTCACCCACCAATCCACTTGTCAACTTCCTATAGGACCAATAATCCCCCTTTTGACTTATTCCTCCTTGCACCATACACAATACACACACTAACACCTCTTACAAAAATATCTTCAAGGCACCAAACTTGAGTCACACCAAATAATTTCTTAAAAACCCACTTACATCCAAGGCACCATACCTACAAACCCACACTATAAAACCTCTTAACCCACTTATATCCTACATCCATACACTACAAGCACACTCTAACATTACTCTTCTTAACATACTTAATTAATTACTTTGCCATTAAATCCTTATTATCCAATCTTCCTCAAGCAAAAACTACTAAAATACCCTTGAATTCCCGACTTAACGTGCCAATTCTGACCAAGCCTGATTTGGGGTGTGACATTAAGAATATAAACATAAAATATGAAAAATCAAAGTTTAGACCACACCCTTAATGAGAGAGAAAATAGATCTTGAAGCTCTTGTTCATCAACCTTCGAATCTCCTTGAATCCCCAAAAAATCAGTTTAAACTAAAAATAATCTAAATTAATTAAGAACAAAATTGCAATTTAAAATTAAATCTATCTAAAATAGAATTTTAAAATGAAAATTAAAACCTAAAATAAAATAAAAGACTGCTGGAAGCTAAAAGAAATTAATCCTATATCTAACCAGCTCCCTTTGAAGATGAAACGACGTTCTTTTTAATGTCTGAGGAAAAGCACAGCTGTGCTTTGAGAATTACAGCTATGTTTTTGGCTAGGGTTGCGTCATGTAATCCTTGTGACACAACTATATTTCACACAGAAAAACAATTGTGCTGTGGGCGAGGCAGTGCGCGTTGTCGTTCCGTGCGCGCGCACCTCCAGCTGCGTAACACAGCTGTGCTTTGCGAGGAAGCACAGCTGTGTCGTCGGTTGTCCTTGCTGATGCACGCTCCATTCGAAAGCATAGTTGTGCTTTGCGAGGAAGCATAGCTGTGTCGTCGGTTGTCCTCGCTGATGCATGCTCCATTCGAAAGCACAGCTATGCTTTGTAAAAGCACGGCTATGCTTTAGGCAAAATCCGCCTTCCTTCCATAATTGCTTCTAAAATCAATCCCGAACCTCCAATTTCGCTCCGGATTAAAACAAAACATCTGAAAACATCCCAAAATTTATTAAAAATGATAAAAACATTAAAAACTAATAAAATGACAAAAACTAATTAATTAATATTAAAATTAAATAAATAAAACACATAATTATGCCAAGAATTAATCTAAAATATTAATATAATTGCAACTTATCAGTTTGCTTTGGTTTGCTTCAATATGATTATCAGAATGTGATATCCGAATGAGCTTGATAAGTATGAGAAATCAGTTTATATGTATATGAATGTGGATATGAGCTTTTGAATGTATGTCTTAATTCTGTAAGTATGATTATATATCTGGCATGAATATTCGCATTTGTCAAATCGTATGTGATATGTTTTGACGACCATTATGAATGACCGTCCACGCTATTTATGTGTTCCCTACTAAGCGTTATCGCTTAGCACGGTTTTTATCCGTGCAGGTGCGGAAGGTGTTTTGCTTTGGGAGAGTCACCGCCAGTCAAGCCAACACAGAAGGGATTAGTGTTAGGGCTATTTTTTTGTAATAGTTATGATGATTCTTTTTGTAATATAACTCTCTTTGTATCAGTAATTTTGTAAGCTTTCGGTCTTGTTTATTTTGGATATGTAATTCTTTTGCTTAGCAATTGATCAGAATATTATTGTAATGATTTTGTTATATTAATGTATGATCAGTTGTTACTTCTCTAAAGTTTTAATTTTCGCTGTGTTTTTGTATGTTTATATTGTATGAATGTTTGCTTTGTATCGATCTGTCTGGTGTGACACCCCTGCTCCTACAGCATCTCACTCTTCTCCGGATGGATTCGCCTACGTATGGGTAGGGGGTGTTACAGTTTTTGGTATCAGAGCCTTCGTTTAGGCGTTTCTGGGTGTTTTGTTGTCATTGTTGTGTATAGATGCATATATGTCTAGGACTGTGTTGGCTGATGCGGTTGTCTTTATTTGTTTTGATGGCTTCTGATTCTATGCATGGGTCTCTTGAGGGGTCAGCTGAAAGCGTGAATCCTCAAGCTATTGATCCTTCGATTTCTGTGTCGGCTCAACCTACTAGGGTCCAGCTCGAGGCTGCAGCCATGCCATTTGAAGTTATGCTTAAGCTATCTCAGGACATGACTCGAGTCTTGGAGAGAGTGACTGCCCCTAGAGCCCCTACTGAGAGTATGAGAAGAGCGGGTGCAGAAGACTTCTATGGAATGGGTTTGGATGAGTCGGAAGTCACTGAGAATTGGATTGATAAGGTAAAACGTGCTTTGAGGGAGGTTCGGTGTCCTCCTGATCAGAAAGTAGAGTGTGCAGTGGCCTTGCTGCAAGGGTCTGCATATGAATGGTGGGAGTTGGTTTGTAGGCATCCTCATTTGCCTGACCCGATTACTTGGGAGTTTTTCGAAATAGAGTTCACGAATAAGTATGTGACTCAGACATATAAGGATGCAAGTTGGGCTCAGTTCTTGAGTTTGAAACAGCAGGCAATGTCTGTGTTCGAGTTTGAGAAGGAATTTAACCGGTTGGCTAAGTATGCACCAGAAGGTATTTTGACAGAAGAGTTTTTGTGTAGGCATTTTGAGACAGGGTCGAATGAGTTACTGCGAGCGATGTTGATTTCCTTGATAAGTACTCCGGGAGTGGGGTATTACCAGATTGTGCAAGTTGCTATTAGGGCTGAGAGGTCAGAATTAGTGCTGAGAGAGAGGGCTCAGAGGAGGAATCCCTCTCGTGGAGATTCATCTTCTTCGTCTTCGAGTAAGAGATCAAGGAACCCGCAGGATGAGTTATCTTCAGGCCCGGCTACTAGAGGTAGAAGACAGGGTTCAGCAGCGGTGTCTGGTTCTAGTAAAAGCGGTGCTGGTGGTAGGACCGAGTCGATGCCTGTGTGCTCTCATTGCAGTAAGCCTCATCAGGGTGAGTGTAGGTGGCTCACAGGTGGGTGTTTCAGATGTGGGAGCACTGAACACTTTTTGGCCAACTTTTCGAGGTTGAATAAGGATTCGGGTGCTCACAGAGAGGCCAGCAGAGTTGGTTCAAATGCAATGAAGATAGTCGTGGTAGAGGCTGTGGTAGAGGTCGAGGCGGTCGACCTAGATAGGGTGTCGTATTAGAGTCAGTTGAGCGGTCCTTTAGCAGTGCCAGCTAGAGCATATGTTGTGAGAGCTCGGGAGGAACATGATGCGCCATATTTGATAGCCGATAAGTTCCTACTCCATGACATTGAATTGTATGCTCTAATTGACCCTGGTTCCACACACTCATATTTGTGCACAGATAAGTTATTTGATAAGTTGCATGAGGTAGATCAGTTAGACTATGAGATTTATGTGACCAGTCCTTTAGGGTATAGTGTCAATGTGAGTAGAATGCATAGGAATTGACCCCTGTTGGTTGAGGGAGTTATATTTCCAGTGGATTTGATTGAGTTGCCCTTCAGAGAGTTTGATCTGAATCTGGGTATGGATTGGTTGAGTAAGCATCGGGCTATGGTTGAATGTCATAGGAAGACAGTTGTGCTTTGAGATAGAGATCGATCGTCTGTGTTTGTTAAAGGTTTGGGTGCTAGTTCCTTGAACAATGTGATTTTCGCAATGCAAGCTAAGAGGTTCATTAGGAAGGGTTGTGAGGCTTTTCTAGCTGTGGTGTTGGATTCCAAGCGGGATCAAGTTAGGATTGAGGATATCCCTATTGTGCGGGAGTTTGGAGATGTGTTTCCGAGCGAGTTGCCGGGTTTGCCTCCTGAGAGAGAGGTGGAGTTATCCATAGAGATAGTGCTGGGTACTTTGCCTATATCGAAAGCACCTTATTGAATGGGTCCTGTAAAGTTGAGAGAACTCAAAACTCAGCCACAAGAGCTACTGGATAAGGGGTTCATCAGACCCAGCATATCTCCATGGGGAGCTCCGGTTTTGTTTGTTAAGAAGAAGGATGGATCTATGAGGATGTGTACCGACTATAGGCAAATCAATAAGGTCACAGTGAAGAATAAGTATCCCTTGCCTAGAGTCGAGGATTTATTTGATTAGCTCCGAGGTGCATGTGTCTTTTCAAAGATTGATCTTCGATCGGGGTATTATCAATTGTGAGTTCAGGATGCAGATGTCGTTAAGACTGTATTTCGGACTAGGTATGGCCACTATGCGTTTTTAGTGATGCCATTTGGTTTAACCAATGCACCTGCAGTATTCATGGATTTAATGAACCGAGTGTTCAGGCCATATCTAGATCGATTTGTAGTAGTGTTCATAGATGATATCTTGGTTTATTCTAAGGATGAGAGCGAGCATGAGGAGCATCTCCGGTTGGTTTTGCAAGTTCTGAGAGAGCATCGGTTGTTTGCCAAGCTTAGTAAGTGTGATTTTTGGCTTCGGGAAGTGTCATTCTTGGGTCGTATTATTTCGGATAAAGGTATTCAAGTTGATCCATCTAAGATTGAGGCGATTGTTAATTGGAAAGCGCCTAGGAATGTCCCAGAAGTGAGGAGTTTTCTTGGTTTGGCGGGTTACTATCGTCGGTTTGTGAAGGGTTTCTCAGTTATTGCTGCTCCGATGATGAGGTTGTTGAGGAAAGGAGTTAAGTTTGAGTGGTCGGATAAGTGTCAGGCTTGTTTTGAGCAGTTGAAGAAGTTGCTAGTCGAAGATCCTATACTTACTCAACCCATCTCGGGTAAGGAGTTTGTAATGTATAGTGACGCTTAGGGTGTCGGTCTTGGTTGTGTTTTGATGCAAGAGGGAAAGGTTGTGGCTTATGCTTCCCGTCAGTTAAAGCCACATGAGAGGAATTATCCGATGCGCGATTTAGAGTTGGCGGCTGTGATCTTTGCTTTGAAGATTTGGCAGCATTATCGGTATGGGGAGAAGTGTAGGATCTTTACGGACCATAAGAGCTTGAAGTACCTCCTCACGCATAAGGAGTTGAACATGAGGCAGCGCCGTTGGCTAGAGTTGTTCAAGGACTACGACGGCGTATTGGATTACCACTCGGGTAAGGACAATGTGGTCGCAGATGCTTTGAGTCGGAAGTCGATTTCTACTTTGTTATTGAGGCAGTTTTTATGGAGGTTTAATTCGGATGGGGCTTTGGTTGCTCAGTTGAGAGTGAAGCCTACCTTGAGACAGAAGATTGTGGATGCACAGAAGAATGATGAGAGATTGCAGCGAGTTTTGCAAGCGGTTAGTTTTGGTAAGCTTTCAGAGTTCTCAGTTCAGGACGGGGTGTTGATGTATAGAAATTGCTTGTGTGTGCCTGAGAATGAGGAGTTAAGGAAATAGCTTTTGAGTGAGGCACACACTACGATTTTCACTATGCATCCCGGTGGTGACAAGATGTATCGAGATATGAAACAGTTCTATTGGTGGTCCGGTATGAAGAGGGATATTGTGGATTTTGTGTCTAAGTGCTTGACATGTTAGCAGGTAAAGGCTGAGCATCAAGTTCCTTCGGGATTGCTCACATCTTTATCCGTTCCCGAGTGGAAGTGGGATGATATCGCCATGGACGTTGTATCGGGTTTGCCTTTGACTCAGAAGAAGCACGACTCAGTTTGGGTGATAGTTGACCAGCTTGCAAAATCATCTCATTTTCTGCCAGTTAAAGTGGATTATCCGATGGATAAGTTAGCCGGTATCTATGTGGATGAGGTTGTCAGATTATATGGAGTGTCGTTGTCTATAGTGTCAGATCGGGACCCAAGGTTCACTTCGAAGTTTTAGAAAGAATTGCAAAGGGCTTTAGGTACCAAGTTGAACTTCAGTATGGCATTTCATCCTCAGACAGATGGTCAGTCAGAGCAGATCATTCAGATCATAGAGGATATGTTGCGGGCTTGTACATTGGATTTTTCGGGTAGTTGGGACAGATATGTGCAGTTGATGGAGTTTGCCTACAATAATAGCTATCAGTCGAGCATCGGTATGTCACCATATGAAGCTTTGTATGGTCATTAGTGTAGGACTCCAGTTTGTTGGACCGAGTTTTTCGAGCGTTCAGTTATTGGGCTAGAGTTGGTTAGGGACACAGAGGAAAAGATCAGAGTTGTGCAGCGAAATTTGAAGGCGGCTAAGGATCGGCAGAAGTCTTATGCTAACCTGAAGAGAAAGGATGTTCACTTTGAGGTCGGGGATAAAGTTTTTCTTAAGGTTTCTCCTTGGAGGAAAGTGTTGCGGTTTGGTAAGAAAGGCAAGCTTAGTCCTCGGTTTATTGGACCGTATGAAGTGTTAGCTAAGGTTGGTCCGGTAGCCTATAGGTTGGCTTTACCGATGGAGTTAACGAAGTTGCACGACGTTTTCCATGTTTCGATGCTTCGTCGGTACAGATCAGATCCTTTGCATGTTCTGTCAGTTCAAGATGTGCAAGTGCAGCCAGACTATTCTTATGATGAGGAACCGAGAGTTATTTTAGCCCAGGAAGTGAGACAATTGAGTAGTAAATAAGTCCCTTTGGTCAAAGTGTAATGGAATCATCACGGAGTCGAAAAAGTGACTTGGGAGCCAGAGGCAACCATGAGAGCTCAGTATCCGCATTTGTTCAGTTCAGGTGAGAATTTCGTGGACAAAATTCTTATTAGTAGGGGAGAGTTGTCACACCTCATTTGCCCCCTAGTAGTATGAACCATCTGTGTGTGCATTCGTTGTGTGTGCTTGGCATGTATGGGAAAATTGTATGATTTGGAGTTTTGCTAGTGTGTGTGCATATAAGATATTAGGGTGTGAATTAGTAGGGTTGCATTTAGGTGTGTTGTGCTCACACATTTGTAGGGTGTTATAGGTTGGGGTGACATTGTGTCTTTGTAGTGCATTGTTGTTGGGTGTGAGTGGTTAATTTCCACCACTAGGGAGTTGACTCTTGGCTAGGGATAGGAAAAGAGTAAATAGAAGAAGAAAGAAAAAAGGGAAAATTAGATTTCCCCATCTCTTTCCCGTTTCTCTCCTCCCTCTACTGCTCTTCTTCCTCTTCTTCACTCTATAGTGTGCCCTAAGCTTGGATTCAAGTGTTGTTGGTGGGGGTTGATCATTTCTCAACTCATTTGTGTAAGTTTGTTGTATTTCCATCATCTCCTTCATCTTGTTCTTCATCTTCTTCTCATTTTCTGAGTTTAAGGTTTGATTTAGGGTTTTGTGGTTTGTTTGTTTTGGTGGGTTGTTGTTAGTTGAGCCTCCTCGCGACCCTAAAGGCAAGGAGAAGGCTGGTATTAGTGGCACCAAGTGATTTGGAGCATAGGAGCAAAGGTTTGGGAATTTTTCCTTGAGTTTGATGATTTTGAATTTGACATAAATTTCTGGAAATTTATTTGATTTATGGAATTATAATGAGTTGTATGTTGGTCTAATGCTTGAAGTTTGAGTTTATTGAGTTAAGATTTTAGTTTGTGATTTTGAGATGGTGATTTTGATGATTGATGCATATGTAAATTTGTTAGATTGGGGATTGAATGAATTAGTATGTTCATTATATGTGGTGTTTGAATGCTGAGCTAAAAGGTGAGTTTTATGGGTTGATTTTATGGTTTGAATGTGTGAGTTTTGAATTGTGTAGTTGTGGGTTTGAAATTGGGTTATTTTTATGCAAAAATCTGGGTTTTTGGTGATTCATAAGGCGGTATGAAGGGCCTTACAACCATGTGAATCGTGAGACTTCATCTGGGAAGCTAATCTGGACATTTTACACAGCGGTATGGGATTACCCATACCCTCGTTTTAAATGCTACTGCCCAGCTCCAACTCCGTGTTGGGCATGTTACACGGTGGTATGGGCTATACCGTACCCCCGTGTAAGGTGTCTTACACAGCGGTATGGATTGGCCATACCGCCGTGTAAAATGCTTCTGTCCCTAATTTTTGATGATTTTTTGTTCTCTTCTTTTTCACTCCTTTTTCACTTATGATTGGTTTTAAATATTATTTAGTGTCATTTTATTTGTCTTACATCATAAATTAGTATTTTGCTCTATCAGATTATTGAATGTTAGTTGAATCCGAAATTGGTCATTTATTACCTTAAGTGATGAACTCAATATGTGAATTTCTTTATGTATGACCTGCAAGAGTAAGTCTAGTGGATAGTTAGGCATGCCTAATAGAGTCTTTTAGCTGCAGCCTCAGTTCTGTTTGGACCCCGATCAAGTCCCCGTCATGTTCGTCGCGAACCCTTATGAATTTTGGATCTTGTTTAAGGTCCCTCCGAAAACTTATTTTGAATGTGATAAAATAAATGGTTTCCCGATTACTACCCGTAGGGTACTGTCTGTATTTGATTCATACCCATAAGGTATTGTCTGTATACTCGTTATCCACTATTGTGAGTCAGTAGGTGTTCTGTTTGCTTTGGTTTGCTTTAATATGATTATCAGAATGTGATATCCGAATGAGCATGATAAGTATGAGAAATCAGTTTATATGTATATCAATGTGGAAATGAGCTTTTGAATGTATGTCTTAATTCTGTAAGCATGATTATATATTTGGCAAGAATATCCGCATTTGTCATATCGTATATGATATGTTTTGACGACCATTGTGAATGGCCGTCCACGCTATTTGTGTGTTCCTCACTAGGCATTATCGCTTAGCACGGTTTTTATCCGTGCAGGTGCGGAAGGCGTTTTGCTTTGGGAGAGTCACCTCTAGTCAAGCCAACATATAAGGGATTAGTGTTAGGGCTATTTTTTTGTAATAGTTATGATGATTCTTTTTGTAATAGAACTCTCTTTGTATCAGTAATTTTGTAAGCTTCCGCTCTTGTTTATTTTGGATACGTAATTCTTTTGCTTGGAAATTGATTAGAATATTATTGTAATGATTTTGTTATATTAATGTATGATCAGTTGTTGCTTCTCTAAAGTTTTAATTTCCGCTTTATTTACGTATGTTTATATTGTATGAATGTTTGCTTTGTATCGATCTATCTGGTGTGACACCCCTACTCCTATGGCATCTCACTCCTCTCCGGATGGGTTCGCTTACGTATGGATAGGGGTTGTTACAGGCCATCCAGAGTAACGGCGAAAATAAGAAGTCAGGCGCACATGAAGCTGATATCCTCATCCGCTAACTCACCAATCTAGTAGTGCCCTCATCGAGGGATGTGAATGAATGCTGTCGCTGCCGAGGAAGAAAATGACTTAGTGAATGCTGGCTAATCACCCTGGGAGGAGGCTCTAATAGTAGTTTTAGCTTCTCCTATAGCCATATCTGGAAAAAAGGAAGAAAAGCAAGGGAATTCCAAAAAAAAAGAAGCAGCCAAAAGGGATAGGGTCCACTCTGGGCAAAAATAAGGCATAGGGTTGTGTGAAAATCCGAAAGGATGCATTTCCCACTAAGAAAAGCTAGTATAAATCCACAAGGGACTCACTACCTTTTAAAATAATGACTTACCTAGAGTAATAAGGGGCTCCCAGTAAAGGTGGCAGAGGGATTGGCACAAGTAGAATCTAAGCCTAAGATCGTCTTGGAAAGGATCAGTGAAAAGTGAGTCAGCCCACGGTGGAAACCATCCACAATTATGAATAGCTGGAGATCACCGGTCGACTCCTCAAAGGTCATAGTGAAATATCTCTCGAGCCAAAACAAAATAATAATGCCAGCCTAGTACGTGGGAACATCTAAAAAACCCTCCAACGCCTCGATCAATGATCCTAAAGCAAAAGTGGGGCCCTGAGAGACAAGTTTAGCCACAATGAAAGGAGGGATACCTAAGACCAATGCGATGTCCCTCACATGAATCGTACCACAACTTGAGATGTAAGGTAGTGTACTGTAACACCCCATCGCCGTCCCCGTTGGAAGGACGCCGACGGACGCGCTACACGACGCTTACACATACAGATATGCATATGCACAACACGGAAGCATACTTAATACATAACATACATACAGAAATACGGGTTAATTAAAAACTTACCTTGACTTACCTTGCGGTACAGACTGAACATGCAATAACTCACGCACATGCAGGCACTAAGCAAAAGCATACACAGAAGCATACATATCACCATTCAACGGAAGCATAATCGAAATAATAAAACAAAGGAAAACTAATCATAAAAACATACTAACTATTACATTCCCAAAAGAAAACTCAAGATTTAAACATAATTAATTACATATACAATACTACAGAATTACAAAAGCTGAAATACAGAAGCTGAACAAAATACAGAACTTCTAACTCCTACGTGGCCGACCTTGCAGAAGCGCGACTCGAACAGAACCAAACCTGCCACCTGCACGGAAAGGAAATCCGTGCTAAGCGATAAACGCTTAGTGGGGAGAACACACCAGAATATGGACGGCCATTCACAATGGTCGCCGAAGTATAACACAATCAAATGACAAATGCGGATACTCATAACAAATATGATCATGTTGGCATAGTAAGGCATTCATTCGATAACTCACAATCAAACCATAAACTCATGTCCACGATAGACCAAAACAGACATAATACAATACACGTTACAAGCATCATCATGCTGAACTACATACTATATCACATGCATAAACCTACATGGGTAGCAAGTATCAACATCTTACCGTGCAGAGTCACATGAGCTTTACACATGCAATTGACATAACTAAGCACCCATGCGTGAACCGACAACCCGTTCATCATGTGAAGAATGCTAGCTAAACAACATACTTTGACATACTAAACACACACACTAGTCAAAAATCCAAGGTACAACATTTAGAGTATCACAATACCGCTGCGCAACTGTAATATATTAAGTATCATGCAAAAACACTCTGATAGCGGAGACTGAAAGCATAACCACATAACATTACATTCATATCATCATCATGCAGAAAGTACAGTTAATCATTGCATACTTACCATCACAACTGCTTCAGTTCACATGCTAATATATATAACAAAATTATGCTTAAGTCATATACTTAAATACATCACTCGAATCATTTCAAAGCATTCAGAAACTTATAACAAATCACATGACCAGTATGGATAATCATGTTAGATATAAAAATCATGCTTACTTATTACAGACATACCTTCTGAAGCCCTTAGTCACATTCATATACATATAAACCGATTTCTGAAATCCTTATCATAATCAATCGGATATCATATTTTGATAGCTATTTCAAAGTAACGAGTACAATATGCAAAGGCTAAAACATAATCCATATAAACATGCTCATATAATAAAACCATACAATCAGTATTTCCTAATCATATTCATTCAGAAATAATCCGATATGCATTACATCGATATACTCATTCAGATAATCCATTTATAGCCAAATCAGATAAGAGCAGTTCAAATAAACATTCAAAGAACACCTGCTGACTCTAGGTAGTGGATAACGAGTGTACAGACAGTACTTTCCGGGTACGATCCGATTACAGAAAGTACGTTACGGGTATGAATCGATTAAACCATTATACTTTAACTTTCACAGATATTTTCAAAAGGGACCTTAAACAAGATCCAATACAGAAAAGGGTTCGCGAGGAACCAAACGGGGACCTGATCGGGGTCCAAACAGAACTATGGGCTGCAGCTAACAGACTCTATTAGGCATGCCTAACTATCCACTAGACTGACTCTCGCAGGTCATGCATAAAACAATTCACGCTTAGAATCGCATAACTCATAAATATATATATACATCATGCATAAACTAGAGAATAATAGACATATAAATATGCTCATACAATTCCCATTGCAAAACATAATACAGTCAATATACTTTAACATTTAAACAATGTTCTAAAGCATGCCAAGAATCAGGTAAAGAAGCACTACCATGCCAATGATTATCAATACAAAATCTTAATCATGCATTAGGTGCAGATACTAAGCATAAATCATGCATAGTCCAAATTACATTTAAACATAACACATTGAGTTCAAAGGCTAAAGCATAATATCAATCATACTTAATACAAGTCCTATTTTGGAGCATGCAATAATTCAATCAATAACATTCTAGCACTACTCTTCATACTAAAGCATGTCAGGAACACATGTGGAATCATATTATGCCAATGAATAAAAATTCATGGAATGATATGAAATACTCTTAAGTATGGCAGATTATTCTAAGAGAAGAATCCAATCAAGGATATGCATAACATAATGCTAATCACAACTAAAAATAGGCTAACCATTCAGATAAGATAGTACACAGTAGAGGAAAAGGCCATAAAAGCATTTGAAAGTCATTTTATAATAAACTAGTCACGGGGGAACAAATCAAAACAGAAAAGGTCATACAAGATCATACAAGAACACATAAAGGTATGACAAAAGTAATACAGTAGTACATCACCATACAGAAGAGATAGGAAATTCATTTTGGTTAAAACTGGGCAAAATCAGAAAATGGGGCTGAAGAGGGGTCGGTCACGAGCCATGTCACGACTCGTGACTGGCCTCAAAGGAAGGTCACGAGTCGTGACCTAGTGTCACGCCTCGTGACCTACAAGAGAGTCACGGGACGTGACTCTATGTCACGCCTGGCTCCTCACAAGAGTCACGAGTCGTGACTCTATGTCACGAGACGTGACTCGCCTCTCACAAGGCAGTCACGCTTCGCGACTGGGGGTCACGCCTCACGGCTTCGTCCAGCCCGCCTAGAAGTCACGCGTTGTGACTGGGACGCAGAGTCACGTGGCGTGACTGAGAGTCATGCCTCGTGACTTGTCTCTCTCAGGGAAATCACGACACACTGGAAATGGAAAATTATACAGAAACGCGATTTCCCATTTCCAGCTTACCCAGAATTCAAAGAACTCGATAAATCATTTTCAATCTGATTCAAAACACATCCAAACTCATCTTACCTTACAGTCGATCTTCCAAACATCATAAACAAGACAATTGCAGTTAATTCAACAATCAAACAATCAAAACCATGCTTAAACACATTTAATCCATTTAAGAACATAAACCCTAACAGTTACAGTAAGTTCAAAACCTAAGCTCAGAACTTCAAATTCAATCCTTAACATGCATTACTAACACATCCACTCACGTAATCATGCATATACACATTCCAGAACACATCAATTTCCAGAAATTAGACCATGCAAACACATTATAAGCCTAGTGAGAAATAGGGCAGAGACAATCAACTGAGATTGAAGAACAGAGAAGTTCAAAACGTTGCATGCATTCAAACACTCCCAAACCTGGAAATGACGATCCAAAATCAGCTTCAAGATCAATCCTCAATCCTTTCCTTGCCTTTACTTTGCTTCTTCATCATCAAACACTTGCACAAACAAAACCCACAATTACTCTTCAAAACCCTAACTCAACCAAAACCAGGAAAAGATGAAGAAGAACAGTACGTAGAAACCTTAACCCAACTTACCTTTTCAAGCAAAGCACAACTCCACCAAGCCAAACACAACTCCAAGCCAAATGAGAAAGAAAGGAAAAGCAGAGAAAGGAGAAGAGAAGAAGAAGGGAGGGCGTGAGAGGAGAGAATGAACGGGAATGCTATCTGTGTTCTCCCTCTCTTCCTCTTTCCTTTCTTCTTTTCTTCATTCAATGCCCACCTAACAAGCCCCACATGGCAGATCCTAATTAGACCACAAACTCCACTAAGACTATTCCAAATCCATTAATGCTCTTAAGTCCTTAGACAAATAACACTTCACTCACTTACACATTTCTTTCCTTACAAACTTAATTATCTTTTCAATTAGGTCCTTAACACTCCAACTTTCTCAAGCACAAATTATTGAAATACCCTTCCGATCCCGACTTAGCATGCACAATCCGACCAAGGCTATTTTGGGATGTGACATGTACCGGGTGGAAACCTCATGCCGATTATCGCGGCAAACTCTTCTATCATGGGGCATAATTCTTTATAAGTGAACCTAAAGACATGGAAATGGGGGTCCTAGAAGCGAGCTGCTGCTAGCAAAAGATTTTGGTCCACTCTGACCCTCCTCAGGAATCTCAAGCCAGAATATGGGGTCAGAGTGATATTTTCGTAGGTTCAGGGATATTCAAGAACCCGGTGCAGCTTACTAAGGATAGGAGACAACAATTTTTCAAAATTTCAGGGCAGAAATTAAAAATAAATGGGAAAGAAAAGAAGAAACGAAGAAAAGAGGAAAAACTTGGAAAAGGGAGCTTTGGTTAAAGTCCAAGGAAAAGAATGCACAAAATTCGAGGAAAAGAGGTGTATTTAAAGAAAAGCCACGATAAACGGGTTGTCCCCATCGGTTGACCGAGGCACGTCCAACCCGTCGATCAACCTGCTGACCATCTGGTGGATTTCCTTCTGTATGACTCATGCATTTCACGTGCATAAACATTTTACATGCATTTGTGCCATTTTAATTTTACAAGAAATCAAATTTGATGGAAGCAACTGAACACGAAAATCATGGGGGCAAAATATTCAGGAAGTATTTTGAAATCTAAGAAAAATAGAAAGGAGAAAAGGAAAAAGGGGAATTTTGAATGACCGACGGGGAGCCAGTCGTTTGGTCCTCTGATGGGGAGCCCGTCAGTAATGCGAGGCCTATATAAACTGCATGGTTATGACTTTTCCCTTCCTCCTTTTCTTCTTCTTTCTTCTCTAGCTTGAAACCGATGCACCCACTCAGATTTTTTTTAATTTCTCCTTCGTTTTTCGTCTATTGTGCCTGCCATTTGTGCCAAAATGATCCTCTCACCACTGTGTACTTCCAGGACTAAATTTTTTGCTGTGTTTTTGCATTTATTTTTAGTGCATTTCGTTAACCACCAGGTTAGTATTGGATTTCATTGCAAAAATTCAAATTAAACGCAGCGAAATATAAATCGAAACCCAAAAAAGATCCATGTATTTTCAATTGATTCAAAAGGAGGGATTAAGAGTTACCAACCTTTTCAATGCAGGAAATCAAAATTAACTCCTTAATTCGGACTACAGGCACTGCTTCAATCATGAATGCCCTTTATCGGTATCCACACGCACGAACCGACGAACAAATTATCGCAGGGGTGCTAGCTCCTTTCACGTGCGACTGGATTTTTCTGTGTTTATCTTTCTCAAAGAAATGTGGCGGCTAGGGTTTCTCAAAATTTCCTCTCTTAGAAAAACGTAATTAGGAGAAAAAACATGAATCAAATTCCTTAAACATATATCTATTTATATATGTAAACCCTAGAGAGATAAATTAGGGATATTATCTCTTATTCAAAAATAAGATATATATATATATATATATATTTATATATATATATATATATATATATACACATATATTTATTTATTTCTTATTCAAAAATAAGAAATATCATATGTAAATATATTTATATATCATTACGAAATTTAAATATAAATACCCATATCTATATAATTTCATAATACCTTAATTAAAAGCCAATCTATTCACTGTGGTCTTGGTGTGTGAATAGGTTTATATTAAGTCGGCAGTGGGCCGAATTCCACAATAGGCCCACAAGTCATCATTGGTATCTAGCAAGACATTATGACTACGCAAATAATATAAATATCGTAAGTTCGATTTTAACCTGACAACAGAACAGGTTATTATCCTTTTGTCACATTATATCTCATTGAACATAAGTCATGGTCAATGTTAAACTTATATTGTTCAAACATTTAATTTCCCGATCACAAAGTAGACTAATAAATTCAAATGACATTGATCACACTATCAATTCATTCGAGCATGGCCATGCATTTTACAGTCCTACTTATCGAGGGGCCCAAAAGATATCTCTCTCATAAAAGAGGGATAAATTCCATCTTGATTATTCACTTTCCTCCGCATAATTCTCATTATGTCCGATCATCAACTTTATAATTATCCGATTAAAGATAATGTTTGATTATGTCAAAACATAATGTTCCTTATGTAGGAAACCGTGATAACCTCAGGTCAAAGGATTCAATAACTTATCTATTATAAGATCACTTATGACACTATCCCATGTAGTGATCTCACAGTGGGTCTATCCAGTACCTTATTCTCTAACAAGTACCTATAGATTTGATTTACATCATCATATATAATCATCCCATGATTATCAATGCAAATCTATACTAGTCTTAATTTATCTTTATGCCCTTTAGTGATAAATGACTAGGGACGACATGAATAACATGGTTATTCATAAACATTACAATAATGTAACATGCCAATAATATTAATGTGAAGAAAACCATTATATAAATGAAAATGTAATGATTACATCAAGGTCCAAATATTTGGCCTAGGACATAACTACTAACAGTTAGTTTTGTAACTTTTTCTTACATCTTCTTTCCTTTTTTACTTAAATTTTGATTCTGAATGCATGTTAGAGATGTATGCTCCGAAATGTAGGGAAAATCCTACTCTTTTGTTTGCTACAAAACTGAACCTTATACTAGGAAGTAAACAATAAATAAAAGTTAATGTATGCACAAATAAGACAGTATAGTAAAGTATGCACACTTCACTACTTAGAAGTATGAAATAATTGTTCAACTAGTCGTTAGTTGCTTTATAGAACTTTTGCACTTTTAAAATTGTTACTTGGGGCCTGATGCCTATCCTTTTTTTGTGAAGGAAGTTGGGCACTTCCATGCTGAGATGCTGGCAAAAAGTTTTTGGGTAGGCACATTTTAACTGAAATGCTACCGAAATTTTCTAAATTTTGCTTAGCTTACTTACGATTATTGCATAAAGCTAACTCTATTTTTTTTAGGATGCCTCCACAATGTCATGTCCCCAAGAATTAGCCCGAGCCTCGGGCTCCCGAGTGGATGAGTCCTAACTCAAGAAGAGGTTTCAGGCGCTAGCTCACGTGCAGTTCTGCACCAGCTGGTACATCTCTAGGCCATTCCTCTAATACATGGGGATATGGCACGAGGTCGATGCATTACTAGAGGTAGCAAGATGGATTGAGTTCCCTCGACCTTCCTTTCAGACATATCCGGAGGTCACAAAGGAGTTTCTAGCTACTCTTCACTACAGGGGATTTCAGAGATCGGACTAAGAGGAAGGGGTCATTCAGTTTTGGATCAGGGGAGTCCACTATAGTATGACATGCCGGGTATTTGCACAAGCCATGGGGCTTTCGCATGCAGAGTATGTGATGATACCATAGAGAGCTGTTCAGAGGTAGCACTAGGAGGCTATCGCTATACCAGGGGTAACCTATGACCATGACACGGAAAAGAGCGTGATGCTCTCATCATAAGCATTGAGGTACGTGCACAGGGTGATTTTTAGCTCGTACCTGCGTGGGGCAGGCAACCCTAGGTGAGTCAACGGGGCAAAGATTTGGAGCCTATGGGCTATGGTGGTAGGTCTGTACCTTAACATTAGCCATGAGATACTGGCTAATTTTGTGAGAGTGGTACAAGGGATGGCCCCTTATATATATGCTGGAGGCGTCATTACTAGGTTGCTAATTCATTTAGAGTAGAGGTTCCTTTGGCCACCTTTGGGCTTTATCTAGATAACGATATTGTTGTAGACCTGGCTATTGACCAAATAATGGGGATCGATGAGGCCATCTAGATGGTCGATGAGTCAGTCATTGCTCTTCAATTTTGGGTGTGGAGGCACTAAAGAACTCTATACCCACAATATCCGGGTCTATCAGGGAGCTAAGGGAGCAGACCGAGACTAGGCATATGAGCATCAGAGGTACATCCGTTCCCCAGACCTCAGCTCTAGTCCAGGCCTTCACACAGCTGGGCAGAGTGATTAGTGAGACCCTCGGGTTCTTCAGGACTAGCGCTTAACTGTTCTTATATGGGTGGGCTCGAATCCAATTTCTGCGGGCCTCCCAAGCAATGCATCAGGCAGCACCATGGTCTCCACCACCAGTCATCATCCTCCCATAACCAGTTGCGGGAGCCGGGCCATCACCTCCTAGCAGTCAGCCTCCTACCTCTAGAGCCGGACTGTCTACCTCTAGGGCAAGACCACCCTCATCTGGCGCTTAGCCTATCCATGTGTCAGCGATCATATGTCATGTAAACCGGATAGTGGTTAGCAAGGACATGCCGTACATATCGGATGGTGGTCATTAAAATGATTGGAAATGTAACACCCCAAATCGGGCCTAGTCGGAATGTGCATGACAAGTCGGGATTTTAAAGGTAAATCAGTAATTTGCACATGAGAATATTGGACATTAAGGAATTTAGTGCAACAATTAGTCTAATATGTTAATTGGAGGAAGAATCAAGTGAAGTGTGAGTATGGTAACCAAGGTATTAAAATATCTACCAAGGTGATTATATGGTGCATGTGTGTGTATGGTGCCTTGGTATTTGAAAGTCAAAGGAGGAGTTAAGTGGGTTTTATCTAGGGACTAAAGAGTAAAAAGACAAAGATATTTGATTTGGACCTATAGGAGGTGGCCATGTGGAGTGGGCAACTAATGGGAAATAAGAAAAAGGAAAGAGAGAGAGAGAGGGAAGGCATATTACGTTCTGCTCTTCTCCTCCTCCTCCTTGTTCTTCTTTCTTTTCTTTTCCATGGATTTTGCTCTTCTCCATGGCTAGGCGTGAGTTGGTGTCTTGGTGTAGATTGAAAGCAAGATTAAAAAAAAAGTAAGTTGGGGTTTTAGGGTTCCTGCGTTTGGGTTCTCCTTCTTCTCCTTTTTCTTTTGGTTTAGTGTGAGTTAGGGTTTTGGATTAAGAGTAACTCTTGGGTTTTGGCTTGTGCTAGCTTTGATTGGCAAGAGGAAGCTTAAAGGCAACGAAAAGAATAAGGATTAAAGCTTGAAGAAGTGTGGGTTGTGCTTCAAAAGAGGTTTGGGAGTGTGTGTATTGTGATTTCAGTTTGAGTGCTCTGTTTTGTCTTATTCTCACTTAGATTGTGTATGGTGTTATTTCTAGAATTTTGAGTGTCTTGGCGTGTGTAAATACATGATTTTGGGTTGGGTAATTGTTCTAGGAATGTATGCGTAGTGATTAAGAAAGGTGTATGTTAATTTTGGTATGAGAAAAACTTGAATTGGATAACCCCTGTTTCTGTGTTCTTGATCTACTATTTCTGTGATTTCTTTGATTTAATTGTTACACCTTGTGTTAATTGAGTGTGATTTGATCATGAGCATAATGATTGGGTGTTGTTTGAAAGGTTTTGAAAATGGTTTTGGAAAAGAAGAGCTTTCTGCATTTCTGCTGGAAATGGAAAATACGCTTCTGTCGTGAGCGCGATGCTTGTCGCGATCGCGACAGAATCGCATTATTCACTTCCATGCGTAGCGAGCTGTTGTGTGTTCTTCTGTGTTGTGAGGAAAGAGTCACGAGTCGTGAGAGGAGATCACGACTCGTGAGCCCTCTCTCTTAGGAAAGAGCTCCGTCATGAGTGGGGACCAAGCATCACGACGCGTGACTTCTCTCTTTTGTGAGAGTCACGTCACAAGTCGTGATGGGGGATCACGACTCATGACCCCTAGAGCTCCGCCAAGCGTCACGACGCGTGAGAGAGTCCCGTCACGAGTCGTGATGGGGGTCACGACTCGTGAAACCTCTTTCTGGTGGGTGTGAGGCAGTTCAGTCACGATTCATAACTGCGTACGCAACTCGTGACTAGCCTTCTTCCCCTCTTTTACTGTCGCGAGCGTGACACAAGTCGCGATCGCGACAGTGAGCCTCCCTCCTGCCTGTTTTGTCCTGCTTTGCCTAGAAGTCTTCTTCCTTCTCTTTCGCATGGCTTTTCACACTATGTAAATTATGTTTTGTTTTTTTATGCTAGTGTATTAATGTTTTTGACTTGTGTTTATAGTTAATGATATCGTCTAATGTAAAATGGTTTCGTCCATCATTTTGTAAAAATTTCAAATGTATCTTTTTCAGCTTTTTTTCCTTTGTTTTGAATTCTTTAGCCTTATTTTATGAATTATTCATTGGCAAATGACATACATGGGTATTTTAATTTAGTCAAACAATAAATATTATGTGTAACATTTTATATTACCCTTTGTTGAATACTATTGGGCTGTTGGTATGTTATTTGATGATTGTTGGATTTAAACTATATAATTTGGATTGAGATAGGTTTTAGAATACTGAATAGTGCTAAATTGTATTGATTGAATTATATCACCTACTTCATAAATGAATATATGTATTTGTTTACTATACTCTGTAGTATGTATGATTAAATATGTTATTTGACTTGAAACATGCTTTGGTTTATGCTTGACCTGCTAGAGTCAAGTAAGTGGATAGTTAGTGTAGATACCGGGTCTTGAGGCAGTCTAGGTCAGAGTTACCCGATGAAGAGATCTATGTTGGTTTCCGGATAAATGGATGGAATTCGGAGATTTTTGTCTTTCGGTTTCACAAGGATTAAAATCTTTTTCTCTATAGCGTGAGGTTTTGAAAGAGTTTGGGAAAGTTTAGTTGAAAATGGAAGTTTTGCTCCACAGACGGGATGACCGTCTGAGGTAGGGATGACCGTCTCTACTTGGGGTGATCCCCGTCTCTATGCATAGTAGGGACGACCCATCTCTAGCTGGGGACGGACACGTGTCTGAGTAGGGACGCCCGTCCCTAGGCCCGCGTTACAGCCCGTCTGTAGCTAGGGACGGACACGTGTCTGAGTAGGGACGCCCGTCCTTAGTCCCATGTTATGGCCCATCTGTATCCAGATTTCCACACGTGCCCTTAGTAGGGACACCCATTGGTAGTTGCAGGGATGCCCGTCGGTAGTGGATCTGATCAGATAACGCCGAATTTGATAAAATTTTATCTAAAATCTTTGAAATGGGGATAGATGTTGGTTAAAAATTGAATTTTAATACTCCTTTTAGAATTCAAACTTTAAACTGATGGTTATCTTATTTTTTTATCTCCAAAATTCTATAAATTGGGAAGAATAATTCATTTTTGGGGGTTAGAAAATTTTACAAATTTTGTTTGGGAAAAAGTGACAAATTTTTGGGGGAGAAAATTAACCACTTTTTGAGAGATTGGAATTTTTTTTTATAAAAGGTTTTTTTGTGAGCAATCTACAAAAAATCTATAAAATTTCAGTTTATTTTTAGGATTTTGTTTTGATAAAAATTCTTCCAATTAATTGATTTGCTCAAATTCTTCTTATGAATTAAGCCAATTTGAGGTAACGAAGTTCATTCATTTCCATCAATACAGCTAATTCAAACATTTGATCGCTATTAAATTTTTAAGAAGGAGAAATACAAATTTTCTTACTTTGATCTAATTTATTTTATCCTTGTGGAGTGTGCGGGGACTGAAGCCATTATATATTCACCCAAAAAGGTAAAATTCGAGGGTAAACATTCTGGATTAATACTTGTGTGATTTGATTAGCTTATATTAATTGTTTTCGTTTTTTTCGTTTTTGTATTTTTTAACTCATTTCTTTTAAAAGTTTCCTATTATTTTTCTTTTCTTTCGTTTATTCACCAATTTCGACACTGACATGTTTATTCCTATGAGTTATTCTCTGACAATTTGGATTTGGAGTTGTAAACGATGATGGTCGAGCCAATCTGACGATTTCCATACGGGTTCTTTCTTCACTCTTGCCTTTTATTCATGTTATTATTAAGATTATTTCAATGTCGTTAAAGTGAAAAGGGCCAAATATTTTATAGTAATTAATTTGGCATTTTTCCTAAATACAAATGGGACCAATGTCTCAATTTTCTCTATCCAAAATAAAATCATCACATTGAAAAGTGTTTTATAATAAATATGCATGCGAGGACCAATGTCCTCATCATTAATGAATACCCCGATTTATGCATGATTCGTATTTTATTTACAATGGGGGTTGTATTCTACCCCCTAGTTTTATTGTAATTTATTTTGAGAATGTTTATTTTAATAATGCTTTACTTATTGCTTTTGACGTGAATGATTACGCTTCATTAAATGCATCGTGTGGAAAGTTGGTGAAACAATGAATTCAAAACTTAATCATAATATTGATCAAGGTATAAATAAATGAGAAGTCCCGAACTCACTCTGGTCTTTGGGGCTCAATGAGGCGAGAGGTCTAGGACTTCCAAGACACCTCTTGAGTCTCACCAAAAGACTTAAATTTACAAATTCTAAGCTCCAGGGGGTAGTGGCTGAGACCTCCAAGATCTCTCTGGCTTGCCCAAGATGGATATGTATGTGCCGTCTTAGCCTCGCTGAGGCTAGACGACCCTCCCCAATGTTCTATTGGGTGGCGGCTCCAAGAAATCTCATTGTTGCCCAAAATAGACGCAGCTTGTAAATACCTTACAAGTTTTAATGAATCCCATCTTGATCGCCCTAAAGTGGGCTTTCGGGAGGGCACGAGCTTCGACGCGCGTCATAGTGGTGACTCCACTGGGGACATACTCGAGACTTGGATTCGAAAGTACCTTGATTAAAAATTGTAATTGAGTTTTAGTTTAAAAATTTCACCTTCTTTCAAAACTGTATTACATCTCATTAGAGCCTTAGATCTACGCTAGTTTGGTCCCTCTTTTAGCCCCGGTGCGTTCCCGAAGCACGACTCTACGTTCACTCAATATAGGGAAGTGTTAAGGATAATCACCAGCCCAAGCCTCATACCATCATGGTATATTAAATGGTGACCCAATTGGTCATTACACTCGTGATGAGCTAGACCCGTTGGCAGGGACCATGCTTGGGTAGCCCTAAAGTAACACCACCTTTTGACTAAAGCTCATGTATGGAAATAGTTACTTCCCCTAGGTGGTATGAACCTTAATACCTTGTTTGCTATATGGATCTGTTTGCTATATGGATCATTTTGTATTGGACAAACCCAAATAATCTGATTGGTCACCTAACCAAAGGCTTTCATGCCCCGAATAGGCCCATGTCAACTTATTCGGGCTGCCTAAATACATAACGATCATAACCCATTCGCTTGTGCATTAGTTAGGATAGGTTATGCTGCCGGTTTTCCACCGTGTACCATGCGCGTCCATCGGGTCCCCTATTAACCCATGGATCAATCCCACCTAAGAAAGAGATTATGGCCTCGTGTGTGGGAGTAACAAGGTTGGAAGGACCTATGTGCTTGCATGTGGTTTGTAAATGTTGCATAGCATGATCATGCATCTAAGCACATTCATGCATCATCCTGACCCTTTATGTTTTTCAGCCATCATAGATCGCCTAGGTGGACAAGAGGGTCTCAGGGGCGACTACGTAGAAATCCATTCTTCGAGTTACCAAAAAGGATAGAGTATCCGGGCACTTCTTCTGAAACCAGCTACGCTACTTCAGGTCAGTTTTCTTTACCTGAAGAAATGGCAAATTCACCAAGAGGGGCAGATGCCACCAGGGCAATGGTAGCAGAACAAGTGGGCCGAAGGCTTAAAGAGTTTGAGAACCGTATGATGGCGATATAGCCACTTTGGGTCAGCAAGCGGCCCCGCAAAACCCACCACCTCCTCTTATGAGAAATAATGAGAGGGGGGAGGTCAGAGAAGACCCCCAAGTGTAAATTCACATGCCACCAGTAAACCTAAGAGCTACTACCTCAGGGGCATAAAGGGGAAGACCGGTCCCAAGGCTAGATGATGATTGGGAAGATGAAGAATATGAGGAGCATATGTCTGAGAAAGGGAAAGCCCTACAAACTGAAGAAGCCATCTGGAAAAAGATGGAGGAGAAATTTGAAGTAATGACAAGAATGCTAACAAAGGGTCAAGGAATGAACCTGGAAGACAAGGAGTTAGAAGGAGAGGATCTAGTCCCAATGAACTTTAAAATGCTGGATGTTCCAAAGTTTGATGGCACTTCCATGGCACACATAAAATAGTACTCGCTGGTAATGAAGGGCACCACTTTCATAAAAAAGTAAAAGATTGAGTACTTTTGCTTGAGTTTGATTGGCCCAGCAATAGATTGGTACCATGGGCTCGATTGCCGAACCAAGGAGGACTAGGATTTATTGACGGAGGAGTTTTTAAGGCAGTACGACTGCATTACAAGGATGGAAGTGACCTTGAAGGACCTAGAGCTGTTACAGCAGAAGGGAGGCGAGTCCTTCCATGAGTATCTACCCGATGGAGGAATCGAGTGATGGAAATGAAGAGGAAACCAGATACTCAGGATCAAATACGGCTATTCATCAAAAATTCAAGCCCGTATTTGAGAGAAGGATTGAGGAAGAAAGGATTGAAGGACTGGGAGTCTCTGAAGGACATCGCCATTGAGGCCGAGGGGGTGTACCTTGTTAGGGGAGTACCTTATTAGGAGAGCAGCTAATGAGAACTATCCCAAAATGGGTGGCAGTAGCCAGGGGGCAAGTAGACCAACAGGTTTCGCTAGTGGCGCTCGAAAGACTACTGAGGTATCAGCTGCTAATGCTACCCCAAGGCATTTTTCCAATATTGGAAGGTCTTTATCATGGGTGCTGAGAAGACTGATAAAGGAGGGTAAGTTACAGTGTATGCCACCTAAGCCTGCTAGAACTCAAAGCACACCAGGACATAAGGATGACGAGTATTGTGCATATCATCAACACACTGGGCACATATTTGATAACTGTAAGATGTTGAGGTACGCAATCCAAGATCTAATTGACTCAAAATAGATCACCGACCCAGAGAAGAGAGGAGGTCAAAAGAAGGCTAGGTACAACAGTATGCCCCCACCAGTGAATATGATCGGGTCCAGTTTACCCGAAAAGTTTGTGTTAAATGAATTATACGGCAATAATACCCACACTGCTGTCATGAACCTCAATGAGGGCAGTGAAGAAGGGCTTCCGGCTGCAGTGATCGATTGCTGGTCCTCTGATGATAGTGGAACTGCAAATGATAATTCTGAAGTATTTTCCGACCTATGGAACTCGGAGGAGGGAGGAGAAGAAGCAAAGAAGAAAGAAGTAGGAGCTGTGACCCAGAGCGGATGGGTAGCCCCAGAAGTTGAAAAACCCCAGGAGCCGGTTGAGGGCAGAAAGGGAAAAGAGCCAGAAGAAGATCTGATTGTTAAGCAACTAAAAAAGATACCGGCTCAGATCTCCATATGGGATCTTTTGAGACAGTCGTCATCGCATAGGCAGAAGGTGATAGAGGCTTTATGCGAGGCAACTGTGGCAACAACTATCTCACCTATGGAACTTTTGGATGCAGTGAAAGGAGGATCAGGAGAAAATGTTGTTTTTACCAGTGCTGATTTGCCGGCAGAAGGCTGTAACCATAATCGCCCTCTGTACATAAGAGCACAGATTAACCAAAAGCACACTACTTGCGTAATGGTAGATGATGGCTCTTTAATAAATGTGTGCCCACAGGTGGCAATGGCGGCTTTTGGGTTAACAGAGGATATGTTAGCCAAATCTGATCTCACCATCACGGCATATGACAACTCGTGTAGACATGCTTCAGGGAAATTCACGGCAGTAGTGAACACGGGGCCCGTAGAGTCAGAAGTGGAGTTTGTGGTACTGCCTATACCCGCCAATTTCTCAGTTCTTTTAGGTAGACCATGGTTTCATAAGTTGGGTGGAGTCCCCTCTACACTTCACCAGATGGTAAAGATACCTCATGAAGGCCAGATTGTGACTATAAGGGCTGCATGAGAGAATCAGGTTTCAGTACTGGAGATTGCTAGGCAGCCGTTTAGTGGGTTTCATGTTGCCATAATAGGCGAGGAAGAGCAGAAGGAAGAAAGCCCCCAGGTACTGAATATGATGAAAAAGATGTCGTTCCTTCCTGGCACAGGACTGGGCAAGAATTCTTAAGGGATGCCAACAGCTGTTACCACCAAGGGCCAAAAGGACAAAAGGGGTCTAGGATACACAGGTGTTGTAGAAAGGGGTGAGAAGTCGAAAATGGACATTCCTCATATCCGAAAGACTTTTGTGCCAGCGACCGCAGCATGTGCCTATACAGGGGAAGATGAACTGCAGTGGCTGGATGGAAGGTTGTGCCAGGGTTTGAGGTCTTCAATGATGTCTATGACTGGGACATTGTATCGATCAAGCCAGCAGAGGGCTTTTGGGATGAAGAAATCATGACCAGTAGGACAATTTGGGACCGTGAGATGCCTGAAGAAGTAATGACTGAGTAGATGGTAGCCACCCAGCTGAAGGGGAAAGCAAAGGTAGAGGAAGCCATGCAGGAGTTGATTGGGGAGCCTCCGAAGAGCCGAAGTGATGCAGGACCATCAACCGCGGCAGATGCGCAAGCAGAGGAGGAAGAGGAGAATAGTTTAGATTTTCTTTTTGCTCCAGAACTTTTCAATGATGTTAATGACAATTTCAATCTTATTAATAAATTGAATGATTTTGCTTACTTGTGTGATGTTTCTGATGATTTCACTATGCATAATCATGATCATCCATCCATTTTTGATATTGATTCAACTCATGCTACTCCATTTAATCTTGGAAGCATAGAAAATCCCAAAGAAATTTTGATAGCATCAAGTATAACTCCTAAAGAGCGAGAAAAATTTGAGAGAATCTTAAAAAAATATGAAAAAGTCATTGCCTGGACCTACGAAGATATGCTAGGGATAGATCGGGAAGTTGCAGAGCATGCTATTCCTACATATCCTGACCACAAACCCGTTAAACAGAAGCTGAGAAGGCTTAGGCCAGAATGGGCGGATAAAGTGAAGGAGGAGATTCACCAGCAAATCAGAGCCAAATTTTTGGTTGAGGTGCAATATCCAACTTGGCTGGCCAATGTTGTCCCCGTAGCCAAAAAGAATGGCAGATTATCGGGACTTGAATAAGGCCTGTCCAAAAGATGACTTTCTATTGCCCCATATAGATGTGCTGATAGACAGCGCCGCTGCTTGCGAGATGTATAGCTTTGGAGATGGTTATGCGGGCTACAATCAAATTCTCAATAAAATAATTGACCAAATTAAGACAGCGTTCATCACGGAGTGGGGGACCTATGCTTATCGAGTAATGCCTTTTGGCCTAAAGAATGCAGGAGCCACTTATCAGAGGATGGCGACAAAAATTTTGAATGACCTGATCCATAAAGAAGTGGAGGTATACGTGGACGATATGATGATCAAGTCAACCACTAGAGAAGGTTATTTTGAAGCCCTGGAAAAGTTCTTCTTAAGGATAGACAAGTATAATCTGTGGTTAAATCCTAAGAAATGTATCTTTGGTGTTACCTCAGGGAAGCTTCTAGGACACGTGGTTAGCCAGAGGGGTATTGAGATTGACCCGGACAAGGTTAAACCATCAGAGAAATGCCAATACCGTAGAAGGAAAAGGATGTGAGAAGTTTTTTGGGTAGGTTGCAATATATCAGTAGGTTTATTGCCAAGCTTACTTCAATCTGTGAACCGATCTTCAAACTACTCAGAAAAGACCAACCAGTAGTATGGAACGAAAACTGTCAGAAGGCTTTTGATACTGTCAGAGACTATCTGCTAAATCCACCGGTGTTAAGACCGCCACAGCCAGTCAGGCCATTGATTTTATACTTAGCTATAGAAGATAGTTCTGTAGGTGCCATGATGGCCCAGGAGGACGAATTTGGAGTGGAATTTGCTGTTTACTACCTTAGCAAGAAGTTCCTGGCCTATAAGGTTAAGTATACAGAAGTAGAAAAGATTTGCCTTGCGGTAATCTTGGCTTCTAAGAAATTAAGGCATTACTTTCATACCTATAGGGTACAGGCAGTAGCGAAGCAGAATCCTTTGAGGTACTTAAAGGAAGCTCCATCTTTACTTGGGAAAATGGGAAGGTGGTTATTATTGCTACAAGAATTCGGTGTGGAGTATATTACTCGAAAAACTATCAATGGGCGTGCAGTGGCTGAATTCCTGGTAGAACACCCAATTCAAGGGGACTCGTACAAGTTTAACTTTCCAGATGAGGAAGTTGCAGCCATCGGAGTTCAAGGTTGGCAATTGCACTTTGACGGAGCCGTGAACAACAAGGGGGCAGGAGTAGGGATCATTTTAACAACCCCGGATGATGAGAATCTCCCTTTGGCCAAGAAATTAAGGTTCAAGGCTACCAATAATGAAGCTGAGTATGAAACGTGTGCCTTTGGGTTAGAGGCATTGATAACCTTAGGAGCAAAAAATGTGGAAATGTTTGGTGATTCCTCCTTGGTGGTCAATCAAATCCGAGGTGAATGGGCCATTAAAGAAGAGAGGCTAATGCCATACATCAAGCACTTGAGAGACCTGAGTAGTCAATTTGAAGTATGTACATTCCGTTTTGTTCCGAGGGATGAAAACCAATTAGCCGACGCACTTTCTACTTTAGTCTCAATGTGGGACGATCCCGAAGGGGTGGTTATGAGGCCAGTTTTGATTTCTAGCTCTGAGAGACCTAGCTTTGAATCTAAATCAGTCACGGAGATAGAAGTAGCGGATGGGAAGCCGTGGTTTTATGATATCAAGAACTATCTAGAGAATGTGATGTTTCCGGAGGGAGCTACTGAAAAAGATCAGAGAATGATTTGCAAGCTATCTACCCAGTTCATCTGCATAAATGGAGCGATGTACAAATGATAGGCGGATGGTATCCAGTTGAGGTGTTTGGATGAGGAAGAGGCTAAGAGGGTGATGGAGGAAACTCATGCCGGAGTATGTGGGGCCCATATGAACAGGTTGACATTAGCCAAAAAAATTATGAGACAAGGATTCTTCTGGCTCACCATGGATAATGATTGCTTTAAGTATGTAAAGCAGTGTCAGTTATGCCAGCAGTATGCAGATTTAAGGCACCTGCCAGTTTCAAAATTACATAATCTAATGTCACCTTGGCCGTTCGCAGCTTGGGGGATTGATATTATTGGGGAAATATGCCCCACGGCCTCCAATGGGCATAGATACATTATCGTCGCCATCGACTACTTTACCAAGTGGGTAGAAGCTGAGTCCTTCAAGAAAGTGGATGCTCGGGATATGGCAAAATTCATAAAGAAGAACTTGATATGTAGATATGGCCTTCCACATCATGTGGTATCTGACAACGGGGTCCAGTTCATGGCCGAAACGGAGAAGTTACTCCAAAATTATAGTATCGAGCACCACAAGTCTTCTCCGTATCGTCCTTAAGCTAACGGGGCAGTTGAAGCCGCCAAGAGGATCCTGGCTAGGATGGTCCAGAATTATAAAGATTGGCCAGAAAAGTTGCCTTTTGCACTATGGAGTTACAGAACAACCATCAGAACTTCAACAAGAGCCACTCCTTATTCCTTGGTATATGGGACGAAAGCAGTATTGCCGGTCGAGGTCGAACTTAAGTCACTAAGGGTGATAATGGAAGCAGAGATTCCGGAGACCGAATGGGCGCAGCAGCGGTTGCAACGCTTGAACATGTTGGATGAGAACAGGTTAAAAGCCTACTATCACAACCAAATCTACCAAAAGAGGCTCGCTAGGTCTTTTGGAAAGAAAGTCAAGAAACATCCATTGAAGGAGGGGGATTTGGTATTCAAACAGATGAGGCCAGGAGCACCGGATATCAGAGGAAAGTTCATACCAACGTGGGAAGGATCGTTTATCCTCAAGAAGTTGCTGTCAAAAGGAGCTGCGATTCTGTCGGATAGCGATGGCAATGAATTCAAAGAACCAATCAATATTGATAGACTCAAAAGGTTCCATAGCTAAAGGCTACAAAATCGAAAGAAGAGAATGAAAGCCCCGCGGGTCGAAAACTGAAAAAAGGCGGTCTTGCTAAAATTGGGCGCCTCGTCAGGGTGAAAACCAAAAAAAGGCATCCTGGGCAAAATTTAGAGGCTTGAGAGAAAATATCCAATCATGAAAACCCGAGAGGGCGGATTGGGGACAGGAGTTTGATGCTGTCAGGATTTGGTTCCATGAATGAATGTAGTCTTGCATAATTGAATTAGTGTAAAAAATGATCATGTATTCTGAAATCGTACTGAAATGTACACAATTTTTTGAAATAAAATAAGACTTGACTTATTCATTTATATCATCGTCCAATTCTGCTTTAAAAAGAAAACATATTGCTCAAAATGCATGTAAAGCTAAACTATGCCCTACTACTACTTTCGCTAGCCAAATGCCTTAGTCGCCGTGTTCGGTTATCAGATGACGGGCTAAGTATCCACCTTTTGTACGCGCTAGTAGAGGTGACAGAGTGGTTCCCGAAGGGAGGTATGATAGTCTTCAGTGGAAGTTGGCTCCAGAGCTCATGATAGCAGGAGGCAAAGGCCACAAAAAGGACTCCACCTCGAAAGGATAGAGGGAGTCTCACCACATCCTGAGTCATTCCAAGTTGATGAGAGCAGCGGGCCGTGATGTAAAAGGTTGCCTCACAAAGTCCGCATAGGGGAACGTATCCTTAAGACCCATCAATAACTGCACTGGATAATGGAAGCCAAGCGTGCATGAAGCTAATATCCTCATCTAATATCTCACTGAATCTGGTAATGCCTTCGTCAGGGGTCCCGAGTAGGTACAGACGCTGGCGAGGACGAAAATGTTTCGCTGAATACTGACTAATGATTCTAGGAGGTGGTTCTGACAGCAGCTTTAATTTCTCTTGCAACCAAATCTGAAAGAAGAAGCAAGGAAAAATAAAAGCCAAAGAAAATAAGATAAAAGGCAAAGAAAAGCCACTGGGGTAAGTAGGATTTATTTCAGGCAAAAATTAGGCATAGGGTTGTGTGAAAATCCGAAAGGACGTACTTCCCGCTAAGAAAAGCTAGTGCAAAAATCCACAAGGGACGCACTACCTTTAAAACAATGACGTAGGTTCCGAGAGAATGAAGTCGTAGGCCCGGCACAGACAGCGTCCAAACCCAAGATAGTCTCAGCCAGAATAAGTGGAAAAGGGGTAAGCTCGTGGAGAAAATCGTCCAATATCCCAAACAGACGAGGGTCTCCAAGCAGCTCCTCTGAAGTCATGACCAAGTACTTCATCAGACAGAAAAGAAAGATGACACTTACTCTGTATGAAGGGAGGTTAGAGAATTCATCCAGTGCTTCAATCAGAGGTTCTAAGGCAAATACAGGGCCCTGAGGAACTAAATGAGCAGCGTCAGAAGGAGCTATACTTGAGGAAAGGGCAATATCCCGAGTTTGAACAAAACCACAGCGAGGAACGCAGGGTAAAGCACTAGGAGGATACCAGCTCACGACAATGGCAGCAAGTTCCTCAGGCAAGGGGCACATTTCCTGGTAGGTGAACCTAAAAACGTGAAAGCGAGGGTCCCAGAAGTGGGTCGCAGCCAAAAGGAAGCTGTAGTCTATTCTAATTCTGCGTAAAAATTTCAATCCAAAAAGGGAGGCAAGAGTGTTGTTTTCCCAAGTTTGAGCATCGTCTAAGATATGGTGCATTATGGAAAGAAAAGGAGAATTCATTTCTCTGTGACTAAGGTCGAGGTCGCTAAGGGAAATAGAGAAGGGGAAAAGAAAAAAAACTGAGGAAAGGAACCTGCTATGAAGCTAAAATGAGATGAAAAGGCACGGAATCCAAGAAAATGATGAATTTTATAGGATTGACCTACCGACGACTAGCCCATCCCTAACACAGACGGTGATCCCATCTGTAGTTGTCCACCTGGCAGTCTTTACATCGTGCATATCATGCGCATTAATTAGGTAATTAATGAGGGTTAAATATGAATCCGGAGAGACAAACGGCAAGCCCGTCGGTAGCTGTATAGACGTAAAGCCCATCGGTACTTCAATTCTATATAAGGACGCAGGTACCGACGGACAATCGCTTTCTTCTCTTTTCTTCTTCACACCGACGCTCTTCCCTTCTTCTTCAGTTACATTTTATCGTTTTTGCTTTTTCGGTTGGTTTCCTTTACACCAGTGTTTAGTCCTTTCTTCTTCATTGAGTCTCAACTTCCAGGTTAGTAAAATTCTTCTAGTTTTTATTATTTTTTATTTTATTTTATGGTGAGTAATTTAATTTAATTTAATTTTTTTTATTAGTATAATTAGGCTAATTGCTGTAGTACAATTTTAAAATGCCATTTGTTTTTTTTATGCTTTAAGCAATAAGTTAACATATAGAATAAATAATATGCTGTTCTTCAGTTGAGATAGAATGCATGAATGTATGCTATTTTGAGAACAATTAATGATAGATGCATATTTATTTTTATTGAGTATTTTTTAGATATTCAGGCATAGCCTTAGGAATACATGCATTTTGAAACTAATATTAAGAATTAAGAAGTAAAGCAAGTGTGAATATGTTCCACTGTATATGTTGAACTGTTGCTTGGGGCCTGATGCCTGTTTTTTTGTTTTCTCATGCAGGAGGTTGGGCACACCCTTGCCGGGGTGCTGCGCAAATTTTTTTAATTTTTTTCGAATTAGACACGACCCCATTGAAATGCTGCCTAAATTTTTGTTATTATTTCCTAAGTAAAGTCAGTTTATGACTATGATACCAAAACTAATTATTTACTTTATTTTCAGGATGCCACCGCGACGTTATGCTCCATGCAATCAGCCTGACCCTCAGGCCCCGGATTGGCTGAGTGCCGAGGCCAGACAGAGGTATGCACAGCTGGCTCAGGTGCAGTTCCGAGCTAGCCGTTTCATTTCTAGGCCGTTCCGTGAGGCTCTCGGGATGGCCGACGCGGTTGATATTTTGATGGCAGGAGCGGGATGGACTGAGTTTTTGACGCCTGCTTTCTAGACTCACCCAAAGATAGTTCGGCAGTTTCTTGCTACGTTACAGTACGGGGGGTACCAGAGATCCGACACAGAGGAGAGTGTTATCCCGTTTTGGATTGAGAGGCACCATTATAGCATTACCTGTCAGCGATTTACAGAGGCTATGGGGCTTCCATTCGGGCAGGATGTTATAGTGCCCCATAGAGCAGTTAGACGCCACCATTAGGCGGTCATTGCGTTGCCGGGAGTGCCGTATGAGCATCATATGGCAAAGAGCACGGTACTCACGTCACAGGCCCTTCGATATGTTCATAGAGTTTTATCCAGCTCCTATTTGGGATGAGCTAGTAACCCAGGGTCTCTCAACGCCGTTGAGATTTGGAGTTTATGGGCCATGGTGGCAGGCAAGCGGCTCAACATCAGCCATGAGATTTTGGTTAACATGGTGAGAGTATCTAGGGGGGACAACCCCTGCAGTGTATGTTGGTGGAGTCATTACTAGACCACTTTTGAGTTTGGGTATTCGTCCAGACATCCTGGGGCAGGCCTTAGATGAGAGCATTTATGTGGATGCTTCGGCAGCTATTACGATGGCTATGATATTGCCGATACTGGGTCAGGCTGAGGCGTACAGACTCCAAACCATTCAAGAGACCAGACGTGCATTTAACCTGCCCTCACTAGAGCCAGTAGAGGAGCAGCCTCAAATGGAGCAGCCTCAGGAGCACCCTCCGATGGAGCAGCCTCAGATGGAGCAAAGCCTCCCGAGCCCCAGCAGCACCAGGAGGAGCATCCGGGTACACCCTCTGACATGGGGATTGAGCTCACCATGGATGAGCTATTTGCTACTCTTTTAGGGCAGAGAGTATAGAGTCCTACTCTGCCTCTGCCTCTGCCATCTAGAGTACATCGGACAGCTCCCCATGCACTTAAGAGGTTCAATCCATATGCTAGAGCAGGGGACCTGGGGTTGTCTACTTCTATAGCTCCACCTCCAGAGCGGGCAACAGAGTCAGCTCCCCCTCCATTCACACCATCGCCTCACCCGTCATCGCCAGATTTTTCTGCAATTTTAACCTCTATGTTCGCATCCTTTGAGCACAGACAGGAGGAGAGAGACAGGGCTTTTTTCGGGCAGCTCAGGGAGCGAGATAGAGTCATCTTAGAGCGGCTAGATTAGCAGTAGGGTATTATCCAGGAGAAGGGGAGGCTTATTGACCATTTGAGACAGGAGCAGGAGAGACTCGTAGGTCAGCTGAGGCAGGAGATGAGGGCCTCCCAGGATGAGGCGACTCAGAGGATAGATGCATCTATACAGGTGATGGATGAGTCAGTTGAGGCTCTCAGATTCAGGATCTAGGTCTTAGAGGGTGCCATACCTCCCATCGCCCAGTCCATGCGAGAGTTTAGAGAGCATGCAGAGGATAGGCTGAAGAGTATAGGGACTACCTCTATAGATCAGATCCTCCGCCTAGCCGGCGCTTTTAGAGAGTTAGGGGGGTCATCACTGATACGCTGCAGTTCATGACAGTATGCGCCCAGCCTTTTCTTGATGGATATGCTCAGGTCCAGTTCCAGCAGCAGGACCCAGCAAGAGCACAGCCGTTATCAGTACCAGTGGTTGTACCTCCCAGATACCAGCGACAGGCCAGTGCCTCGGCTGCTCAGCAGGCCGGACCATCAGCCCATCCCATGCAGCAATCTGCTCCAGATGCGGGACCATCTGCTTCAACATCACAAGGCCAGCCGGTTCACATATCAGATGATGATGATGATCCAGAGGAGCTCTCAGATTATGCGCCATTATAGATTGTTCAGGGAGTTCTTCTAGCTTTGTATTTATACTTTTTGTTGTAATCACATCTGTATATTGTACAAAATTCAACCTTTTAGTGGAAAAAAATTTATGGATTAACCTATTAAATTTGCATGTTATTTCTTCATGATTTAAATTTCTTAAAAAAAAGAAAAGAAAAAAAAGAGAGAGAAAAGAAGGAAAAAGACAATTGATCATATAGTAAACAGGATGATAAATAACAAAGGGCAACATAAAAATGCTCATAAATCTACCAATCAAGTTAATTTGCACAGGAATTAACAAGAGTCTCTTACAATACAGGAACATGGTTTCACACCAATTTGAAAATGACCAGCAGTCAAAAGGAAGGATAAACAGATCAAACATTATGTTTTTCAAGATCGCATTCAATATTAGATGAGAATCATCAGATCAGAATCATACCTTGTCGATTGAATGGAGGTTAGCAAGGAAAATTTGCGAACTTAAAGCGGGACTAGCGATATAAATCAGACACTGTGTATGCCGAGACAAGGACAGCGGCGTACACGCGATAGATTGGATTGCACTTTGTAAGTTGGAGCAAACTCGGTGCAGCTTAGGAGAGCAATCCTCGCGTTTTGTAAGTCTGGAGCATACTCGGCGCATCACCATCCGCACTTTATAAGTTGGAGCAAACTCGGTGCAATTCAGGAGAGCAATCCTCATGTTTTGTAAGTCTAGAGCAGACTCGGCGCATCACCATCCGCACTTTGTAAGTTGGAGCAAACTCGGTGCAGCTCAGGAGAGCAATCCTCGCGTTTTGTAAGTTCGGAATAGACTTGGCGCATCACCATCTACACTTTGTAAGTTGGACCAAACTCGGTGTAGCTCAGGAGAGCAATCCTCGCGTTTTGTAAGTTCGGAACAGACTCGGCGCATTACCATCCGCACTTTGTAAGTTGGAGTAAACTCAGTGCAGCTTAGGAGAGCAGTCCTCGCATTTTGTAAGACTGGAGCAGACTCCACGCGTCGTCACTTCTACGACTAAAAGGTAGGAACTGCCTCACGTATGCATCTCTTTGCTTTCTCCTCTGAATTTTGGCTCATCTAGACACTAGTGCACTAGTTTCCCCAAAATTGGGGGCAACTGTAGACACCGGGTCTTGAGGCAGTCCAGGTCAGAGTTACCCGATGAAGAGATCTATGTTGGTTTCTGGATAAATGGATGGAATTCGGAGATTTTTGTCTTTCTGTTTCACAAGGATTAAAATCTTTTCTCTATAGCATGAGGTTTTGAAAGAGTTTGGGAAATTTTGGTTGAAAATGGAAGTTTTACTCCACAGACGGGATGACCGTCTGAGGTAGGGACACCCGTCTCTACTTGGGGTAATCCCCGTCTCTATGCATAGTAGGGATGGCCCGTCTCTAGCTGGGGACGGACACGTGTCTGAGTAGGGACGCCCGTACCTAGTCCCACGTTATAGCCCGTCTGTAGCTAGGGACGGACACGTGTCTGAGTAGGGACGCCCGAACCTAGTCCTGTGTTACAGCCTTCTATAGCTAGGGACGGACACGTGTCTTAGTAGGGACGCCCGTCCCTAGTCCCGTATTATGGCCCGTCTGTATCCAGATTTCCACGTGTGCCCTTAGTAGGGACACCAGTCGGTAGTTGCAGGGATGCCCGTCAGTAGTGGATCTTATCAGATAAGGCCTAATTTGATAAAATTTTATCTAAAATCTTTTAAATGGGGATAGATGTTGGTTAAAAATTGAATTTTAAAACTCCTTTTGGAATTCAAACTTTAAACTGATGCTTCTCTTATTTTTTTATCTCCAAAATTCTATAAATTGGGAAGAATAATTCATTTTTGGGGGTTAGAAAATTTTACAAATTTGGTTTGGGAAAAAGTGACAAATTTTGGGGGGGAAAATTAACCACTTTTTGAGAGATTGGAATTTTTTTTAGAAAAGGTTTTTTTGTGAGCAATCTACCAAAAATCTATAAAATTTCTATTTCTTTTTACGATTTTGTTTTGATGAAAATTCTTCCAATTAATTGATTTGCTCAAATGTTTCTTACGAATTAAGCCAATTTGAGGTCACGAAATTCATTCATTTCCATCAATACAGCTAATTCAAACATTTGATCGCTATTAAATTTTCAAGAAGGAGAAATACAAATTTTCTTACTTTGATCTAATTTATTTGATCCTTGTGGAGCGTGCGGGGGTTGAAACCATTCGATATTCACCCGAAAAGATAAAATCCGAGGGTAAACATTCTGGATTAATACTTGTGTGATTTGATTAGCTTATATTAATTGTTTTCATTTTTTTCCTTTTTTTTTATTTTTTAACTCATTTCTTTTAAAAGTTTCCTATTATTTTTCTTTTCTTTACTTTATTCACCAATTTCGACACTGACATGTTTATTCCTATGAGTTATTCTCTGACAATTTGGATTTGGAGTTGTAAACGATGATGGTCGAGCCAATATGAGGATTTCCATACGGGTTCTTTCTTCACTCTTGCCTTTTATTCATGTTATTATTAAGATTATTTCAATGTCGTTAAAGTGAAAAGGGCCAAATATTTTATAGTAATTAATTTGGCATTTTTCCTAAATAAAAATGGGACCAATGTCCCAATTTTCTCTATCCAAAATAAAATCATCACATTCAAAAGTGTTTTATAATAAATATGCATGTGAGGACCAATGTCCTCATCATTAATGAATACCCCGATTTATACATGATTCGTATTTTATTTACAATGGGGGTTGTATTTCGCCCCTAGTTTTATTGTAATTTATTTTGAGAATGTTTATTTTAATAATGCTTTACTTATTGCTTTAGACGTGAATTATTACCCTTAATTAAATGCATCGTGTGGAAAGTTGGTGAAACAATGAATTCAAAACTTAATCATAATATTGATCAAGGTATAAATAAATGAGAAGTCCCGAACTCACTCTGGTCTTTGGGGCTCAATGAGGCGAGAGGTCTAGAACTTCCAAGACACCTCTTGAGTCTCACCAAAAGACTTAAATTTATAAATCCTAGGCTCCAGGGGGTAGAGGCTGAGACCTCCAAGATCTCTCTGGCTTGCCCAAGATGGATATGTATGCGCCGTCTTAGGCTCGCTGAGGCTAGACGACCCTCCCTAATGTTCTATTGGGTGGCGACTCCAAGAAACCTCATTGTTTCCCAAAATAGAAGCAGCTTGTAAATAACTTAAAAGTTTTAATGAATCCCATCCTGATCGCCCTAAAGCGGGCTTTCGGGAGGCCACGGGGTTCGGCGCGCGTCACAGTGGCGACTCCACTGGGGACATACTCGAGACTTCGATTCGAAAGTACCTTGATTAAAAATTATAATTGAGTTTTAGTTTAAAAATTTCACCTTCTTTCAAAACTGCATTGCATCTCATTAGAGCCTTAGATCTACGCTAGTTTGGTCCCTCTTTTAGCCCCAGTGCGTTCTCGAAGCACGACTCTACGTTCACTCAATGTAGGGAAGTGTTAAGGATAATCACCAGCCCAAGCCTCGTACCATCATGGTATATTAAATGATGACCCAATCGGTCGTTACGCTCGTGATGAGCTAGACCTGTTGGCAGGGACCATGCTTGGGTAGCCCTAAAGTAACACCACCTTTTGACTAAAGCTCATGTAATGGAAATAGTTACTTCCCCTAGGTGGTATGAACCTTAATACCTTATTTGCTATATGGATCATTTTGTATTGGACAAACCCAAATAATCTGATTGGTCACCTAATCAAAGGCTTTGATGCCCTGAATAGGCCCATGTCAACTTATTCGGGCTGCCTAAATACATAATAATCATAACCTATTCGCTTATGCATTACTTAGGAGAGGTTATGCTGCCGGTTTTCCACCGTGTACCATGTGCGTCCATCGGGTTCCCTGTTAACCCATGGATCAATCCCACCTAGGAAAGAGACTATGGCCTCGTGTGTGAGAGTAACAAGGTTGGAAGGACCTATGTGCTTGCATATGGTTTGTAAATGTTGCATAGCGTGATCATGCATCTAAGCACATTCATGCATCATCTTAACCATTTGTGTTTTTCAGCCATCATAGATTTGCCTAGGTGGACAAGAGGGTCTCGGGGGTGACTACGCAGAAATCCATTCTTCGAGTTACCATAAAGGGTAGAGTATCTGGACACTTCTTCTAAAACCAGCTACACTACTATAACTCAATTTTCTTTACCTGAAGAAATGGAAAATTCACCAAGAAGGGCAGATGCCACCAGGGCGATGATAGCAGAAGAAGTTGGCCGAAGGCTTGAAGAGTTTGAGAACCGTATGATGGCGATAATGGCCACTTTGGGTCAGCAAGCGGCCCCGCAGAACCCACCACCTCCTGCCTTCAGAAATAATGAGAGGGGGGAGGTCAATCAAGACCCGCAAGAGGAAATTCGCATGCCACCAGTAAACCTAAGAGCTACTACCTCAGGGGCACAAAGGGGAAGACCGGTCCCACGGCTAGATGATGATTAGGAAGATGAAGAATATGAGGAGCGTATGTCTGAGAAAGGGAAAGCCCCTCATACTGAAGAAGCCATCTGGAAGAAGATGCAGGAGAAATTTGAAGCAATGACAAGAATGATAACAAAGGGTCGAGGAATGAACCTGAAAGACAAGGAGTTAGAAGGAGAGGATCTAGTCCCAATGAACTTTAAAATGCCGAATGTTCCGAAGTTTGATGGCACTTCTGACCCCATGGCACACATAAAACAGTACTCGCTGGTAATAAAGGGAACCACTTTGAAAAAAAAAGCAGAAGATTGAGTACTTTTGCTTGAGTTTGATTGGCCCAGCAATAGATTGGTACCATGGGCTCGATCGCCGAACCAAGGAGGACTGGGATTTATTGACATAGGAGTTTTTGAGTCAGTACAACTGCAGTACAAGGATGGAAGTGACCTTGAAGGACCTAAAGCTGTTACAGCAGAAGGGAGACGAGTCCTTCCATGAGTATCTAACCCGGTGGAGGAATCGAGTGATGGAAATGAAGAGGAAACCGGATACTCAGGATCAAATACGGCTATTCATCAAAAATGCGAGCCCGTATTTGAGAGAAGGATTGAGGATGAAAGGATTGAAGGACTGGGAGTCTCTGAAGGACATCGCCATTGAGGCCGAGGGGGAGTACCTTGTTAAGAGAGCAGCTAATGAGAGCTATCCCAAAAGGTGTGGCAGTAGCAAGGGGGCAAGTAGACCAACAGGGTTCGCTAGTGGCACCCGAAAGACTGCTGAGGTATCAGCTGCTAATGCTACCCCAAGGCATTTTTCCATTCTTGGAAGGTCTTTATCATGGGTGCTGAGAAGACTGATGAAGGAGGGTAAGTTACAGCCTATGCCACCCAAGGCTGTTAGAACTCAAGGCACGCCAGGACATAAGGATGATGAGTATTGTGCATATCATCAACACACTGGGCACATAACTGATAACTGCAAGACGTTGAGGCACACAATCCAAGAACTAATTGACTCAAAACAGATCACCGACCCAGAGAAGAGAGGAGGTCAAAAGAAGGCTGGGTACAACAGTACGCCCCCACCAGTGAATATGATCGGGTCCAGTTTACTCGAAAAGTTTATGTTAAATGAATTATACGGCAACGATTCCCACACTGCTGTCACAAACCTCCATGAGGGGAGTGAAGAAGGGCTTCCCGCTGCAGTGATCAATTGCTGGTCCACTGATGATAGTGGAACTGAAAATGATGATTTTGAAGTATTTTTTGACCTATGGAACTCGGAGGAGGAAGGAGAAGAAGCAAAGAAGAAAGAAGTAGGAGTTGTGACCCGGAGTGGAAGGGTAGCCCCAGAAGTTGAAAAGCCCCAGGAGCCAGTTGAGGGCAGAAAGGGAAAAGAGCCGGAAGAAGATCCGATTGTTAAGCAACTAAAAAAGACGCCGGCTCAGATCTCCATATGCGATCTTTTGAGACAATCATCATCGCATAGGCAGAAGGTGGTAGAGGCTTCATGCGAGGCAATTGTGGCAACAACTATCTCGCCTACGAAACTTCTGGATGTAGTGAAAGGAGGATCAGGAGAAAATGTTGTTTTTACCAGTGCTGATTTGCCGGCAGAAGGCCGCAACCATAATCGCCCTCTGTACATAAGAGCACAGATTAACCAAAAGCACACTGCTTGCGTAATGGTAGATGATGGCTCTTCAATAAATGTGTGCTCACATGTGGCAATGGTGGCTTTTGGGATAATAGAGGATATGTTAGCCAAATGTGATCTCACCATCACGGCATATGATAACTCGCGTAGACATGCTTCGGGGACATTCACGGCAGTAGTGAAGACGAGGCCCCATAGAGTTAGAAGTGGAGTTTACGGTACTGCCTATACCCACCAATTTCTCAGCTCTTCTAGGTAGACCATGGTTTCATAAGTTGGGTGGAGTCCCCTCTACACTTCACTAGATGGTAAAGATACCTCATGAGGGCCAGATTGTGACTATAAGGGTTGTACGAGAGAATCAGGCTTCAGTACCGGAGATTGCTAGGTAGCCGTTTAGTGGGTTTTATGTTGCCATGATAGGCGAGGAAGAGCAGAACGAAGAAAGCCCCCAGGTACTGAATATGATGAAAAAGATATCGTTCCTTCCTGGCGCAGGACTGGGCAAGAATTCTCAATGGATGCCAACAGCTGTTACCACCAACTGCAAAAAGGACAGAAGGGGGTTTAGGATACACAGGTGTTGTAGAAAGGGGTGAGAAGTCGAAAATGGACATTCCTCATATCCGGAAGACTTTTGTGCCAGCGACTGCAGCATGTGCCTATACAGTGGAAGATGAACCGCAGTGGCTGGATGGAAGGTTTGTGCCAGGGTTTGAGGTCTTTAATGATGTCTATGACTGGGACATTGGATCGATCAAGCCAACAGAGGGCTTTTGGGATGAAGAAATATTGACCAGTAGGACAATTTGGGACCGTGAGATGCCTGAAGAAGTAATGACTGAGAAGATGGTAGCCACCCAGCTGAAGGGGAAAGCAAAGGTAGAGGAAGCCATGCAGGAGTTGATTAGGGAGCCTCTGAAGAGTCGAAGTGATGCAGGACCATCAACCGCGGCAGATACGCCAACAGAGGAGGAAGAGGAGAATAGTTTAGATTTTCTTTTTGCTCCAGAACTTTTCAATGATGTTAATAACAATTTCAATCTTATTAATAAATTGAATGATTTTGCTTACTTGTGTGATGTTTCCGATGATTTCACTATGCATGATCATGATCATCCATCCATTTTTGATATTGATTCAACTGATGCTACTCCATTTAATCTTGGAAGCATAGAAAATCCCAAAGAAATTTTGATAGCATCAAGTATAACTCCTGAAGAGCGAGAAAAATTTGAGAGAATCTTAAAAAAATATGAAAAATTCTTTGCCTGGACCTACAAAGATATGCCAGGGATCGATCGGGAAGTTGCAGAGCACGCTATTCCTACATATCCTGACCAAAAACCCATTAAACAGATGCTGAGAAGGCTTAGGCCAGAATGGGCGGATAAAGTGAAGGAGGAGATTCACCAGCAAATCAAAGCCAAATTTTTGGTTGAGGTGCAATATCCAACTTGGCTGGCCAATGTTGTCCCCGTAGCCAAAAAGAATGGCAGATTATCGGGACTTGAATAAGGCCTGTCCAAAAGATGACTTTACATTGCCCCATATAGATGTGCTGATAGACAGTGCCGCTGCTTGCGAGATGTATAGCTTTGGAGATGGTTATGCGGGCTACAATCAAATTCTCAATAAAATAATTAACCAAATTAAGACAGCGTTCATCACGGAGTGGGGGACCTATGCTTATCGAGTAATGCCTTTTGGCCTGAAGAATGTAGGAGCCACTTATCAGAGGATAGCGACAAAAATCTTGAATGACCTGATCCATAAAGAAGTGGAGGTATACGTGGACGACATGATGATCAAGTTAGCCACTAGAGAAGGTCATTTTGAAGCCATGGAAAAGTTCTTCTTAAGGATAGAAAAGTATAATATGCGGTTAAATCCTAAGAAATGTATCTTTGGTGTTACCTCAGGGAAGCTTCTAGGACATGTGGTTAGCCAGAGGGGTATTGAGATTGACCCGGACAAGGTTAAAGCCATCAGAGAAATGCCAATACCGTAGAAGGAAAAGGATGTGTGAAGTTTTTTGGGTAGGTTGCAATATATCAGTAGGTTTATTGCCAAGCTTACTTCAATCAGTGAACCGATCTTCAAACTACATAGAAAAGACAAACCAGTAGTATGGAACGAAAACTGTCAGAAGGCTTTTGATATTGTCTGAGAGTATCTGCTAAATCCACCGGTGTTGAGACCGCCGCAGCCAGTCAGGCCATTGATTTTATACTTAGCTATAGAAGACAGTTCTGTAGGCGCCATGATGGCCCAGGAGGACAAAGTTGGAGTGGAATTTGCTGTTTACTACCTTAGCAAGAAGTTCCTGGCCTATGAGGTTAAGTATACAGAAGTAGAAAAGATTTGCCTTGCGGTAATCTAGGCTTCTAAGAAATTAAGGCATTACTTTCATGCCTATAAAGTACAGGCAGTAACGAAGCAGAATCCTTTGAGCTACTAACAGGAAGCTCCATCTTTACTTTGGAAAATGGGAAGGCGGTTATTGTTGCTACAAGAATTCCATGTGGAGTATATTACTTGAAAAACTATTAAAGGGCGTGCAGTGGCTGAATTCCTGGCAGAACACCCAATTCAAGGGGACTCGTACGAGTTTAACTTTCCAGATGAGGAAGTGGCAGCCATCGGAGTTAAAGGTTACCAATTGCACTTTGACGGAGCCGTGAACAACAAGGGGGCAGGAGTAGGGATCATTTTAACAACCCCGGATGATGAGAAGCTCCCTTTGGCCAAGAAATTAAGGTTCAAGGCTACCAATAACGAAGCTGAGTATGAACCGTGTGCCTTTGGGTTAGAGGCGTTGATAGCCTTAGGAGCAAAAAATGTGGAAGTGTTTGGTGATTCCTCCTTGGTGGTCAATCAAATCTGAGGTGAATGGGCCGTTAAAGAAGAGAGGCTAATGCCATACATCGAGCACTTGAGAGACCTGAGTAGTCAATTTGAAGTATGTACATTCCGTTTTGTTCCGAGGGATGAAAACCAATTAGCCGACGCACTTTCTACTTTAGTCTCAATGTGGGACAATCCCGAAGGGGTGGTTATGAGGCCAGTTTTGATTTCTAGCTCTGAGAGACCTAGCTTCGAATCTAAATCAGTCACGAAGATAGAAGCAGTGGATGGGAAGCCGTGGTATTATTATATCAAGAACTATCTAGAGAATGTGATGTTTCCGGAGGAAGCTACTGAGAAAGATCAGAGAATGATTCGCAAGCTATCTACCCAGTTCATCTGCATAAATGGAGCATTGTACAAACGACAAGCGGATGGTATCCAGTTGCGGTGTTTGGATGAGAAAGAGGCTAAGAGGGTGATGGAGGAAACTCACGCCGGAGTATGTGGGGCCCATATGAACGGGTTGACATTAGCCAAAAAGATTATGAGACAAGGATTCTTCTTGCTCACCATGGATAACGATTGCTCGAAGTATGTAAAGCAGTGTCAGTTATGCCAGCACTATATAGATTTAAAGCACCTGCCAGTTTCGGAATTACATAAGCTAACGTCACCTTGGCCGTTCGCAGCTTGGGGGATTGATATTATTGGGGAAATACGCCCCACGGCCTCCAATGGGCATAGATACATTATCGTCGCCATCGACTACTTTACCCAGTGGGTAGAAGCTGAGTCCTTCAAGAAAGTGGATGCTCGGGATATGGTAAAATTCATAGAGAAGAACTTGATATGTAGATATGGCCTTCCACATCATGTGGTATCTGACAATGGGGTCCAGTTCATGGCCGAAATGAAGAAGTTACTCCAGAAGTATGGTATCAAGTACCACAAGTGTTCTCCGTATCGTCCTCAAGCTAACGGGGCAGTTGAAGCCGCCAACAAGAATGTCAAGAGGATCCTAGCTAGGATGGTCAAGAATTATAAAGATTGGCCAGAAAAGTTGCCTTTTGCACTATGGGATTACAGAACAACCATCAGAACTTCAACGGGAGCCACTCCTTATTCCTTGGTATATGGGACGGAAGCAGTATTACTGGTCGAGGTTGAACTTAAGTCACTAAGGGCGATAATGGAAGCAAAGATTTCGGAGACCGAATGGGCGCAGCAGCGGTTGCAACGCTTGAACATGTTGGATGAGAACAGGTTAAAAGCCTACTATCACAACCAGATCTACCAAAAGAGGCTCGCTAGGTCTTTTGGAAAGAAAGTCAAGAAACATCCATTGAAGGAGGGGGATTTGGTATTCAAACAGATGAGGCCAGGAGCACCGGATATCAGAGGAAAGTTCATACCAATGTGGGAAGGATCGTTTATCCTCAAGAAGTTGCTGTCAAAAGGAGCTGCGATTCTGTCGGATAGCGATGGCAATGAATTCAAAGAACCGATCAATATTGATAGACTCAAAAGGTTCCATGGCTAAAGGCTACAAAATCAAAAGAAGAGAATGAAAGCCCCGTGGATCGAAAATCGAAAAAAGGCGGCCTTGCTAAAATTGGGCGCCTCGTCAGGGTGAAAACCGAAAAAAGGCATCCTGGGCAAAATTTAGAGGCTTGAGAGAAAATATCCAATCATGAAAACCCGAGAGGGCGGATTGGGGACAGGAGTTTGATGCTGTCAGGATTTGGTTCCATGAATGAATGTAGTCTTGCATAATTGAATTAGTGTAAAAAACGATCATGTATTCTGAAATCGTACTGAAATGTACACAATTTTGTGAAATAAAATAAGACTTGACTTATTCATTTATATCATTGTCCAATTCTGCTTTAAAAAGAAAACATATTGCTCAAAATGCATGTAAAGCTAAACTATGCCCTACTACTACTCTCGCTAGCCAAAGGCCTCTGTCGCCGTGTTCGGTTATCAGATGACGGGCTAAGTATCCACCTTTTGTACGCACTGGTAGAGGTGACAGAGTGGTTCCCGAAGGGAGGTACGATAGTCTTCAGTGGAAGTTGGCTCCAGAGCTCATGATAGCAGGAGGCAAAGGCCACATAAAGGACTCCACCTCGAAAGGATAGAGGGATTCTCACCACATCCTGAGTCATTCCAAGTTGACGAGAGCAGTGGGCCATGATGTAAAAGGTTGCCTCATGAAGTCCGCATAGGGGAACGCACCCTAAAGACCCATCAATAACTGCACTGGATAATGGAAGCCAAGCGTGCATGAAGCTAATATGCTCATCTGATATCTCACTGAATCTGGTAATGCCTTCGTCAAGGGTCCCGAGTAGGTACAGACGCTGGCGAGGAAGAAAATGCTTCGATGAATACTGACTAATGATTCTAGGAGGTGGTTCTGACAGCAGCTTTAATTTCTCTTGCAACCAAATCTGAAAGAAGAAGCAAGGAAAAATAAAAGCCAAAGAAAATAAGATAAAAGGCAAAGAAATGCCGCTGGGGTAAGTAGGATTTACTTCAAGCAAAAATTAGGCATAGGGTTGTGTGAAAATCCGAAAGGACGCACTTCCCATTAAGAAAAGCTAGTGCAAAAATCCACAAGGGACACACTACCTTTAAAACAATGACGTACCTGGAGTAATAAGGGGCTCCCAGAGAATGAAGTGGTAGGCCTGGCATAGACAGCGTCCAAACCCAAAATAGTCTCGGCCAGAATAAGTGGAAAAGGGGTCAGCCCGTGGAGAAAATAGTCCAAAATCCCAAACAGACGAGGGTCTCCAAGCAGCTCCTCTGAAGTCACAACCAAGTACTTCATCAGACAGAAAAGAAAGATGACACTTACTCTATATGAAGGGAGGTTAGAGAATTCATCTAGTGCTTCAATCAGAGGTTCTAAGGCAAATACAGGGCCCTGATGAACTAGACGAGCAGTGTCAGAAGGAGCTATACTTAATGAAAGGGAAATATCCCGAGTTTGAACCAAACCACAGCGAGGAACACAGGGTAAAGCACTAGGAGGATACCAGCTCCCGACAATGATAGCAAGTTCCTCAGGCAGGGGGCACATTTCCTAGTAGGTGAACCTAAAAACATGAAAGCGAGGGTCCCAGAAGTGGGTCGCAGCCAAAAGGAGGTTGTAGTCTATTTTGATTCTGCGTAAAAATTTCAATCCAAAAAGGGGGGCAAGAGTGATGTTTTCCCAAGTTTGAGCATCGTCTAAGATATGGTGCATTTTGGAAAGAAAAGGAGAATTCATTTCTATGTGACTAAGGTCGAGGTCGCTAAGGGAAATAGAGAAGGGGAAAAGAAAAAAAACTGAGGAAAGGAACCTGCTATGAAGCTAAAATGTCACACCCCGTTTGCCCCCTAGTAGAATGAGCCTGTCTGTGTGTGAGCATGCATGTGCATGTGTTCAACATACCAGGAGGGTAGCTTAGTAAAATGCATGTTTTTGGGTTTTGTTAGTATGTGGTTGCACGTATAACATTAGTGTGTGTATTAATTGGGAATTGCTTGTGTGCACTTGAGCATATCTTTTTATGGTGTTTTAAGTTGAGAAGTGCTTGTGTGTGTGAGTTCATACCATTGTAGGGTGTTTAAGTTAGGAGTGCATAAGATGTGTGTGAAGTTTGGAGTTAGGATGTGAGTGAGCAAGTTCCACAACCAAAAGATTGACATGTGTATTAGGTTAGGGAAAATGAATAAAGAAAAGAAGGAAGAGTGAAGGGAATATCAGATTCACGTTTTCCCTTCTACCACCATCTTCTTCTTCCTTTTCCCTTTCCTAATTATTGCTATCTGTAAATCAAGTTGTGGTTGTGGAAATTGGTCACTCTTGCTCCTAACTTGGTAAGTATGTATCTTGGTCTTGCTCTTATTCTTCTTTCTCTTCTTCTTCTTCCTTGAGTTTAGATTTAACTTAGGGTTTGCATTGTTGGATGTTTGTGTTTAGCTGAAGCTCCTCGCGATCCCAAAGGCAAGGAAATTGCTGGGAGTAGTGGGAATAAGTGAAGTGAAGCTTAGAATTCATGTTTGGGAATTGTTGGTTATGACTTGTATGATTTTGAGTTTACTGTAAATTTCTAGGGTTTATGTTTTTGAGAAGTTGAATGCATATATATATATATTTATATACTTGATTTGGTTGTGTAAATGCTGAATTGAGTTGTATTTATATGCTGTTATATTGTTTGGAATGTCTTCTGTAAGGTAAGAACAGGTTTGAATGAAGTTTAATCAAATTCGGATTGATTTCTTTGTTCTGGGAAATTCTGGAAAATCTGGAAATCGATTACTGTAGAATTCCCATCTGTAGCGTGACTAGCCAAGAGGAAAGGCAAGTCACGAGACGTGACTTCTAGTCACAGCTCGTGACCTGCCAGATAGAAGCCAGTCACGAGCTGTGACTGCCTATCACAACTCGTGACCAGCCATGAGGAAGCCAGTCACGAGACGTGACTCCCAGTCACGAATCGTGACCGGCCTGAGAGAGGCCAGTCACGTCGCGTGACCAGCCCAAAGAAGGAATCCAGTCACGAGATGTGACACCCAGTCACGACTCGTGACCAGCGAGAGGTAAGGGGCGAGTCGCCGCGTGATCCGCGAGGGACAGAGCCAGTCACGAGGCGTGACCTTCAGTCACGTCTCGTGACCAGCCTTATGAGGAGGCCAGTCACGAGTTGTGACGCCAGTCACGCCTCGTGACCAGCCAACCTCGTCCGTCATCCCGTTCGGCCCATTTTCTAAAATTTCCCGGATTTTTAAACCTATAACGGATTCCGTAATTCCTTCGAATGAGTTTATACTACTGTATGATGCATGTCATACTTTTATATACTTTGATATGCGTGATATCATGATTCTTCTGATGAATTATACACGATGTTTTGAATTGTGATTTGAATGAGTTTTATCCTGCTAGAGTCAAGTAAGTGGATAGTTAGGCATGCCTAATAGAGTCTTTTAGCTGCAACCCTCAGTTCAGTTTGGACCCCGATCAGGTCCCCGTTTGGTTCCTCGCGAACCCATCAGTATTAGGATCTTGTTTAAGATCCCCTCTGTATACAAATAATGTGTTTTGATAAAAATGAAATGACTTTTGATTTGTACCTGTGAGGTACCCTCAGTATTCCATTCGTACCCGTAAGGTAACTTCAGTACACTCGTTATCCACTATCTAGAGTCAGCAGGTGTTCATTAAATAATTGATTGAATTGCTCTGTTCTGAATTGGAAATATATACATGTGATATCTGAATGAGTATAATGATGGGATATGTGTTCCATTAATATGGAAATGGATATGTATTGGTGGTGCAAATGTATGGCTTTAATTTGTGAGCATGATTATATGGATATTGCTTAAGCTATTGCATTTTGCCATTGTGATTGTGATATGCCTTGACAACCATTGTGAATGGTCGTCCATAAGTTATGTGTGTTTCCCCACTAAGCGTTTATCGCTTAGCACGGTGTTTTTACCCGTGCAGGTGCGGAAGGAGTTTTGCTGTGAGAGAGTCACCGCCATCAAGCCAACACAGAAGGGTTTAGTGTAGGGCTTAATTTTGTATTATCGATGATTCTTTTTGTATAGAACTCTCATGTATCAGTTTGTATCAGTTTTGTATCAGCTTCCGCTTCTGTACCTATATTTTGTATATGTAATATTATTTTGTATCAGCTAGTTGATCAGAACATTATTGTAATGGTTTGTTATAGTAATGCATGATCAACTTTTGCTTTCCTTTCTGTAAAGTTTTAATTATCCTGTATTTCTGTATGTATGTTATGTATGAATGTATGTTTTGCTTTGTACTTGCTTGGTGATACCTTGACTCATATGGCATCTCACTCCTCCTCGGATGGGATTGCCTATGTATGGGAAGGGGGTGTTACAGTTTGTGGTATCCGAGCCATAGGTTTAGGCGTTTCTGGGTGTTGTTGTGGTTGCTTTGAGTTGCTTAGATGTGTATGTGTCTAGATCTGTGTTGGTTGATACGGTTGTTTCTTGTTTGTTTAGATGGCTTCTAATTCTGCTCGTGGATCACTTGAGGAATCCGCCGAGAGTGTGAACCCTCAAGCTGTAGATCCATCGATTTCTGTGTCGGCTCAGCATGCTAGGGTCCAGCCCGAGGCCGCAGCCATGCCTTTTGAGGCTATGTTCAGATTGCATCAAGACATGGCTAGGGTTTTGGAGAGAGTGACTGCTCCTAGAGCACCTATGGAGAATTTGAGAAGGGTAGGAGTTGAAGATTTTTATGGCACTGGTTTGAATGAGTCTGAGATGGCTGAGAAATGGTTAGATAAAGTGAAGCGTGCCTTGAGAGAGATTCGGTGTCCTCCCGACCAGCAGGCAGAGTGTGCATTAGTTCTACTGCAAGGGTCTACTTTTGAATGGTGGGAATTGGTTTGCAGGCATCCTCAGCTACCGGATCCGATTACTTGGGAGTTCTTTGAGGGTGAGTTCACAAAGAAGTATATTACTCAGACTTATAGAGATGCGAGATGGGCGCAGTTTTTGAGTTTGAGACAGAGGGCTATGTCTGTAGCTAATTATGAGAAGGAGTTCAATAGATTGTCTCGCTATGCTCTGCGTGGGGTTATGACAGATGATTTCAGATGCAAGCATTTCGAAGCGGGGTTGAATGAGTCTTTGAAGATTGCTTTGATTTCTTTGATGTGCATGCCTGGGGTTAGCTACTATCAGATTGTGGAGGCTGCTGTGAGGGCTGAGTTATCTGAGACGGTGCTTAGAGAGAGAGCTCAGAGGAGGAACTCTTCTCGTGGAGGGTCTTCTTCATCCTCGGGTAAGAGATCTAGGAACCCACAGGATGAGTCATCTTCTGGCCCGGCTTCTAGAGGTAGATGACAGGGTTCTACAGCTGTGTCAGGTTCTGGTAGGGGTAGTAGAGCTGAGACTACATCAGTTTGTCCTCATTGCAGTAAGACTCATCGGGGTGAGTGTAGGTGGCTCTCCGGTGCGTGTTTCAAGTGTGGGAGTTATGAGCATCTTTTGGCCAGTTGTCCGAGATTACATGAGGATTCAGGTTCCCAGAGAGAGGCCAGCAGGGTCGGTTCGAATGCTTCTCAGGCTTCCCGTGATAGAGGCAGAGGTAGAGGTCGAGGTGGTCGGCCTATAGATGGAGCTGCTTCTGAGACTGTTGAGCGTCCTCCTCAGGTTGCGACTAGAGCTTATGCTATGAGAGCCAGAGATGAGCAGGATGCGCCTGATGTTATTGCTGGTAAGTTCCTACTCCATGACACTGAGTTGTATGCTCTAATTGATCCTGGTTCCACACACTCATACTTGTGCACAGATAAAATTGTTGATAAGTTGCATGTGGTTGATCAGTTAGATTATGAGATATGTGTTACCAGTCCATTAGGGCATAGTGTCAGTGTGAGTAGAGTCTTTAGGAGTTGTCCTTTGATAGTTGAGGGAGTTGTGCTTCCAGCGGATTTGATTGAGTTACCCTTCAGAGAGTTTGATTTGATTCTGGGTATGGACTGGTTGGGTAAGCATCGGGTTGTAGTTGATTGCCATAGGAAGACAGTTGTACTTCGGGATAGAAGTCAGTCTCTTGTGTTTTTGAAAGGTTTGGGTGCTAGTTCTGTGAATAATGTGATTTCCGCGATGCAAGCCAAGAGGTTTATCAGGAAAGGTTGTGAGGCTTTTCTTGCAGTTGTGTTAGATTCCAAGAGAGATCAAGTTCAGATTGAGGACATTCCAGTAGTGCGGGAGTTTAGTGATGTGTTCCCGAGCGAGTTGCCTGGTTTGCCTCCTGAGAGAGAGGTTGAGTTGTCCATTGAGATTATGCCAGGTACTGCACCTATTTCGAGAGCACCTTATCGGATGGCTCCTGTAGAGTTGAGGGAACTTAAAACTCAGCTACAAGAGTTATTGGATAAGGGGTTTATTCGACCTAGCATCTCTCCTTGGGGAGCTCCAGTTCTTTTTGTCAAGAAGAAAGATGGATCTTTGCGGATGTGTATCGACTACGGGCAGATTAATAAAGTTACAGTGAAGAACAAGTATCTGTTGCCTAGGATTGAGGATTTATTTGATCAGCTTCGAGGTGCAGGTGTCTTCTGTAAGATAGATCTTCGATCAGGGTACTACCAGCTTCGAGTTCAGGATGCAGATGTGGTTAAGACTGCATTTCGGACTAGGTATGGCCATTATGAGTTTCTTGTGATGCCGTTTGGTTTGACAAATCACTACAAGAAAACTGACTTTTAACGACCAAAATTTAACGAAGGGATAAAAATCTGGTCGTTAAAATATACAAATAACGAAGGGAAATTAATCCGGTCGTTAGTTCTTCAATTTTATTGTTATATAACGAGGGGATTAAATCCGGTCGTTAAAACAATAAAAATCCGGTCGTTAAAATATACAAATAACGAAGGGAAATTAATCCGGTCGTTAAAACTCAAATTTTATTATTATTTAACGATAAAATTATTTTCGGTCGTTAAAAGGCATAAAATCCGATCGTAAAAATTTACCAGTAGCGAAGGGAAATAAAGTCGGTCGTTAATTTTTAAATTTTATTACCATTTAACGAAGGGTTTAAAATCCGGTCGTTACTAGTCTTAAAAAATTGGCGGCACTTCTTTACAACTTACCTCCAAAATCATTTTTCATTATTTCATTAAAAATTATAACACAAAACTGCTTTCCAACCTAAACTTCGATTTTTCACTGAAATAAGGTGAATAACCTCAAAAACCAGCAAACCCAGCAAACCCAGCAGATGGAAAAATAGCAAAAAAATGCAAAACCCTTTTCCTATCTTCCAACCTAAACTTCGATCTACGATTAGGGTTTAATTTTCCTTTTCCTTTTCCTATCTAGGGTTTAATTTGATCTACGATTACAGGTAAGAAACTGAAAAATGGTCTTTCTCTTCTCCCTTGATACCATTATCATTCTATTTATTTCTAATCTTCTCTTGTTCTCGTCGAATAGGAAAATAGGGCATACCAACTCTGAGATGTTTTAAGGAATTGCATTTCTACTAAGATAATCGATCTGTTATAATAGGTGAGTTCAATAAATTGGGTATTTTTGATATTCTGATTTTTGATTTCAAAACCGCATTCTGATTCTTGTTCTGTTTTTGATTCCCATTTTGTTTTGATTCCCGATTCTTGTTTCTTGTTTTGATTCCCGTTTTGCTTTTCATTCCCATTCTGTTTTTTATTCCTGTTCTACTTTTAATTCTCGTTCTTCTTTTGTTTTTGTTTCCGGTTCTAATTTTTATTCTCGTTCTTCTTTTGTTTTTGATTCCAGTTCAAATTTTTATTCTCGTTCTTCTTTTGTTTTTGATTCCAGTTCTAATTTGAATCTTTGGGTTCAAAGAGTGCTCTGCTTAAGCATGAGGTATGTTAGATTTCCTAGTGTCTATTTGTTTTATTCAATTTGGGGCTTTGTATTAGGTTATGATGTATCAGAGTTAGTAGTATGCAAATATGGCTGTACTGAAGTTCCCTAAATTGTTAGATGTTGTTGAGGGTTCTGTTCTAGTGATTACCGACCATACCCAGTAAGCTACTTGAGTTCACTTGGTATTAGAATGCTTGAATCACTTACAAATTATTACTTTTTGTGGGGTACTAGTCTGACATTTTTTTTATTCTCCAATGTAATTTCCACTTTTTGAATTCTTATCTCTCATTCTTTTTCACAATCTCAGGTAGCTTATGTTTTGGGCCAATTGCAGAACAAAGCTGCTTCAGCTACCCTCAGCAGAATCCTTAGGGATGTAAATGAGCATCCAATGGTTAGACATGAAGCTGCAGAAGCTCTTGGTTCCATTGCTGGTATGTCAGTCAATTTGATAAGTGAATTGTGATTCATCTTATCATGAATTATGCTGACTGAGCAATGGATAGAAAATCTTGTAGGTTATTGAATTTCTTATTTGTGGCATATAAAATATTCAAATGCTTGTTCTAGATTCCAAAATTATGAAAATTAAGGGACTACTAAATAGTTCGTTGTTGGTTAAATTAGCATTATGGGGATTCAGTAAGATGCATACAGTTGTTAGACTGGCTGAATTTTTCATAAAGGTGGAAGTTCATAATGTTCTCTCCTCTCAAGCAAGCAACTCTTGTGTGTATGTGCACGAAATTGTAGGTTCATTTTGGGAAATGTAGGACCTTCCTGTTGCTTGAGACCTTTTTCATATTTTTTCAAAAGAGAGTAAAAAGGATGCCATGTGATCTTTAAAGCTTTAATTTCCAAGTAGGGGTGGGAAACTGATTGCTGAAATCCACCTCTTCTCTTTCTAAAACATGATATATTGCTCAATCATCATTGAAAAATTTTATAGCTCTTGTTACACCATGGGCATATATGCCTGAAATGGTTTCCTTGTGTTGTAATTTTGAATTTGTGTTAAGTTAAATCTAATTGCCTTATTCCATTTGGTAACATTCAAGATGAACAAAGCGTTGCACTTCTCAAGGAATTCTCCAAGGATCCTGAGCCTATTGTCTCACAAAGCTGTGAAGTTGCTCTAAGCATGCTAGAATATGAAAGATCAGGAAAATCATTTGAGGTATAGATTTGAAGATTATAACATTGATTAATTTCATTATATATTTATAGTTTTTTTAGGAGAAATGACTTGGTGACTCTTTCTTTGCAGTACTTATTTATGCACGACCCTTTAGCATAAATATAAAAGAAGAAATGCTTGCCTCTCTTAGCATAAAGAGGATCTTCAGAGAAGTTTTTACAAAGCTATTCCAAGTAAGGCTAAACTAATACATATATTTTCTGCAGAAACTTACTAGTTATGTACATTTGGAGATTCATTTCATATATATATATATATTGGCCAGTTTTTATAGGTTCCACTCTTTTATATGTAGAGTTGTAAGTTGCTTTTGGTAATTTTGATATATATGACTCTAATTACCTTTCCTTTTTTCTAATCAATAATGTGCATACATAAATTTAAGGTAGATTAGCTGTTATTTAAATTTAAGGCAGATTAGCTGTTATTTAGGTTACCTTTTCTTTTTTCTAATAAATTTATGTATGTGCATACATAAATTTAAGGTAGATTAGCTGTGATTACCTTTTCTTTTTTTTTCTCTAAGGTAGATTAGCTGTTATTTAGATCTTTTAAATGAGCTATGCACACAAGTTCATGCCAAAGATTTTCTGATTCTGTTCAGTGTTAGGAAACACTAATTGGTGGTTGGGAGTGGAGGGTTGTCATGGGGAGTTAGCTTCTTGAAGTCAGATCTTGCTTCTTTCTTTTTATTGTAAACTTTAATGTCTTAACTAACTCAACAGATGTACTCCAAATATCTATTTTTGTTCATGAAGAGGACTATCTAGTTTTATTCTGTACTATGAGATAACAACAGATGTTTTGTTCTGTACTATGAGAAAACTAAATTGTTTAATTTCATAATTTAAAAAGGGTATCTTTCACAACCACCATATCCATAGTAATGGCTATCGTAATATTATGTGTACATGTGTTTCTAAAATAAATATATAAAATAATTATTGACCTAAAACTCCCCTTTTTGAATTATGTTTTTGGATAGGCAGTGAAAAATTGAAACTGTCATGCTGACATTTTATCTAAAGATTATATTTCAGGAAAGTCCATAGTATAATAGAGTTTGTACAGTGGAGTGATGGATTTTTGTGGTAAGTACTTTTCATTAATAGTCTTCAGTTTCTGGATCAAACAGATTCTGTCCATCTATTATTTTTGGCTGTCGGTATTCAATTGATTCGTTAAAGTTCTTATATGCTATATAGCTTTCAATAATTGCAGAATCATTAACAAATTTTTATTTTTGTTTTGGAAACAAAGCGTTATAAGAGGGTACAATTCTCCTGCCTGATTCAGCTGTTAACGTTGTTAATAAATAAGGACTAGCAAAATTAATACCAGTAATCTGAAATTGATAGCATTAAACTGAAGTGATGAAATTGGTAGCAATGAATGATTATTATTTATGTACACTGTCAATATGGATCCACAACCAATGTAAAAATGCATATTGTTGACAATTTTCCAACTTCTATATCCAAAATCAGCAGCCAGCAGGGGCAATCTGAAGCTACAAGTAAATGAAATCAAAAGTAATGGCGTGATCAGTGTCCTTGTATGTTTCTTGTTTGACCTCTATCACTATGGCAATGCTTGTAAGACTATTTTTTTTTTTTGTACTGTCCTATGGCATCCATGATGACCTTGAGAATGTATCCATGGAGTGTGACCGGTTAGTTTCTATTATAGTTATTAGTATTTGTCTTTGATTCTAACTTATTTATTTTTAATTTTCTGACCTCACCAAAGGCATTGCAGATATATTGCTCCTCTACCTCGAAGGTCATAAGTTGCCCATACTTTCTATTATTGATATTTTTGTTTATGCCCGTGAATATTAATTTTAGCTTTTGTTATACATTTTGCAGGTCTTCAAAATTTTGGACAGTGAAGTTAGGAGGTTTATTTTTCACATTTTTCTCAAAAATCATTTGAATATAAATTAGTATAGAGGAATTATTTTCTTGAACTTGTCATTGATAGTTTTTATACTTTGTAAATATAATTATACTTTGTAACTTTTTTTTTTCAATATATGAAAAGAATTTATTATATTTTTGTATAAAATATATGTGAATGATATGTACCGTACATGTAATATTATAAAATGGTTTATATTATAAAGTACCATTCTGCTATCTATGTCTGGTGTATTATGATAAATCAAAAGGCATTATATATTAGTTGAAAGTGAACACAATTAGCGAAAGAAAATCTAGTCGCTAAAAAGTATTTTTAATGACCGAAATTCCATTCATTGAAAGTGAACACAATCAGCGAAGGGAAAATCCGGTCGCTAAAAGGTATTTTTAACGACCGGAATTCCTTTCGTTGAAAGTGAAAACAATCAGCGAAGGGAAAATTCGGTCGGTAAAAGGTATCTTCAACGACCGGAATTCCCTTCGTTGAAAGTGAAAACAATCAGCGAAGGGCAAATCCGGTCGTTAAAAATCAGTATTTAACGACCGAAAATATTCCGGTCGTTAAAGACATTAACGACCGGATTCAAAATCCGGTCGTCTATACCTTTAACGAAGGGGCTTTTACCGACCGGATTTTTCGGTCGTTATTGGACTTTAACGACCGGATTTTGACTTTTAACGACCGGATTTCCCTTCGTTAAAGGCTATTTTTCTTGTAGTGAATGCTCCAGCGGCTTTTATGGATTTGATAAACCATGTGTTTAGGCCATACTTAGATCGATTTATAGTAGTGTTCATTGACGACATCTTGGTGTATTCCAAGGATGAGAGTGAGCATGAGGAGCATCTCAGATTGGTTTTGCAAATGTTGAGGGAGCATCAGTTATTTGCCAATCTTAGCAAGTGTGATTTCTGGCTTCGAGAAGTATCATTCTTGGGTCACATTGTTTCAGCTAGAGGTATTTAGGTAGATCCAGCCAAGATTGAGGCGATAGTTGATTGGAAAGCACCTAGAAATGTTCAGGAGGTGAGGAGTTTCCTCGGTTTGGCAGGTTATTACCGTCGGTTTGTTAAGGGTTTTTCTGTGATTGCTGCTCCGATGACTAGATTATTGAGGAAAGGAGTCAGATTTGAGTGGTCAAATAGATGCCAGGCTTGTTTTGATCGGTTAAAGCAGTTGCTTGTTGAGGCTCCTATTCTTACTCAACCCATCTCGGGTAAAGAGTTTGTCATTTATAGTGATGCTTCGGGTGTTGGTCTTGGATGTGTACTGATGCAGGAAGGTAAGGTCGTGGCTTATGCTTCTCGTCAGTTAAAGCCACATGAGAGAAACTATCCGACGCATGATCTTGAGTTAGCAGCTGTGATCTTTACTTTGAAGATTTGGCGTCATTATCTGTATGGGGAAAAGTGTAGGATCTTTTCGGACCACAAGAGCTTGAAGTACTTCCTTTCACAGAAAGAGTTGAACATGAGACAGCGCCGATGGCTTGAGTTGTTTAAGGACTACGACTGCATTGTGGATTACCATCCTGGTAAGGCTAATGTAGTCGCTGATGCTTTGAGTCGGAAGTCAGTTTCAACCTTATTCTTGAGGCGATTCAGATGGAGATTTGGTTCAGATGGGGCTTTGATTGCTCAGTTGCGTACGAAGCCTACTTTGAGATAGAGGATAGTGGATGCTCAGAGAGATGATCAGAGGCTTCAACGGATTGTGCAAGAGGTCAGATCGGGCAAGCAGTCAGAGTTCTCAGTTCAGGATGAGATGCTTATGTTCAGGGATCGCTTATGTGTGCCAGAGTCTGAGGATTTGAGGAGACAGCTGATGAGTGAGGCGCATAGTACAGTTTTTACTATGCATCCGGGCAGTGAGAAGATGTATCGGGATATGAAACAGTTCTTTTGGTGGTCCGGTATAAAGAGGGACATAGTGGATTTTGTTTCCAAGTGCTTGACATGTCAGCAGGTAAAGGCCGAGCATCAGGTTCCTTTGGGATTGCTTACGCCTTTATCCATTCCTGAGTGGAAGTGGGATGATATCGCCATGGACTTTGTTTCTGGTTTTCCTTTGACTCAGAGGAAACATGATTCGGTTTGGGTAATAGTGGACCGGCTTACGAAGTCAGCTCACTTTCTGCCGGTTAGAGTGGACTACTCGATGGACAGATTGGCCAGTATCTATGTGGATGAGATAGTTCGGTTGCATGGTGTGCCTTTGTCCATAGTTTCAGATCGGGATCCGAGGTTTACTTCCAAGTTTTGGAAGGAGTTGCAGAGAGCTTTGGGCGCTAAGTTGAACTTTAGTACAGCGTTTCATCCTCAGACCGATGGTCAGTCAGAGCGAGTTATTCAGATTCTGGAGGATATGATGAGAGCTTGTGCTTTGGATTTTTCGGGTAGTTGGGACAGATATGTGTCGCTTATGGAGTTTGCCTACAACAACAGTTTTCAGTCGAGCATCGGTATGGCACCGTATGAGGCTTTGTATGGACGTCAGTGTAGGACTCCGGTTTGTTGGACCGAGCTTTCCGAGAGATCAGTGATTGGGCCTAACTTGGTTAGAGATACTGAAGAAAAGATCAGAGTTGTGCAACGGAATTTGAAGGCAGCCAAGGATCGACAAAAATCTTATGCTAATTTGAAGAGGAAAGACGTACATTTTGAGATCGGGGACAAGGTTTTCCTTAAAGTTTCACCTTGGAGGAAAGTGCTTCGGTTTGGAAAGAAAGGCAAGCTTAGTCCTCGTTTCATTGGTCCTTATGAGATTTTGGCTAAGGTAGGACCTGTAGCCTATAGATTAGCGCTACCGTTGGAGTTAGCAAAGTTGCATGATGTGTTCCACGTTTTGATACTTTGTCGGTACAGATCAGATCCTTCGCATGTTCTTTCGGTTCAGGATATTCAGGTTCAGCCAGACTTTTCATATGATGAGGAACCGTGAGCTATTCTAGCCCAAGAGGTGAGGCAGTTGAGAAGTAAGCAGATTCCTTTGGTTAAAGTGTTGTGGATCCATCATGGAGTCGAAGAAGTGACTTGGGAACCAGAAGAGTCAATGAGAGTTCAGTATCCACAGTTATTCAGTTCAGGTGAGAATTTCGAGGAAGAAATTCTTATTAGTAGGGGAGAGTTGTCACACCCCGTTTGCCCCCTAGTAGAATGAGCCTGTCTGTGTGTGAGCATGCATGTGCATGTGTTCAACATATTAGGAGGGTAGCTTAGTAAAATGCATGTTTTTGGGTTTTGTTAGTATGTGGTTGCACGTATAACATTAGTGTGTGTATTAATTAGGAATTGCTTGTGTGCACTTGAGCATATCATTTTATGGTGTTTTAAGTTGAGAAGTGCTTGTGTGTGTGAGTTCATACCATTGTAGGGTGTTTAAGTTAGGAGTGCATAAGATGTGTGTGAAGTTTGGAGTTAGGGTGTGAGTGAGCAAGTTCCACCACCAAAAGATTGACATGTGTATTAGGTTAGGGAAAATGAATAAAAAAAAAGAAGGAAGAGTGAAGGGAATATCAGATTCACGTTTTCCCTTCTACCACCATCTTCTTCTTCCTTTTCCCTTTCCTAATTATTGCTATCTGTAAATCAAGTTGTGGTTGTGGAAATTGGTCACTCTTGCTCCTAACTTGGTAAGTATGTATCTTGGTCTTGCTCTTATTCTTCTTTCTCTTCTTCTTCTTCCTTGAGTTTAGATTTAACTTAGGGTTTGCATTGTTGGATGTTTGTGTTTAGCTGAAGCTCCTCGCGATCCCAAAGGCAAGGAGAATGCTGGGAGTAGTGGGACTAAGTGAAGTGAAGCTTAGAATTCAGGTTTGGGAATTATTGGTTATGACTTGTATGATTTTGAGTTTACTGTAAATTTCTAGGGTTAATGTTTTTAAGAAGTTGAATGCATATATATATATTTATATACCTGATTTGGTTGTGTAAATGCTGAATTGAGTTGTATTTATATGTTGTTATATTGTTTGGAATGTCTTCTGTAAGGTAAGAACAGGTTTGAATGAAGTTTAATCAAATTCGGATTGATTTCTTTGTTCTGGGAAATTCTGGAAAATCTGGAAATCGATTACTGTAGAATTCCCATCTGTAGCGTGACTAGCCAAGAGGAAAGGCAAGTCACGAGACGTGACTTTTAGTCACGGCTTGTAACCTGCCAGATAGAAGCCAGTCACGAGCTGTGACTGCCTGTCACAACTCATGACCGGCCATGAGGAAGCCAGTCATGAGACATGACTCCCAGTCACGACTCGTGACCGGCCTGAGAGAGGCCAGTCACGTCGCGTGACCAGCCCAAAGAAGGAAGCCAGTCACGACTCGTGACCAGCGAGAGGTAAGGGGCGAGTCGCCGCGTGATCCGCGAGAGACAGAGCCAGTCACAAGGCGTGACCTTCAGTCACGTCTCGTGACCAGCCTTGTGAGGAGGCCAGTCATGAGTTGTGATGCCAGTCACGCCTCGTGACCAGCCAACCTCGTCCGTCACCCCGTTCGGCCCATTTTCTGAAATTTCCCGGATTTTTAAACCTATAACGGATTCCGTAATTCCTTCGAATGAGTTTATACTGCTGTATGATGCATGTCATACTTTTATATGCTTTGATATGCGTGATACCATGATTCTTCTGATGAATTATACACGATGTTTTGAATTGTGATTTGAATGAGTTTTAGCCTGCTAGAGTCAAGTAAGTGGATAGTTAGGCATGCCTAATAGAGTCTTTTAGCTGCAACCCTCAGTTCAGTTTGGACCCCGATCAGGTCCCCGTTTGGTTCCTCGCGAACCCATCAGTATTAGGATCTTGTTTAAGATCCCCTCAGTATACAAATAATGTGTTTTGATAAAAATGAAATGACTTTTGATTTGTACCTGTGAGGTACCCTCAGTATTCGATTCGTACCCGTAAGGTACCTTCAGTACACTCGTTATCCACTATCTAGAGTCAGCAGGTGTTCATTAAATAATTGATTAAATTGCTCTGTTCTGAATTGGAAATATATACATGTGATATCTGAATGAGTATAATGATGGGATATGTGTTCTATTAATATGGAAATGGATATGTATTGGCGGTGCAAATGTATGGCTTTAATTTGTGAGCATGATTATATGGATATTGCTTAAGCTATTGCATTTTGCCATTATGATTGTGATATGCCTTGACGACCATTGTGAATGGCCGTCCATAAGTTATGTGTGTTTCCCCACTAAACGTTTATCGCTTAGCACGGTGTTTTTACCCGTGCAGGTGCGGAAGGAGTTTTGCTGTGAGAGAGTCACCGCCATCAAGCCAACACAGAAGGGTTTAGTGTAGGGCTTAATTTTGTATTAGTGATGATTCTTTTTGTATAGAACTCTCATGTATCAGTTTTGTATCAGCTTCCGCTTCTGTACCTATATTTTATATATGTAATATTATTTTGTATCAGCTAGTTGATCAGAACATTATTGTAATGGTTTGTTATAGTAATGCATGATCAACTTTTGCTTTCCTTTCTGTAAAGTTTTAATTATCCTGTATTTCTATATGTATGTTATGTATGAATGTATGTTTTGCTTTGTACTTGCTTGGTGACACCTTGACTCATATGGCATCTCACTCCTCCTCGGATGGGATTGCCTACGTATGGGAAGGGGGTGTTACATAAAATGAGAGAAAAGGCACGGAATCCAAGAAAATGATGAATTTTATAGAATTGACCTACCGACGGCTATCCCGTCCCTAACTCAGACGATGATCCCGTCTGTAGTTATCCACCTGGCAGCCTTTGCATCGTGCATATCACGCACATTAATTAGGTAATTAATGAGGGTTAAATGCAGAATTCGGAGAGACAGACGGCATGCCCGTCGCTAGCTGTATAGACATAATGCCCATCGGTACTTAAATTCTATATAAGGACGCAGGTACCGATGGACAATCACTTTCTTCTCTTTTCTTCTTCACACCAATGCTCTTCCCTTGTTCTTCAGTTACATTTTATCGTTTTTGCTTTTTCGGTTGGTTTCCTTTGCACCAGGTTTAGTCCTTTCTTCTTCATTGAGTCTCAACTTCCAGGTTAGTAAAATTCTTCTAGTTTTTATTATTATTTATTTTATTTTATGGTGAGTAATTTAATTTAATTTAATTTTTTTGGATTAGTATAATTAGGCTAATTGTTGTAGTACAATTTGAAAATGCCATTTATTTTTTTTATGCTTTAAGCAATAAGTTAACGCATAGAATAAATAATATGCTGTTCTTCAGTTGAGATAAAATGCATGAATATATGCTATTTTGAGAACAATTAATGATAGTTGCATATTTATTTTTATTGAGTTTTTTTTAGATATTCATGCATAGCCTTAGGAATACATGCATTTTGAAACTAATACTAAAAATTAGGAAGTAAAGAAAGTGTGAATATGTTGCACTGTATATGTTGCACTATTGCTTGGCGCCTGAGGCCTGTTTTTTTGTTTTCTCATGCAAGAGGTTGGGCACACCCTTGCCGGGGTGCTGCCCATATTTTTTTAATTTTTTTCGATTTAGACACGACCCCATCGAAATGCTGCCTAAATTTTTGTTATTATTTCCTGAGTAAAGTCTGTTTATGACTATGATACCAAAACTAATTGTTTACTTTATTTTTAGGATGCCACCGTGACGTTATGCTCCGCGCGATTAGCCTGAGCCTCAGGCCCCGGATTGGATGAGTGCCGAGGCCAGACAGAGGTATGCAGCGCTGGCTCAGGTGCAGTTCCGAGCTAGCCGTTTCATTTCTAGGCCGTTCCTTGAGGCTCTCGGGATGGTCGACGAGGTCGATATTTTGATGCCAGGAGTGTGATGGACTGAGTTTCTGACGCCTGCTTCCCAGACTCACCCAGAGATAGTTCGGCAGTTTCTTGCTACGTTAGAGTACGGGGGGTACCAGAGATCCGACACAGAGGAGGGTGTTATCCAGTTTTGGATTGAGAGGCACCATTATAGCATTACCCGTCAGCGATTTACAGAGGCTATGGGGCTTCCATTCGGGCAGGATGTTATAGTGCCCCATAGAACAGTTAGACGCCACCATTGGGCGGTTATTGCATTGCGGGAGTGCCGTATGATCATGATACGGCAAAGAGCACGGTACTCACGTCACAGGTCCTTCGATATGTTCATAGAGTTTTATCCAGCTCCTATTTGGGACGAGCTGGTAACCCAGGATCTCTCAACGCCATTGAGATTTGGAGTTTATGGGCCATGGTGGTAGGCCAGCGGCTCAACATCAGCCATGAGATTTTGGTTAACATGGTGAGAGTATCTAGGGGGGCAGCCCCTGTACTGTATGTTGGTGGAGTCATTACTAGACTACTTTTGAGTTTAGGTATTCGTCAAGAAATCCTGGGGCAGGCCTTGGATGAGAGCATTTATGTGGATGCTCCGACAGCTATTACGATGGCTATGATATTGCTGATACTAGGTCATGCCAAGGCGTATAGACTCCGCACCATTCATGAGACCAGACGTGCATTTAGCCTGCCCTCACTAGAGCCAGTGGAGGAGCAGCCTCAGGAGCAGCCTCAGATGGAGCAGCCTCAGGAGCACCCTCAGATGGAGCAGCAGCCTCCTGAGCCCCAGCAGCACTAGGAGGAGCATCCGGGTACACCCTCTGACATGGGGATTGAGTTCACCATGGATGAGCTATTTGCTACTCCTCCAGGGCAAAGAGTACAGAGTCCTACTCCGCCTCCGCCATCGAGAGTACATCGGACAGCTCCCTGTGCACCTGAGAGGTTCAGTCCATATGCTAGAGCAGGGGACTCGGGGGCGTCTAATTCTACAGCTCCACCTCCAGAGTGGGCACCAGAGTCAGCTCCCCCTCCATTCACACCATCGCCTCACCCGACACAGCTAGATTTTTTTTCGATTTTGACCTCTATATTCGTATCCTTTGAGCACAGACAGGAGGAGAGAGGCAGGGCCTTTTTCGGGCAGCTCGGGGAGCGAGATAGAGTCATCTTAGAGTGGCTAGATCAGCAGCAGGGTATTATCCAGGAGCAGGGGAGGCTTATTGACCATTTGAGACAGGAGCAGGAGAGACTCGTGGGTCAGCTGAGGCAGGAGATGAGGGCCTCCCAGGATGAGGCGAATCAGAGGATAGATGTATCTATACAGGTGATGGATGAGTGAGTTGAGGCTCTCAGATTCAGGATCCAGGTCTTAGAGCGTTCCATACCTCCCATCGCCCAGTCCATGCGAGAGTTTAGAGAGCATACAGAGGATAGGCTAAAGAGTATGGGGACTACCTCTACAGATCAGACCCTCCGCCTAGCCGGCGCTTTCAGAGAGTTAGGGGGGTCGTCGCTGATACGCTGCAGTTCATGACGGTATGCGTCCAGCCTTTTCTTGATCAATATGCTCAGGTCCAGTTCCAGCAGCAGGACCCAGTGAAAGCACAGCCGTTATCAGTACCAGTGCTGACCTCCCAGATACCAGCGACAGGCCAGAGCCTCGGCTTCTCAGCAGGCCGGACCATCAGCCCATCCCATGCAGCCATCTACTCCAGATGCGGGACCATCTGCTTCTTCATCACAAGGCCAGCCAGTTCACATATCAGATGATGATGATGATCCAGAGGAGCTCTCAGATTATGCGCCATTATGGATTGTTCAGGGAGTTCTTCTAGCTTTGTATTTATACTTTTTGTTGTCATCACATTTGTATATTGTACAAAATTCAACCTTTTAGTGGAAAAACATTTATGGATTAACCTATTAAATTTGTATGTTATTTCTTCATGATTTAAATTTCTTGAAAAAAAAAAGAAAAGAAAAAAAAAAAGAGAGAGAAAAGAAGGAAAAAGACAATTGATCATATAGTAAACAGGATGATAAATAATAAAGAACATAAAAATGTTCATAAATCTACCAATCAAGTTAATTTGCACGAGAATTAACAAGAGTCTCTTACAATACAGGAACATGGTTTCACACCAATTCGAAAATGACCAGCAGTCAAAAGGAATGATAAACAGATCAAACATTATGTTTTTCAAGATCGCATTCAATATTAGATGAGAATAATCAGATCAGAATCATACCTTGCCGATTGAATGGACATTAGCAAGGAAAATTCGCGAACTTAAAGCGGGACTAGTGATATAAATCAGACATCGTGTATGCTGAGACAAGGACAGCGGGGTACACGCGATAGAATGGATCGCATTTTATAAGTTGGAGCAAACTCGGTGCAGCTCAGGAGAGCAATCCTCGCATTTTGTAAGTCTGGAGTAGACTCGGCGCATCACCATCCACACTTTGTAAGTTGGAGCAAACTCGGTGCAGGTCAGGAGAGCAATCCTCAAGTTTTGTAAGTTCGGAACAATCTCGGCGCATCACCATCCGCACTTTGTAAGTTGGAGCAAACTCGATGCAGCTCAGGAGAACAATCCTCGCATTTTTTAAGTTCGGAATAGACTCGGCGCATCACCATCCGCACTTTGTAAGTTGGACCAAACTCGGTGCAGCTCAGGAGAGCAATCCTCGCGTTTTGTAAGTCTGGAGCAGACTCGGCGCATCACCATCCGCACTTTGTAAGTTAGAGCAAACTCGGTGCAGCTCAGGAGACCAGTCCTCGCGTTTAGTAAGTCTGGAGCAGACTCCACGCATCGTCACTTCTACGACTAAAAGGTAGGGACTGCCTCAGGTATGCATCTCTTTCCTTTCTCCTCTGAATTTTGGCTCATCTAGACACTAGTGCACTAGTTTCCCCAAAATTAGGGGCAACTGTAGACACCGGGTCTTAAAACAGTCCAGGTCAGAGTTACCCGATGAAGAGATCTATGTTAGTTTTCGGATAAATGGATGGAATTCGGAGATTTTTGTCTTTCGGTTTCACAAGGATTAAAATCTTTTTCTCTATAGCGTGAGGTTTTGAAAGAGGTTGGGAAATTTTAGTTGAAAATGGAAGTTTTGCTCCACAGATGGGATGACCGTCTGAGGTAGGGACGCCCATCTCTACTTGGGGTGATCCCCGTCTCTATGCATAATAGGGACGGCCCATCTCTAGCTGGGGACGGACACGTGTCTGAGTAGGGACGCCCGTCCCTAGTCCCGCGTTACAGCCCATCTGTAGCTAGGGACGGACACGTGTCTGAGTAGGGACGCCCGTCCCTAGTCCCGCATTACAATCCGTCTGTAGCTAGGGACGGACACGTGTCTGAGTAGGGATGCCCGTCCCTAGTCCCGCGTTACAGCCCGTCTGTAGCTAGGGACGGACACGTGTCTGAGTAGGGACGCCCGTCCCTAGTCCCGCGTTACGGCCCGTCTGTATCCAGATTTCCACGCGTGCCCTTAGTAGGGACGCCCGTCGATAGTTGCAGGGATGCCCGTCGGTAGTGGATCTGATCAGATAACGCCGTATTTGATAAAATTTTATCTAAAATGTTTGAAATGGTGATAGATGTTGGTTAAAAATTGAATTTTAAAACTCATTTTAGAATTCAAACTTTAAACTGATGCTTATCTTATTTTTTTATCTCCAAAATTCTATAAATTGGGAAGAATAATTCATTTTTTGGGGTTAGAAAATTTTACAAATTTTATTTGGGAAAAAGTGACAAATTTTTGGGGGAGAAAATTAACCACTTTTTGAGAGATTGGTATTTTTTTTAGAAAAGGTTTTTTTGTGAGGAATCTACCAAAAATCTATAAAATTTTTGTTTATTTTTAGGATTTTGTTTTGATAAAAATTCTTCCAATTAATTGATTTGCTCAAGTTCTTCTTATGAATTAAGCCAATTTGAGGTAACGAAATTCATTCGTTTAAATCAATACAGCTAATTCAAACATTTGATCGCTATTAAATTTTCAAGAAGGAGAAATACAAATTTTCTTACTTTGATCTAATTTATTTGATCCTTGTGGAGCGTGCGGGGGCTGAAACCATTCGATATTCACCCGAAAAGATAAAATCTGAGGGTAAACATTCTAGATTAATACTTGTGTGATTTGATTAGCTTATATTAATTGTTTTCATTTTTTTCCTTTTTTTTATTTTTTAACTCATTTCTTTTAAAAGTTTCCTATTATTTTTCTTTTCTTTACTTTATTCACCAATTTCGACACTGACATGTTTATTCCTATGAGTTATTCTCTGACAATTTGGATTTGGAGTTGTAAACGATGATGGTCGAGCCAATCTGAGGATTTCCATACGGGTTCTTTCTTCACTCTTGCCTTTTATTCATGTTATTATTAAGATTATTTCAATGTCGTTAAAGTGAAAAGGGCCAAATATTTTATAGTAATTAATTTGGCATTTTTCCTAAATAAAACTGGGACCAATGTCTCAATTTTCACTATCAAAAATAAAATCATCACATTCAAAAGTGTTTTATAATAAATATGCATCCGAGGACCAATGTCCTCATCATTAATGAATACCCCGATTTATGCATGATTCGTATTTTATTTACAATGGGGGTTGTATTCCGCCCCTAGTTTTATTGTAATTTATTTTGAGAATGTTTATTCTAATAATGCTTTACTTATTGCTTTTGACGTGAATGATTACGCTTAATTAAATGCATCGTGTGGAAAGTTGGTGAAACAATGAATTCAAAACTTAATCATAATATTGATCAAGGTATAAATAAATGAGATGTCCCGAACACACTCTAGTCTTTAGGGCTCAAAGAGGTGAGAGGTCTAGGACTTCCAAGACACCTCTTGAGTCTCACCAAAAGACTTAAATTTACAAATCCTAGGCTCTAGGGGTTAGAGGCTGACACCTCTAAGATCTCTCTGGCTTGCCCAAGATGGATATGTATGCGTCGTCTTAGGCTTGCTGAGGCTAGACGAACCTCCCCAATGTTCTATTGGGTGGTGACTCCAAGAAACCTCATTGTTGCCCAAAATAGACGTAGCTTGTAAATACCTTATAAGTTTTAATGAATCTCATCCTGATCGCCCTAAAGCGGGCTTTCGGGAGGCCACGGGGTTCGGCGCGCGTCACAGTTAGGCATGCCTAATAGAATCTGTGTAGTATAGCTGCAATGCTTTTTGAACGATTTGGACCCTGATCGGGTCCTCAAATGGATCTTCGTGATCCCTGTGTATTCAGTGAAAACATTTTGATAGTGGAAAATAATGATGTTGCTTTTCGATTTGTACCCGTAAGGTACTTTCCGTATTCGATTCGTACCCGTAAGGTATAGTTTGTATTTACTCGTTATCCACTACCGTGAGTCAGCAGGTATATTGTTTGCTATATTGTGTAATAAGCATGTGAATTTGATCAGTTATGGGCTAAATGCATATGGATTAAATATATGCGATCATTATCGTGACCTTTCGAATGCCATGAATATTATGCAATGTCGTGTGGTTTGCTAATTGCGTTATCATAATAGCTTTCAGATAGAGATCAATGTATGGTGGCATGAATAATATGTGATAGTATTCGCATGATAAATGTTTCGTAAGTATGTATTGTGTAGGCTCTGACTTCCAATATGTAAATGAGCTACATGATGCATGAAAGATTCAAGTGCGTTCTCGTATGATGTATGTATATTAGTTAGTATGGATGCATGTCGTGACATATGTATTAGGGTTGCGCAGTGGAAGTGCGGTGTGTGATGTGGTTTCGCGGTTCTTGTCTAGTGTGGATGTGTGTTTGTGTACATTGTTGTATAATAGTGTAGTTTATTAGCATCGTGAATCGATGTCAGTTAACATGTATGTGCATCGCTACATGATAAGTGTATGATAGCGCATCGCATGTGAAAATTACTTATTCTGATATTTTATGAATAAGCATGATGTATAATCTGATATCTGATGCTTCAGAGATCTCGGTAAGTATATGCCTATGAGAAAGTATGTGTTTCTACATGATAATACTTGTATCTTGTATGGTACTTTGTCTGCTTTGGGTTGTTCGAGATGAGTTTTTGAAAGTGGATATGATTGTCTGAATGCATGGCTTTTATATGTAAGTATATATATCTATCTGTTAGGTCTATATGTGCATATGTCATTCAAATGTGTTATGCCTTGGCGACCATTGTGAATGGCCGCCCATGCTTTTATATTCTCCCCACTAAGCGTTATCACTTAACACGGGTTCTTTTTCCCGTGCAGGTGGCAAGTTTGCTTCTGTTTGAGTCGTTCATCTGCAAGGGTCGGCCACATAGGAGCTAGAAGTTTTGTATTTTGTTCAGCTTCTGTATTTTGGATTTTGTATCTCTGTGTAATATGTATATGTAGTAATATGTAAGGATTCGGATGTAAATATTTTTTGTATTTATGTATTAAGTATCTTCTCAATTTTATATATCGTCTTAGGCTTCTGTTGTATGATTGTAAGTATGCATATGTGCGTGTTTTTGCTTAGCGTATGTGCGTTAGTGTATTATGTATGTTCGGCTTTTGCTCCTTAAGTATTAAATTCTTCTGTATTTTTATATGCTTTGTATCACTTCTGTCTAGTAACACACCTACTCGTACGGCTTCCTACTTCCTTGAGGATGGGTTCACCTACGTACGGGTAGGGGGTGTTACAGGAAAAGGGTTGTAGTAGAATACACTACAACTCAACGTCAGCGATCATATGTCATGCAAATCGGATGGTGGTTAGCAAGGACATACTATAGACACCGGGTCCTGAGGCAGCTCAGACCGAAGTTACCCAATGATGAAAATGATGCCCGTTCACGGGTGAATGGATAAATGGAAGTGATGGATTCCTCGAAAAAAATATTTTTCATTTTGCTTTATTTAAAAAAAAACAAGAGTTTTGGGGGCCTGTGGGGTGAGGTCCATCTCACCCATGTGAGATGGGGCTTCACACATCTCACGTTGGTGAGATGCTACCTCACCTTGTGAGGCCCAGCTTATGGGAGAGGGGACTCTCACCTTCCTCACGTACTCCTACTCTCCTTTTTCTATTTTTCATGGAGATTTGGTTTGAAAGTATGGTTTTACGTGGGATTTGGTAGGAAAAACAACTAATCTTGTCTGAGACAATAAAAGATAAGTGAAAGCAGAAGAAAAAGAGAGAGGAATTATTAGAGAGAGAAATTAGAGAGAAGAAACAGAGAAGAAAAACACAGAAAGAAAAGAAAAAACTTTGAGAGCAAGAAAATAATTCTCGTTTCTCAAAAGGCATTCTGAGATTGTCTCTTAAGCCCATGAAATCAATTCTTGAGTTGGAGATTCAATCACCTTTTGTTTTCTTTTTAGTGTAAACTTTCATCAAGAGTTTTTGGAGTCTCGGTTTTAACTTCATTTTCAAGAAGAGCAAAGAGGAAACCAGAACCTTTCATTGCTGACGGTAAATACTTATTAGCCACCTCTTTTCCTTTATTTTCTTTCCCTCTTCTTCTTCTTTCCTTCCTTCTATTTACTTCTTTTCTTCATTTTGTTGAACTAGTAAATTATGTTCTTTGTATATATTGCATATATTGTTCTGTCTCATCTTTTATTCATTTTTGGCGGATTGTTCTGTCCCATTTTCTATTTTTGTAATTTATTTATTTATTTATCGCTTTTCAAAATGCTTACAAATGCGCTTTAAATTCAATGCACAATCGCGTGAGATGAGAGATGGAATTTTAATTTCTTAAAAGCTCATTTATAGACTTAAGTCATTAATAAAAGTGAAGTTCCGAACACCATCTCTGGTTTAGACCAATAGAGGTTAGAGATCTTTCCCGATTTCTTGTAAATTGGGTGGCGACTCCAAAATACCTCGAAGGTGCCTAAAGGCATTGTGAGTCTAGATGATCCTTTTTAATGTTCTATTAGAAAGGAGGCATCCAAGATGACTCACGATGCCCAAGACCAAAAAGACGTGAACCAATCCCTCGAGCCCCAAAAGGCGGGCTCAATGAGGGCCTTGCTGGTTCGGCGCGTGTCACAATGGCGACTCCACTGGGGACAGTAATCGAAACTTCGCTTCGAAAGTGACTTAAGTTAAAATTATAATTGAGTTGTTAAGAATCAAAAATTCCATTTCTAATCGAAATTGCATAGCATACATTAGAGCCTTAGAATTATGTTAGTTGGTCCCCTATCTACCCTAGTGCATTCCTAAAGCATGACCCTACTTCCACTCATTGTAGGGAAGTGTTCGGGATAATCACCAGCCCAAGCCTCATACCATCAAATGGAGACCCGATTGGTCGCTATACTCATGATGAGCTAGACCCGTTGGTAGGGACCATGCTTGGGTAGACCTAAAGTAACACCACCTTCGACCGAAGCCCATGTAATAGCAATAGATACTTTCACTAGGTGAAATATACCATAATATCATGCTTGCTATTTGGGCCGTCATATATTGAACAAAATCAATCAAATTAAACGGTCTTCATCAAAGGGTTTCATGCCCCGGTGGGCCTATCTTAATTTAGTTGAATTATTTAAATACATGATGGCCAAACACCCATACGTATGTACATTAGGCAAGAAATATTATGCTGCCGATTTTTTACCGTGCACTATACGTGTCCAATGGGTTCCTTATTATTTCTTTTCTTTCTTTTAACCTTATTTTTATTTTAAGGTAATTTATTTTCCTTTTCTCTGCTTTATTTGTTCACCATTATTTCCATCAATTCTTCTCACCATTACTTTATTTTGTTATCTTACTAAAATGTTTTTTTCTTTGTGAGTTTGTTTATTTTATTGAACTTTGGGTATTTAAAAAGGAGAACTAGTTAAAGGCGACATGGAAACGTAAAGGCGGTTCACTTCTCATACCTTTTTCCCCTCTCTTTTATTTTGTTTAATATTTATTTGTTGTAAATATTATTTTTTAGCCCGTTAATATAAAAATGGCAAAAGATTTCTACAAATAAATGGGCTTGGTTTTCTTTGAATAAAATAGGACCAATGTCCTAATTTTCTTTTAAATAGACAATTTAATATTATTTTTCTCTAAATGTGTATGCGAAGACCAATGTATTCACTCCAAAATGAATATTCCCATTTTATGTATGTTTGTTTATTTTCAGTTCATTTACAATGGGGGTTATATTCTGCCCCTACTATTGTTGCAAATTATTTTGCTTTTCTCTATTCTAATTTGAGCTTACTTTATTCAATGCTTTCATTATGTGATTGATCTGAGCTTTAATTCTTGCATTAAACCGTATGAGAAAAGGAAGGAAATTTTAACTCTAAAACTTAATTATAGTTTAACTAAGGTATGAATAAATGGGAAGTCCCGAACTCTCTCTGGTCTTAGGCTTCAAGAGGATAGATGAACCTTTCTAACGTTCTATTGGGAAGAGGATTCCAAAATATCTCCTGCTACCCAAAATAGGCCCTTATGTGCATTTTCTTAAGTTTCACTAGATTAGATAAACCTTTCCAATGTTATATTGAGAAGTGGATTCCAAAATATCTCTTGTTATCAAAAATAGACTTATATGCATCGTCTTAGGCTTCGTGGGATTAGATGAACCATTTCCAATGTCTTATTGGAATGGGAATTCCAAATATCTCTTTTTGACCAAAATAGACATATATGCGTTGTCTTAGGCTCAATGAGGCTGGACGAACCTTCCTAATGTTTTATTGGGTGGTGACTCCAAAACACCTCTTGTTGCCAAAAATAGATGCCCCCGTAATCTTTACAAATCTTATAAACATCTCTCGAATACCTTAAAAGCGGGTTTCGGGCCTTCCGGGGTTCGGTGCGCATCATAGATATTAATCGAAAGATTGATGGCAAATTAGTAATTTGATATTTATAGACCTTAAGGCAAGAAATGATGGTTTGGATCTCTAAAAAATAATCTGAAAATAAGAACACACTCATATTAATGAGGAGAATCATATGGTAAATAAAAATTAATTTTACGGTGGCAAGAAAATTTGACTTATCGAACTGGTATAAATGAACCAGACCGAAAAATAGTCTCTGATTGACTTGAAAATATTTGTGTAAGCTAATTCATATATTCTGACAATTTTAGAATCATTTTTAGGAGGAATTGAGCCTGAGAAGTGAGAGAAATAAAAGTTAAGGGTAATTTGGGTATTTTAAATTTATGGACTAAATTGACGGAATTAATTAAGTATGTGCGCCAATGTTTGAGAATAGAATAATTATATGTCAAAAGTGTGAAGGGATAAAAGATAAAGGATCAAAAGTGAAAATTTGCATAAAAATCAAAATTGGACCAATGACCATTTGACATTGGGCAATAAAGATAAGCATGAGTTAAATGGCCATATTTAAGCCATTTTACTTGGCCATGTTTATGCCAATTTGGCTGGCCAATTGAGAGGGAAAAAGGGAGGAGATTTCTTTATCTCCTACCTCACACCACTCTCCCTAAATCCAAGACACAAAGACTGAGTTTTGGACTTCTTAAGTTTCAAGTGTTTTGGGTGGAAGATTGGTATAAGAAAGGTAAGAACTAAGTCCCTTATTTTATTGAATTCTCCCTAAATGGTTAAGAATTCTAATTAGTGATATGTGTGGATTTTCATGAGCGATTTGGATGATTATGACCATGAAATAGTAGGAAAGAAAGAGAGAAAGTAAAGGTAGAGATGAAGGAGCCATCAAAAGAAGTTTGGGAATTGTTGTGTTAATTTTTATGTGAATGAATATTTTGAGGTGTTTTTATATGTCTCATGTTGGTTTAAATTGAATTTTATGGATTGATTGTGTCAAATTAGTTGATTATAGGCTTATTGAATTACATAGTGCAATTCTGCCCAAAGGGTGGATGACCTTTTGTGACTGTTTTGCGTATAAATAGGGTTTTAGAACTCCAAATTAAGTGATTCTAGTTCTGTCAGAACCATGACTTTCATACCTACACAAGTCTTGAAATGACCATGAGTGAATTTTGACTATAAGACCCTTAAAAATTGGAAAAATAAAAGGGCTTCTATTTTGGCCGAGTGACTGGAACTAGTTCTTTCTTTGGTGCTAACTGACCTCAATCCAGTTTTTAGGCTAAGTTAAGTTAGGAATCTCCAAATTGAGTTATACTAGTTGCATGTAAATCGTAACCTCTGTGCCTATAAAAGTTGTAGAAATATCCATAATTTATTTCTAGCTCTAAGGTCCCCAAAAGTGTCCAAAATAGTAGCCTTTTTCCTAGAACAAGGCTTTGGAGCAGCCTGTGTTTATGATGTCATATCTCCTAGGTTATAGCTCCAAATGACTTGAAATTTGTACCATTAGAAAATTAAAATATTTGAGACCATTTGTTCAGAGACAACTTTAGCTAAAAATAGCTTTTACATGATGTTTCATACTGTAAAATTTAAGTAGTTAATTTGGGCAAGTAGACTTTCTAGGGGAAACTTTGCTCAACTTTTGCCAGACCTCTGCATGTTATTTTGGTAATTTATGGAGTTTGAGTGCTCCAAATTGCATACTTTTAGTTTTTTTAGAAATCTAAGATATATACATAAATATTTTTAGAAGGAATCTAGACCTATTTTTGACTCTAAGTGCTCCGAAATTGGCCAAAACCGAGGTGTCTCTACTTTTGCCGGTTCATGGGAGCAGTGCAGGTTGTTTAAATCATATCAAACGTTTTATATGTCCAAATCAACTGAAATTTTTTCTATTTGAAACTTAACATCCTATGAAACAATTGTTAAGAGGGATTTTTGCCTAAAATTGAAGTTTAGAGATTGGTTTAAACTCTGCAAAATAGAGTAGTGAAGCAATCCTAAAATTCTACTTTTGTAAGGCAAAATTTTGGGATCTCACGGTTAGTACGAATACCTGCTGACTATGAACAATGCTTTTATAAGGTATAATTGCCTATTTTGGGACCTCACAGTCAGCACCTATACCTGCCGACCATGACCAATGCTACAGGAAGGAAGAATTGATTATTTTTGTGTGTCACGGTCAGCACCAAAACTTTCCCTCGGTGACCCATGCTCTTAGACATCTGTCTTTATTATTTTGGATGTCATGGTCAGCACCAAAACCTGCCCACCATGACCCTCTCCTGTTTTAGCCATTAATGTGCTTTCTTGTACAAGTTAATTGGCTAATATTTCTAATAAGAAATTATGTATTAAGCATTTATAGAATGTTGTTATGATAACATAACTGCATGGATTATTATTGGGTATTTTTTTTATACACAATTATATTAAATGTAATTGAAAATGAATTTCTTATAATAAATGGAATTTTAATTTATTTTCCAAGCCTGCAATTATCGAGTAGTGGATAGATAGGCATGCTTATAGGGATTCTGAGTGCTGCAGCCTATGTTTGTGCCACAGTACAGTCCATATATGTCTTAGGATCCTAAATTGGATTCTTATGGATTGTAGATCATGATTGATCCCTAATGTGTTTTCGGATCGCGGTAGATCCTAATGTGTTCGAAAATAGATGTACCTTCGTGTACCTATGCATTTCTATATCCGATTATCCACCACTTGGAAAAAGCAAGCAGCAAATGAATAAAAGAATACTAAATGAGCAATATACGATATGCATTAATAAATGAACGCAATGACTTGTATTCTGTAAGGAAATATGGAGTTAAGCATTGCACATGTATATGATCAAATTGATTATTGTGGCAAATATATTACTCTGAACTGGTGCTTCATGCACCTATGTGTTCTCAGATCCCGCACGAATCCCTATGCGTAATATGTGAGAGTACCCTTGGGTACCTATGTGCTTTTAATCCTATTATTCCCCTTTGGGAATGTAGGCAACAAATGAATAAAAGAATGATAAATGTATAACACGAAATATGAGGTAATAATTAAATGTATTTGTGTGCTTAGATCGTGAATGCTTATGCAATTTTTTGTACGTGAGGGATATTTTGATGGGTGTTTAACTCATGTTTTTGAAAGTAATAAAAAATTAAGGTTTCCATATGCATGTAATACTAAGGGTGATTTGTCATAGTTTCATACGTTCATATTATTTTTATAAAGAAATTAAATAAAGGATTGGTTACTGCATCTTTAACATAGTTTATAAATTAAGTTAAATAATCCATGTAATGTATGAATAACATGATACTTGACATTAAATGAATATGATTATGTGTGTGCTACTTATGCTTATTAACATAAATGTGTACTTGGTTAAGCAAATAAGGAAGAATACCAACTGTACAAATGTACGTACATGATTAGGGTTTTTTCTTTAGAATTTGTATATTACCAATGTAAATGTTTATACGCAATCATTCGCATGTTCTGTTAATGACTATTATAAGTGGTATCTATTTTATATGTTTTTCCCATTAAGCTTTAAGTTTAACATGAGTGTTTCATCCGTGCAGGTTATAAAGATAGGAGAGTCGCCAAGGACATTTCGCAACAGTCAAGGCCAACGAGTGGGTATAGATTTTGTATTTGTCTCCTGTAATGTAATTAAATTCTGTTTTAGTAATGAATGGTCTGTATGTACTATAATTAATGAGAAAAGTGTCTTTCAAGAAAATGTGTGTGAATGTAATTTGTGTTAGAAGAAATTTCATAATTCCATTTTTGGTATCTATTTCTTATGTAAGGGGTTACATTTAGTGGTATCAGACCATAGGTTTAGTAGGTTCTGGTCGATTAGGTGCTTAGAAATGTGCCTATATAGTTTTGTGTTGGCCAAAGCGAATATCCTTGCTCTCTATATAAGTGACTGGAATAAAAGTCTTTCGAAAAGGATAAGGCGTATTGTGATGCGTGCCGAACCCCGGGGTGCCCTGAAGACCCGTTTTTAGGGCTTTCGAGAGAGGTTCATTAAAACTTGTAACGAATTACAAGTGCGTCTATGTTGAGCAACAAGGAGGTTTCTTAGAGTCGCCATCCAATAGAACATTGGGAAAGGTCGTCTAGCCTCAGTGAGCCTAAGACAGCGCATATATATCCATTTTGGGCAAGCCAGAGGGATCTTGGAGATCTCATCCCAATAGAATATTGGAATGATCCTCTAACCCCGTGGAGCCTAGGATTATTTGAGTTGGGCCTTTTGGTGGTGTAGACACCGGGTCCCGAGACGGTCCAAGATCAGGATTACCCTATGATAAAAGCGATACTTGCAAGTAAATGTGTCAAAAATGATGTTTCCCTTGTCGAGATCCTCGTTGTTTTTAAATAAAAAATAAACAAACAAATATATATAAAAAAATATAAAAAATATTATTATAAAAAAATTAATTAAATTAATTTTGAAAATAGTATTATTTTCGTTATTTTTTATATTTAAAAAAAGGGGGAAATAAATTAATTCATTCATTCATTTGAATTAAATTAATTAATTAGTTTAATTGAAAAGGAGAAATTAAATTAGTTAATTAATTTAATTTAAAATAAAAGAATTTAAAAGGTTTTTTTTGAAAAAAAAAAGAAGATTTAAAACTTGGAATAAGTGGCCAAAGTGGCCACTTTACCATTAGTGGCCGCGTGATGGCCACTTGGCCATCACGCGGCCGCTTGCCGCTGGCCGCGCGCAGTGACAGCGCAACGCGCGAATCTCTGCGCGCGCTGCCGAGGGCAGCACGCGTTCCCCCCTCTCCACGTGACCACCTGTTTCGCCCCGTCATTTTCCCTGGTTTTCTATATTTTACAGTCTGTTTTCCAGTTTGTTTTTACCAGTTTTTTCACCTTTTCATGCTAATTTAGATTAACTAAAATTAAAGTATTTTGTTCTCTTCCTATTTTTGGCCAAGGCAAAAATTAAAGGGGAACTTCCCCTCATTTTCAAAGGACGGCAACCTTTATTCAAAAACAAGGATTTTAATTTTTTCTCTCTAGTTTTTTTCTTCTTTCCAGTAACTTGTTCTCTTCTTCAAAGTTCTTCAAAATATTCCCAAGTCTTCTTTTCTTTTTCTCAAGTTTTAATTTATTTATTTTTCTTCAAAAAATATATTTCATTTCTTGGGTGATTTGAGCCTGGAAAATTAATTTCCTTTGCTAATCATCCACCAAAAATATTTTTATCAAGATATTCTCTTGGGTTAATTTATTTTAAAATACCAATTTTTACATTTTTCTTCAAAAATTTATCACCATGAATTCGACAAGGAAAATAAATCGAGACACCGTTTCTCCGATTTAAAAAATTTCTGAGGGTAAATATCTTTGGACTTGTTCTCATTTATTTTTTTGTATATTATTTATTGTTGTTAATATTATTTTTTGCTATTATTATAATGTCTATTATTTACTTTTAGCATTTTAATGTGTTAATATCACTATTAATATATTATTTGTTTGCTTTATGTTCATTCACTATTATTATTATCATTATTATTATTATTATTTATTATTATTATTGTTGTTGCTGTTATTATTATTATTATTATTATTATTATTATTATTATTATTATTATTATTATTATTATTATTATTATTAGTATTGTGTTATTATTATTATTATTGTTGTTGTTGTTGTTGTTATTGTTCTATGGTATTGTTATCACTAGTAGTATTATGTCATTATCATCATTATTACTATCTTATTATTATTATTATTATTATTATTATTATTATTATTATTATTATTATTATTATTGTTATTATTATTATTATTGTTGTTGTTGTTGTTATTATTACTATTTTATTGTTGTTACTTTGCCATGATTATTTGTTGTTTCCATCGCTATAATTTTATTATTGTCATTATCTTGTCTTTATTTGATTAATTTTTAGAATTATTACTAATATTTTTATGTTAATTTTTGTCTGAGATTTAACTTGAGTCGGGTTATCTGAAAATCCCCGCGACTCCCCGGATGGGTCGCGACGTGTGGAGGGTCACACCAGTTTTGGTGAGATCTTTATCAACTCTTCCTTTATGTTGTGTTATGTGTTTGTTTGTAAAAACTTTATTCATGCACACGTGTGATAAAAAATCACAAAAATATTTTTGTAATTAAATTGATTTTTTTTACTAATAAAATTGGGACCAATGTCCCTTGTTTTAGCCTACCAATAAAAGTATCACAATTAAAACGAAGAGTCAATTTTCTCCAAAAATGGAATCACTCATCCCCGTTTTCATCAAACAACCAAAACGACTCTTCGAACCCTCTTCAAATAAATGCGAAGGAACCAATGTTCCTAAACCTTTAATAAGCGCAAAGGAACCAATATTCCTAAAATAAATCCTCGATTTATGTATGTCCTTTTATTTTGATCTTATGTGAGTGTTTTATATTCAAGTTCATTTCTTTTTTGGTACCTTGTAATTAATTTTGGGGCAACTTCATTTATTTTTGGGGATTGTATTCCGTCCCATTTATATCTTTAATTTCTTTTTATTAGGGTTGTATTCCGCCCCTATTTCTCTTGTAATTGTGTGCTTGTGTGCTTATCGCTTTCATTTATCGCTTTCTTTATCGCCTTTTATCGCTTTCATTTATTTTCTTTACATGCTTGAAATGCGTTCTTTAATTAAAAATGCATTGATCGTGTGAGATGAGAGATATAATTTTAAGAGATTAAAAACTCATTTATAATTAACCAAAGCATAAATAAGAGGGAAGTTCCGAACACTGAATCTCTGGTCTAGACCATTAGAGGTGAGAGACTTTTTCCAATTTCTTATAAATTTGGTGGCGACTCTAAATACCTCAAAGGTGCCTTTAGGCATCATTAGGCTAGGTGGTTCTCCCCAATGTTCTATTGGGAGGAATACACCAATGATGTCTCATGGCGCCCATGATCAAAAGACGCAAACCAATACCTTGAATCCCGAAGGCGGATTCAACAACGAGGGCCCTTGCTGGGTTCCGGCGCGCGTCACAGTGGCGACTCCGCTGGGGAGTTGTTTGAGACTTTGTTGTGAAAGTGCTTTGGTTAAAATATATAATTGGGTTTTTAAAACTTAAAATTCTATCTCTTTTCAAAATTCGCATTGCATTTTAGAGCCTTAAACTTAAGCTAGTTTGTCCCCATCTACCCCGGTGCATTCCCGAAGCACAACCCTACTTTCAATCATTGTAGGGAAGTGTTAAGGATAATCACCAGCCCAAGCCTAATGCCTTTTGGCATATCAAATGGAGACCCAATTAGTTTCTATGCTTGCAATGAGCTAGACCCATTTGGCAGGGACCATGCTTGGGTAGCCCTAAAGCTTCATCACTTTGACCAAACCCCATGTAATGGCAAATAGAAGCTTCTACTAGGTGCTATGCTCCTTAATATGATGCTTGTGATGTGGGCCGTCACGTATTAAACAAAATCAAGCAAATTAAGTGGTCCTTTATCAAAGGCTATCATGCCTCGGTAAGCCCATCTTAACTTGATTGAATTGCCAAAATACGTAATGGCCAAAACTCATATAAGTGCGCATTAGATAAGAGTGTTATGCTGCCGATCTTTCCACCGTGCATCATACGCGTCCATCGGGTTCCCCGTTAACCCATGGTTCAAGCCCACCTACGAAAGAGACCGTACTACCACATGTGTGGGAGAAATAAGGTCGGAAGGATCTATCTGCTTGCATGTGGCTGTGAATGCTTCACATCATGCTCATGCATCACGTGTCATTCATGCATGTTAATAAAAAAAGTATAAAATAAAATAAAATAATAATGAAATAATGAACAAAAAAATATATGCATTCCATCCTATATGTGAATATCCATTTGCCTGCACATTATTCTTCACATGTACATATTATCATGCGTATAATCTCATGCTGCGTATATATATCTTTTCATCTACATATTATTGTTTCGCGTGTACATATCATCCTGCGTGTAATTTCTTCCATGCATCCCATCGTATTATAGTAATCCATTGATCTCGCACTCATCAAAGACCATTTGTATGGCACGATCATGCATTATACATGTCATCTATGCATTATTCTAACAATCTGAGTCTTGCAGCCATCATAGATTCATCTAAGTGGACTAAGGGTTCTAACAGTCGGCTAGTGATGACAAACTCGCCCTTTGGATTGCTAGAATTAGTGCTTGTTTGGGATTTTGAGTCACTCTCAGCAACTAGTGAATCATCCTTAATAGCAGAAGAGATCAAAAACCTAACCACCCAAGACCTCGCTAGGAGACTGGAGGATTTCGAGTGGAGAATGCTAGAAATGATGGGAGCAATGGCCGAAAGGATTGCCCAGCACCCTGCTCCACAAGCACCTGTGGCTCCACAACCGCTAGTAGCCCCTCCTCGGGGGCAAGCCGAATTGCCTGCTGGTGGGGAGGCTCCCCTCACTAGAGTCGCTGTCCATCAACCTGTAAATAACCCTAAAGCTGATGTTGTGCCAGTTGACCCAAGAAGAGCAAGGATCCCAAACCCTAACGAGGATTTCACAATGGATAGAAGGTTCGAAGAGCTTGAAAAGAGGTTGTTGGCCACAATTAAGGAAAGGATGGATGCCATGGCGCTCATTCTTCAAGTTCAGTTTATGGCGACTGCTCTTAACCAAGTTGAGCCGGCCACTATAGAAGAAGCCTACACATCGACAACTTCAGTGCCTCCTTCTACCTCCAAGCCCGGAGGCAAGATTCCACTTGTTTCATCAGTCGAGCGAAGAAAAGGAAGTAAGAGGCTTACTCTAGGATATGACATCACGCCTAAAGAGGGTGGAGATCTAGTGACAACACTTGCTTTGAAAAGTGAGAGTTTAAGCATCCGCAACAACACTAAGGGTAAGGCTAAGAGAACGAAAGCGCCAACCACGAAAATGGATCAAAGGCACTATTCTAACTTGGGCCAACCTCTGTCCTGGGTGTTGGAGGGACTAATAAAGGAGGGCAAGTTGCAGCCATTGCCACCTAGACCAGCTTTAAGTCAAGGACAGTCGGGGCATAAAAGTGATCAATACTGCGCCTACCATCAACATACCGGGCATCTAACAGACCGTTATTGAATCTTGAGGGGCGAGATCCAAGACCTCATTGATAGCAAGCAGATCTCTGACCCAGAAGAATGAAAGAAGGAGAGGAAGGCAAATTAAGTACCTAAGTGGAGAATGAATGTGGTTTCCGCGGATGGCGATGAACCGTTGGCCGAAATAGCTCTGCCGATAGAAACCGGAAGAAGATAGCTATTTAGATGTTCTTCTTATCTCAGAACTATTAGATGATTACATTTTTTAATTCTGGTTTTTGTTGAATGAAATGAATGCTTTTTGCTTATTTCTATGATGTTTCTAATAATTTCATTCCTTATGATCACGATATATCCATTTCTTTTGACATTAACCCAATTAATACGACTCCATCTAGTCTCGGAACTTTGGGGAATCCAAATAAAATCTTGATAGCATCTGATATGACTCTTGAAGAGAGGATAATTTTTAGAGATAGTAGAAAAAAGAGCCTTTGCCTGGACCTGGTGTGACATGCTGAAAATTGACAAGGACGTTCTTAAGATAAGTACTACTTCCACGTGCCAACATGATGACGAACTGAATTTTGAAAGACATTTCTTTATATCCACAACATCTGAGCTACATATGGTGCTGCCGAATAAAATCGAACTTCAAAAGCTACATCAGGAGTTAGGCGAATGAAACTCAAGACCTTCACAAGGAAGATATAACTCATTAAAACCAAACAACGTGAACCCTTTCCTCCCTACCATTTGAAATGTGTACCCCAAAACCAATTATGATCGACTCTTAACCATCTAGAACCCTTATAGCCAAAATTCTTGCTAAAGCTTAATGCCCGACTAGATTGAGCAACGATGGTCCCAATGGTTAAAAAGGAAAAGTGCGCGTATGTGTAAACTTTAGGATTTGAACGAAGCTTGCTAAAAGAAAAAAAAAAGAAAAAAAATTTAGAAAAAAAAATGTAAAAGAAAAGAAAAGAAAAAATTTAATAAATTAAAAAAAAAAAGAAGAGAGAAGAAAAGAGAGAATTGATCAGGGGGCAAGGGAATGCTATTTGGGGGCAAGCTTTGTTCAAATCCCATTCCATTGATCTACACATGCCTGCACATTGCCATTCTTCTTAGCTACTGAAAAGGACCTAAAAGGCTAACCCACGAACCCTCCACCCAATCCCAGTCGTCGAAAACCATTTCAAAACTTAAACTACCAAGGCCGATAAAAGTACCCCAGATCATCCAAGCCCAACCTGTCACCCTATCTCAACTATTAAAAGGCCATTCCAGGGTTTGAACTGCCAAAGCCAATAAAAGCCAAGTGTAAGGTTTCACATTCAAGCCCCAGATAAGGAACCCATCACCTCAACCAGTCTGCACAAGGGCTAAGACCAAGACTTCGATACCAAGAGGAACCACTCTCAGAAGCAATAGTCTCCCCAGCTAACAAAGATGAAAGCGAATTTAACCAATACTGACGAACTGAAGGAGGGTCCATGGCAGAGGCTAAATAAAGAATAAAAAAAAGAGGGAAAATATTCAATAAAGAAAACCCGCGAGGGCTGATTGATAACAGGAGTTTGATTCTCTCAAGATCTATCCCGAGATTAGATGACGTCTCATATTTTTTCGAGTCAATGCCGAATAGTGATCATATGTTATGAAATTAGATTAAAATATATGCATTTACGCAAAGATGTATTGATGTAACCAGAGCAGTTCATCTTGCACACCCAAAGTTGTCTGGGTCCGGCATAAAACCAGCGCATTGTTACCAAATACCCTCTGATGCTCTCGCCACTCAGGCACTTCAGTCAACTCATCTTGCAACCTGTTGTGAAGCCAACCCTACAGCACCCTCCTAATAAAGAGCCAAGCTCATACAACCATAATTTGAGATATAAGCACATAACAATCATACCCGAAAGATCTTTCGCAACAACTCCAACTTCTCTCACACAAAAAAAAAACAAAACAAAAACAAAAAAAAGGGGCCGTTAGAGATGAAAATTGTGATTAGCGCTCTAAGCAAAAGTTAGGCCAAAGGGCAGGGTGAAAACCTGGCAACATGCAGTCTGCCCTACAAAAAATGAAATAAATAAAAGCCGCTGGATTGGGTTGGGTCTATTCCAGGCAAAAAATAAGGCACGGGGTTATGTGAAAATCCGACAAGGACGCATCTCTCGCTAAGAAAAGCTAGTGTGAAAATCCACAAGGGATGCACTACCTTCAAAAAATGACTACAGGTATCAGAGGAGAACCTCAAAATCCCCCAGAGGCATGAAATTCAAAAGCAATTCCAGGGGCCACCGATCCTGCTGCAAATTATGACAAAACCAGCTATCGCCTCCAAAATCCACTTAGACGAATTCATGTCATGCATTCCTGCATACATATGCATCTCACATGACCCTTTTCCTACATATTTTGCTTTCTAAGACTTACAGAAAAGAGAATAAACGCCAATGCCAACGAAAGGGAAAGCGATAACATCTATCAAAACATCGATTCAATCCAAACAAACAATTAGCCAAAGACCTCCCAGGGGGCACCGCTTCAAAAGGGTTTGCACGATGGTGGCATTATCATTCTACGAAAGGTTTGCATGATCACGGTACTACCTCTTCAAAAGGGTTTGCACAATGGCGGCACTACCATTCTACGGAATGTTTGCACGACCACGGTACTAACGCTTCAAAAGGGTTTGCACGATGGCGGCACTACCATTCTACGGAAGGTTTGCATGATCACGGTACTACCTCTTCAAAAGGGTTTGCATGATGGCGGCACTGCCATTCTATGAAAGGTTTGCATGACAACAGTACTACCGCTTTGAAAGGGTTTGCACGATGGCGGCACTACCATTCTACGGAAGGTTTGCACGACCACGGTACTACCGCTTCAAAAGGGTTTGCACGATGACGGCACTACCATTCTACGGAAGGTTTGCACGATCATGGTACTACCTCTTCAAAAGGGTTTGCACGATGGCGGCACTACCATTCTATGGAAGATTTGCATGACCACGGTACTACCACTTCAAAAAGGGTTTGCACAATGGCAGCACTACCATTCTACGGAAGGTTTGCACGACCACGGTACTATCACTTCAGAACGGTTTGCACAATGACGGCACTACTACTCCACGGAGGGTTTGCACGATCACGGTACCACTGCTTCGAATCTCAGAAGGGTTTGCACGATGGCGGCACTACCATTCTACGAAAGGTTTGCACGACCACGGTACTATCACTTCAAAAGGGTCTGCACGATAGCGGCACTACTGTTCTACGAAAGGTTGGCACGACCACGGTACTACCACTTCAAAAGGGTTTGCACGATGACGGCACTACTACTCCACGGAGGGTTTGCACGATCACGGTACTATTGCTACAAATCTTCAGAAAGGTTTGCATGATGACGGCACTACTGCTCCACGGAATGTTTGCATGATCACGGCACTACCGAGTCAACAAAAGACAATACGCCGACAACATGGCGACAACCACACCGACAATCACTTCCAATCCGGGAAAGCGACCGCCTCGGGTACATGACTCTTCCTTTCTTTTCTGAATTTTGGCTCACTTAGACACCTAGGTTCTAAGTTCCCCAAAATTGGGGGCAACTGTAGACACCGAGTCCCGAGGCGGTCCAAGATTAGGATTACCCTATGATGAAAGCAATACTTGCAAGTAAATGTGTCAAAAATGATGTTTTCCTTATCGAGACTCTCGTTGTTTTTAAATAAAAAATAAATATATAAATATATATAAAAAAATATAAAAAATATTATTATAAAAAAATTAATTAAATTAATTTTGAAAATAGTATTATTTTCGTTATTTTTGAAATTTAAAAAAAAAGGGAAATTAATTAATTAATTAATTTAATTGAATTTAATTGGTTTAATTGAAAAAGAGAAATTAAATTAGTTAATTAATTTAATTGAAAAAAAAGAATTTAAAAGGTTTTTTTTTAAAAAAAAAAAGATTTAAAACTTGGAATAAGTGGCCACTTTACCATTAGTGGCCGCGTGATGGCAAAGTGGCCATCACGCGGCCATGGCCATAGTGGCCATCACGCGGCCGCTTGCCGCTGGGCGCGCAGTGACAGCGCAACGCGCGCATCTCTGCGCGAGCTGCCAAGGGCAGCACGCGTTCCCCCCTTTCCACGCGACCACCTGTCTCGCCCCGTTGTTTTCGCTGGTTTGCTGCATTTTACAATCTATTTTCCAATTCATTTTTACCTGTTTTTTCACCTTTTAATGCTAATTTAGATTAACTAAATTCTCTTCCTATTTTTGGCCAAGGCAAAAATTAAAGGGGAACTTGCCCTCATTTTCAAAGGACGGCAACCTTTATTCAAAAACAAGGATTTTAATTTTTTCTCTCTAGTTTTTTTCTTCTTTCCAGCAACTTGTTCTCTTCTTCAAAGTTCTTCAAAATATTCCCAAGTCTTCTTTTCTTTTTCTCAAATTTTAATTTATTTATTTTTCTTCAAAAAATATGTTTCATTTTTTGGGTGATTTGAGCTTGGAAAATTAATTTTCTTTGCTCAATCATCCACCAAAAATATTTTTATCAAGATATTCTCTTGGGTTAATTTATTTTAGAATACCAATTTTTACATTTTTTTCAAATATTCATCACCACGAATTCGACAAGGAAAATAAATCGAGACATCGTTTCTCCGATCTAAAAAAATTCTGAGGGTAAATATTTTTGGACTTGTTCTCATTTATTTTTTTGTATATTATTTTTTGCTGTTAATATTATGTTTTGCTATTATTATCATGTCTATTGTTTACTTTTAGTATTTTAATGTGTTAATATTACTATTAATATATTATTTGTTTGCTTTAATTTGATTTTTATGTTCATTCACTATTATTATCATTATTATTATTATTATTTATTATTATTATTATTGTTATTATCTCATTATTATTATTATTATTATTATTATTATTATTGTTATTATTATTATTATTATTATTATCATTATTTTTATTATTGCTATTGTGTTATTATTATTATTATTATTATTATTATTATTATTATTATTATTGTTCTATGGTATTGTTATCACTAGCAGTATTATGTCATTATCATCATTATTACTATCTTCTTCTTCTTCTTCTTCTTCTTCTTCTTCTTCTTCTTATTATTATTATTATTATTATTATTATTATTATTATTATTATTATTATTATTATTATTATTATTATTATTATTATTATTATTATTATTACTTTGCAATGATTATTTGTTGTTAAGATCGCTATAATTTTATTGTTGTTATTATCTTGTCTTTATTTAATTAATTTCTAGAATTTTTACTAATATTTTTTATGTTAATTTTTGTCTGAGATTTAACTTGAGCCGGGTTATCTGAGTATCCCCGTGACTCCCCGGACGGGTCGCGACGCGTGGAGGGTCACACTGGTTTTGGTGAGATCTTTCTCAACTCTTCCTTTATGTTGTGTTATGTGTTTGTTTGTAAAAAAGTTTTTCATGCACGCGTGTGATAAAAAGTCACAAAAATATTTCTATAATTAAATTGGTTTTTTTTACTAATAAAATTGGGACCAATGTCCCTTGTTTTAGCCTAACAATAAAAGTATCACAATTAAAACGAAGAGTCAATTTTTTCAAAAAATGGATCACTCATCCCCGTTTTCATCAAACAACCAAAATGACTTTTCTAACCCTCTTCAAATAAACGCGAAGGAACTAATGTTCCTAAACCTTCAATAAGCGAAAAGGAACCAATGTGCCTAAAATAAATGCCTCGATTTATGTATGTCCTTTTATTTTTATCTTGTGTGAGTGTTTTATATTCAAGTTCATTTCTTTTTTGGCCCCTTGTAATTAATTTTGGGGCAACTTTATTTATTTTTGGGGATTGTATTCGGTCCCATTTATATCTTTAATTTTCTTTTATTAGGGTTGTATTCCACCCCTATTTCTCTTGCAATTGTGTGCTTGTGTGTTTATCGCTTTCATTTATCGCTTTCTTTATCGCCTTTTATCGCTTTCATTTATTTTCTTTACATGCTTGAAATGCGCTCTTTAATTAAAAATGCATTAATCGTGTGAGATGAGAGATATAATTTTAAGAGATTAAAAACTCATTTATAATTAACCAAAGCATAAATAAGAGGGAAGTTCCGAACACCGAATCTCTGGTCTAGATCGTTAGAGGTGAGAGACTTTTTCCAATTTCTTATAAATTGGGTGGCAACTCCAAATACCTCAAAGGTGCCTTTAGGCGTCATTAGGCTAGGTGGTTCTCCCCAATATTCTATTGGGGGGAATACACCAATGATGTCTCATGGCGCCCATGATCAAAAGACTCAAACCAATACCTCGAATCCCGAAGGCGGATTCAACAGCGAGGGCCCTTGCTGGGTTCCGGCGCGCGTCACAGTGGCGACTCCGCTGGGGAGTTGTTTGAGACTTCGCTCTGAAAGTGCTTTGGTTAAAATATATAATTGGGTTTTTAAAACTTAAAATTCTATCTCTTTTCAAAATTTGCATTGCATTTTAGAGCCTTAGACTTATGCTAGTTGGTCCACATCTACCTTAGTACGATCTCGAAGCACAACCCTAATTTCACTCATTGTAGGGAAGTGTTAAGGATAATCACCAGCCCAAGCCTAGTGCCTTTTGGCATATCAAATGGAGACCCAATTGGTTTCTATGCTTGTAATGAGCTAGACCCATTTGGTAGGGACCATGCTTGGGTAGCCCTAAAGCTTCATCACTTTGACTAAAGCCCATGTCTCGGTCTGCACGGTGGCTAATTTGTCCTGCTAGCCTCGTCTCGGCCTGCACGGTGTGAGGTGCAGTGTCTCTAACTCCAACCTCTATTGTGATCTGTTCTACTGCTAGTGCCCCGCTAACCTCGTCTCGGTCTACACGTTGGCTAGTCTGTCCTGCTGGCCTCATCTCGGTCTGCATGGTGTGAGGTCCAGTATCTCTAACTCCAACCTCTGTTGTGATCTGTTCTATAGCTGGTGCCCCGCTAGCCTTGTCCCGGCCTGCACGGTGTCTGTGAGATGCAGTACTCTTTAACTACAACCTCTATTTGCAATCTGTTCTACCGTTGGTGTTTATCTTGAACCTCTTCTTTTTTTTTTGCAAAAAGGGAAAAGCAAATGTACAGGGTATATAAAAGAGATGTATACCTGTGGCAATACATGCCTATTGGGGGCGTTGTCAGGTGTGTTGTAATACCCCCACCGCCGCCCCCGTTGGAAGGGCACCGGCGGGCGCACTACAGCACGACACTCACTCACGACACGACAAAGCGTACAGCGGAAGCATACATGCGCTAAGCGAAAGCATTCAATAAACAAGACGATAAGTAAAATAAAATACTTCACTACAAAAAAAAATAATTAAAATACGATTTATATACAATGGCCCAAAAGATTACATCTTTAAAATTCTTTACAAAATAATACATAAACGAAAAGGAAAATTTCAGGAGAAAATCAAAAGAATAATTTGACTCCTAATTGGCCTGCCTGCAGATGCACGACTCGAGCACTCCCAAAAATCCTTCACGCTACCTGCACGGGATAAAAGCCCGTGCTAAGCGATAACGCTTAGTGGGGAGAAACAAGCACAACAGAATACTATACAAGGAAACATGCACTAACATACATAAGTCATTATGCATTAGAGTACAGAAATATAACTATATATAGGATGAAATAATACAATGCACTAAACCGTTACACTATTCAGAGTCACACAATAATCAAAACACTTCACTGTATCAAAACCAGACAGTTCACACAATAGCCTGAAATCAATGGTTGAGGATACGGGAACACGGCACGGGAGACCGAAGCCTCAAAAACACTTTAATACCCGAAGGTAGCGCGAGAGACCGGAGTCTCAAAACATTTTATCACTACACGATAGATGACCATCTCGGAGGTCGACCGCTTCGCCCAAACGGGGCGGACAGAACAGCTGTACACTAACCCTTCTTAAGCATGCTTAATTATCCTATACCTTGACACTTCAGGCTCGACAACACATAAACTCTCAAGACAGTACAAAGACAAAAACAATATTCAAAATAAAACTCTTATATAATATAAATCTATATCAAGGACACGAGTACAATAATATCACGAGTCAAAGGCACACATATATTCCATGCAATAGTGAGAAACCGTGCAAAGTGAAACAAAAGAAACACATTCAGAAAACAAGGCAAGCTGGAAGGGCCTCTGTCGCGATCGCGACAGATGTCGTGCTCGCGACAGAGCACGGGGTACTTCCTCGCGAGGTCGCGCCAAGGGGCCTCCTCGCGACGAAGCACTCGCGGCAGAACTCGCGGGGCCGAGCTCTGTCGCGCTCGCGAGAAGCGTCGCGATCGCGACAGAGACCAGTTCTCCCTCCTCGCGCGCACGCTCGGCAGCACGCCTGCACGGAGGTTTCTGCAACCGAGCTCTCTGTCGCGCTCGCGGCAACGTCGCGATCGCGACAAAGGGCTCTTCAAGAACAAGGGGCCAAATCCGCCTTCTGTCGCGATCGCGGCACTTGTCGCGGTCGCAACAGAACCCAGATTCGCCCAAAACTGCACTTTCCTTCTCAACTTCACACTCGAAACTCCATACATGCAAACAAGAAACACAAACACTTACCTCATGCCTCCAACATATCACCGCATCACTTTCAAGCCACATAACACATTTTAACCAATAATACCACATCGATGTATCAAAATTCACTCACATGGCACAATCATGATCTCATAACACATAACAATTTCACTATATCACAATCACTTCACTATAAATCAATACTCGATTAACATGCATTCATAACACACTCAGGATTACAGATAACATGCAAACAGTAGCTAGAGTTGATCCAAGGAGGAAAATAGGGGAAAAACCACAATCCATAACACAGCTCATAACACTTGCATGTACCCAAAACACATTCAAGAACACAGCTCCCATACCTGGAAAAATGAAGCTTCAACCCGAGTTCCCTCACAACTCCACTATATCCTTGCCCTTGCGCTTCCTCCTCTCTTCCGATTCTTGCACAACCCAACTAAGAACACTTAAATCAAACCCAAACACAACCAAGACCAAATCCAAAGAACACTAATTAAAATAAAGAAACCTCAATCCGAAATCAAACACTTACCTTCAACACTTCCAGCTCAAACCTTCAAGATCCCACTCAAAACTCAAAGAAACACAAGGGAAAAGAGGTGAGAGCAGAAAAATGGAAGAAGGAGAGAGAGAGAGAGGGGACGGGAAAGTGAGAAAGAAAGGGGAAATGGAGATGGCTTCCATGGGAAGCCTCACCAAAAGCTGCCCCTCCCTTCCTCTCTCCTACTTTTCATTAATTGCCCACCAAACCTTGCCACAAGTCACAATCCTAGAGCATCCATCCATCATCTTAACATAAACACTTAAGGTACCACACACTAACCACACACAAGCCCACACCACACAAATATCTTCCAATGCATCAAACACTCACTCACACCTTAATATTCCTTACTAATCACTTTACATCCAATGCACCATGCACTAAAACCACACAATAAAAGCCTTTTGCCCACTTACACCCTACAACCATACACTACAAGCACACACTAATATTTTTCCTTCACTTCACTTAACACTTAATTAATTAGTTCCTTTAACACAAAATTCTTAAATGTCCAAAATTCTTCTTACCCAAATTACGAAAATACCCTCACTTATCCGACTTATCGCACAAATTTCGACCAGGCCCTATTTGGGTTGTTACATGTGTGCCCGCTGAAGAACGGTTAGTTGCTCCCTAGACCGGTTCTTCTATCATCTCCATTGGGGTCTCTTTGTTGGGAAGACCTATGTGTCTCTCAAGAGGGCTCTGTGCTTGCAAGGAGATTTTGAAAATCTATGCTCACTGAGAGGCTTGAATGCTCACTGAGACTTTGATGCTCACTGAGAGACTTTGATGCTCACTGGGAGACTTTGATTCTCACTGGGAGACTTTGATGCTCACTGAGAGACTTTGATGCTCACTGAGAGACTTTAATGCTCACTGAGAGACTTTAACGCTCACTAGGAGACTTTGACGCTCACTGAGAGACTTTGATTTTGAGCCTCCAGAGAGGAAATTATATTTGAGCATCCAGAGAGTAAATTGGATTTGAGGTTTTGGTTGCTTGCCCGCAGGATAGGTTTCCATGTCTTTGGCGACCTTTTAAAATGACCCTTGTTTTTGTTTTTATTTTCATTCTTGTAAGTTTTTGGGATTCTTACATTTTAGATGTATTTGAATTTTTACAATATATTGGATTTTTAAGGCCTTGAAAATATCTTCTTCTTTTTGTTTTGTGTTGTTTTGGTTTGTTTGCCTTTGTTGTTTTGGTTTGAGAGTTTGTATTCTTTGTATATTTGCATTTTGATTTTGTACACTTATTGTGCGATGTGAGTGAGAATGCCTTTTATGACAGGGAAACTTACCTGGTGGCTCCCGGCATGGCATGCATGAATCTGACAATGTTAAGCTGAACTCATCTCTTGGATCATCTTTAAGCATGAGGTCTATTCGGACCCTTCATCTGAGCCATGTACATATAAAAAACATTGTGCACGTGTATGGAATCATGTGTGTGCAATATACATACATTTGAATCCGGATTTTGTATGCTTTGTGTGAGGTGTGTGAGCGTACATCTTATGACAGAGAAACTTACCTATTCGCTCCCGGCATGGTGTGCATGGAGAGGCTTATTCTTTTCCCTCTTGGGAGCAGATCCTTGAGATTCCATTCTCGTGAGGGCTTTATCTTGATTCGATTGTTCGGCATGGATGAGCGCCGATGTAGAGTCAAAACTGTACCTTGGCCCACTTTTTTGTCTGATTTGCCTCCGACTAAAGTATGTGTGGATAGTTCAGCTTCTCAAAGGATCTTATTTTCTATAGATTTGTGTGATTCAAGATTGCCCTGAGCATGGTGTGTCTGGATAGGCTTGTCCTTGTGGGCGTTCCACCTCTATACATACGCGCTTGATTTTATGTTGGATACAGTGGCTGATAATACTGTGCTGAACCCACCCCTTGGATCATCCTTGCTTATGAGGTCTACTTGGACCTCTCCTTCTGAGTTATGTACACAACAATCATATATAACAAACTGTGCATGTGTATGGAATCATGGGTGTGAAATATATACATAAAGCTATATACATGAGACACAAGCAAAGGACTAGTGTACAAGAATTGTGTGTGCATATCTATATGTGTAAAAGACTGAATGCACGTGACATGCATGTGATATACAAAAATGGATAGACCACATCCCAGGTAGTTAAGGGATTCGTTGAGGGTAGTGCTCGGCTATCCACATTGTCTGATGCACCCAAGGATCTAGAAAAGCATTGTCTTGGCTTTATGGACTTTGACCCATAATCTTTTCAAGGAGAACTGACCCGTACGTATCTTTACTGTAGCGCCCCAATACTCCTTGGGAGGATATTAGGTCGCCACAATGCATACACAAATAGAACACTCATGCGGAAGCCAAAGTAAAGCCAAAGTAAATTCATACAATCACATGCAGCGGAATAATCATCCTTAATATAACTAAAACATGCCAAAAAGTAAACTCTTATATTCATTTATATATTCAAAATGAAACTGTTCTTTTACATTATAACATTTACTTTACATTTATATACCGTATACAAAATACATTTTGCTTTGCCATATACATGTCCTATACAAAAGTTGCTTTACATTTACATATGCCAAGCTATACAAAAGACATCAACTCAAACTCCTAGTGGCCATGACCTTGCAGATGTCCAACTCTCACTGAACCTGTAAACCTACACAGGAAAAACACCCGTGCTAAGCGATAATGTTTAGTGGGGATATCACATATAATATAGACTTCTAACGAAGTCACATGCATCACTTAATCAACCATTAAGCATGCCAACATTTGATTCATATAGCAACGAAGCAACTTCTAACAAACACATATAGCATCATGTACAAGTTCATATAATCCATATCATGTTCATGATCTTTTATAAGACTATGGCATATACATTTAACATGTGTCATCTCAATTGCAACTCAAACTATGCTTGGATACACATACTTATGTTCATGTACTTGTAGACATATACACATATCATTTACAAAAACATATAACATGTAACTTACTATGTCTTTCCCAATCATGCTGTCTACATTATTTCATATACATATCATTTATTAAATTATAACTTTATATCTCATATACTATCATCTGTACATCTAGATATTAGCTTATGTATAGCATCTCTTATACAAATATCAATTTCTCATATACATGTATAGGTTCATGTAACCATTTCTGGTAAATAATAATCACATACTTCTATAGCCATTTACTATAGCTCTATAACATTTATACTTCTCTTGTACATATAGCTAACATTTCTTATGCATGTAACAACATCTCTTATACATGTAATAGCAATTCATATACTTTTACATTTTACATATAGCCCAATGTCATGACATAAGTGGATATGGGTACATGTAGATACCAAGTAATGGTACCAAAACATCTAGAGACCATAGTCTCAAGCCATCTAGAGACCGTAGTCCCAAACATCTAGATACTTTAAGTATCAACATCTAGACATCCGTCGATGCCAAACATATAGACACCCGTCAGTGCCAAACATCTAGCAGCTGCAAATCATCTAACCCTTTATAGGCATGCCTATCTATCCACTTGTGTGAGCATCTAAGGCTTATAACCATTATCCCATATCAAAACATGTATGGTCATTCATATACATTTACGTAAACCCATGCTAGTCATGTAATATACTTCATATCTTACTATACATACATACATGTCATTCTAAACTCATTCACATGTAACTCTATATGCATATCATTGCATGCTTCCTTGTATATGTTATACACATAAGCATAATTATATGCATTAGCACATTCATGGCTATACGCATTTGCATTCATGTTTATACTCATTCGCATTCAAGATTATGCGCATTCGCATTCAAGGTTATACGCATTCACATTCAAGATTATACGCATTCGCATTTATGATTTATCATATTCGCATTCACATACTTAATTCATCACACTTAGAATGCCTATAGCTCATACATATTTATATATATATTAGTATGTATAATTCATCATGCTTAAGATACTCATTTTACAATGATAAATATGTATAGGACAAGTCAAGGGAACTCGTGGTGAAGTTCGGGTGCATTTCGGGAAGAAAAACACCCTAAAAAGGCAAAACAGGGAGGGGTAACGGTGGCAATGAATTGGTTGTGACCGTGCCATGCTAAATTAAGCAAAACAGAAGCTAACTTTTGACACTGGTTCACACCATAATTTTGTAAAGCCCAAACGGATATCTTACACTTAATTTTAGGCAAAGATCCCCCATAACATTTCTTCCTCTATGTCTTACCTTTCAAATGGGACAAGTTTCAGGTCAATTAAATTTGTAAAACATCAGATATTAATTAAACAATATAGACTGTTCCAGTGAACCCTACAAGGTAGAGACACGTCTGTTTGTGCTATTTTTATGGAGCCAGAATTAGCTCATAGTCATTTCTGCCGAATTTATAGGTATGGAAGTCATAGTTCCAATGAAGCAACAAAAACTCAATTTGGAGTTATGTAACTCCAGTTATGCCCGAAATACTATACGGAGGTCTAGTAAGCTATAAGCAGAATTTTCCCTAACACTAGGGTTCATACTTTTCATGCTTATTCACTTAATATGCTCATGGATTTTGTTCAATACTCATCACACATCATGTGTACACTTCTATCAATTAACACATAATCATGCATCAATTACACATCAAAGTCAACTATCCATCACATATACTCAAATAAAATCAACATAAGAACATGTAAGAACACATATATCCCAAACCTCTTGAAGCTCTCCTTCCTTTCTCTTCTATATCACTTTCTCTTTACCTTTGGCAGCTCTACTTGCCTCTTCAACTCACATACACATACAATACATATACAAGTTCATTAGACGGGTTGATTTCACCCATGGTCACTCAACTTATCACTTCTCGCGCAAAAGTAACCGACTTTTTTTTCTTACTTAAATGTCACTGAACTTTTAACATTATTGCACAAAAGTCATGTTGACCGGAATCCGGCGATAACTCTTGCCGGATTGATAAGTTCAACAAATGCTACATTTAAATTAATTTCACTCACGGTCACTAGACTTATCATTTATCTCGCAAAAATAATTAACTTTTTTTTTCAACTTAAATGTTACTGAACTTTTAACATTTTTGCAAAAAAGTCATCAATCCGGCAAGGGTCGTCGCCGGATTCCGGTCAACATGACTTTTGTGCAATAATATTAAAAGTTCAGTGACATTTAAGTAAGAAAAAAAAAGTCGGTTACTTTTGAGCGATAAGTGATAAGTTGAGTGACCATGAGTGAAATTGACCCTTCATTAGACTATACTCATGGCTAACAATGAAATCAGAAATAGAAGGAGATGAAGGGGATAAAGCATATGCTAACATACCTTTCCTAGCCAATTACTCAATCTTCTAAACTATCCCTACCCAACTCTTAGAACTTCATGGCAAATGAGAGCAAATGAAAGAGGAACAAAAAGGAGAGTGAGCTTTTGAGAGGAAGGCCGGCTCAAGGAAACAAAATGCAGATTTTTTACACACTTTACCACCTCATGCTTGCATGAAAAGAAGGAGGTGTCAAGCTGAGGTAACTTCAAGCTAGGTGTCATGACTCAAGCCATCCCCAAAGCTAGGTGGCAGCTCTAACAATGATACATGAATTTCCACTATCTCTTGATTAAGATTAATTAATCATCACTAACTTTAATTGATCCCACTTTGTTAATCTAATCTTTCTTAATCCAGCAAATTACACTTTAGTTACTATAATACTTTAATTTTATACAATTAAGTCCCTAGATTTACATTTTTAATTAAGTCCAAATCTGTAAACCTTAATTAACACTCACTAATCCAACTAGGGTACACTTTGGGGTATTACATTTGCCCCCCGATCAATGAGCATTTTTGCCCCAGGACTCTGAATTAAGTTCTGCCTAAAGGGAAGTCATTCGGAGTAATGCCGCCTTATTGCTCCAGGCGTCAAAGGTCATTGTTTTAAAGGTAGTGCGCCCCTTGTGGATTTTCACACTAGCTTTTCTTAGTGGGAAATGCGTCCCTTTGGGGATTTTCACATAACCATGTGCCTAATTTTTGCCTGGAATGGACCCAACCCAATCCAGCGGCTTTTATTCATTTTTATTTTTTGAAGGACAGACTGCTTGTTCCCAGGTTTTTCACCCTGCCCTTTGGCCTAACTTTTGCTTAGAGAGCCAGTCACGGTTTTCATCTCTAACGGCCTTCTTTTTTTTTTCTTAAGAGACTCTCTTGCCTTTCAGGTATGGCTGCAAGAAAAGTTGAAGCTACTATCTGTAACAACCTTATACCCTATATGTATACTGCCGCCCCTAAGATACTGTGCGATTACCATGATCGATTATTAGTTATCACTTAGTGAATTTACAGGTCAAATTTTTTTTTTTTTATCATATCATTCATTACAAAATTTGCTTCTCACTTTAATTTATTTATTCTCATTTATAGCAATTAACATTTCCATAGGTTAGTTTACGATAACTTATAATTATCTAGTTCACTATTCATTTGGTAAAAATTTCGGCAGTATAACGGCTTATAATTTGCACTACCCAAACCTGCAAAATCAATTATCCACAGCCACGACAAGGGCACAAAATAAGATTCTCCTACAGACATACATCCCATCCGTCTTTCATTCACATTTCTACCACAATATCCATACAGATAAATATATCGCATCATAATAAATATTACATGCCAATACCTCCATGAGTAAATGTATATACATGCCACAGAAATATACTAATAGGCATACAAAAACAAAAGATAAATTCTTCTCCTTGCTTGCTCCCCGAACTGATGTATACTGCTCCAATCCTACGGGGTACCTACACGCAGTAAAACAACTACGTGTTGAGCATTAGAATGCCCAGTGGTGGTTACCAATCTATTAATTTCCTAAGCTAAATTAATTAATTTAATTCACCTAGTTTATATGCATCTATTATTTCCACTTATTATTATTATTATTATTATTCCCGTTTAGTTCACTCAATTAGCTTTTATATTCAGTTAATTAATTATTATGCAGATCACATAAAGTATAGTTTATTCACTTAATTACATAATTCATTTACTTAATTACATCATTAAATTAATTAACACACTTAATTCTTTATTTACTATTTATTTCTATTTAAACACTTAACCTTTCACTTAATTCCACTTATATCCCTAACTTCTCTATTAATTCCGTTTATGTCCTTTCTTTTCCTTTTATTACCATTATGTCCCCACAATTACCAAATTACTACTTATCTCCTCACATTTACTATACTTACTTTTATGTCCCTATTAATTTACATATTTACTAAAATGCCCTTATTTATTAAATATTTACACTATTCACCTCTTTTATTTCCATTTTCTACTTTTAACCATATTCAACTTATTTAATTACAATTTTGCCCTTTTACCTTATTTTTCCACTCTTAAACTTACAACTTTTGCCAAATTACAATTTAGTCCCTATTTTATCACTTTTTCACTATTTCACTATTTTAACCTTATATTTTACCAAAATTACCATTTTACCCTTCCTTTTACACTTTTAACCAATTTTCACCAATTTTTACCAACTTTTTAGAAAATTACCGTTTTACCCCTAAACTTTTTATTTACTTCATTTTAGTCCTATTTTCACTCAAATTCACCAATTTCACTATTTTTACCATTTTTATTATATATATATACCAGAATGCCCCTAGTATAGACCCGGTAGAAAATCTACTGACCGGATATGCAGGACACGGGCCCCACAAACCCATTACACTATAAAATGATCCCAATGGGACCATTTTCACTGCACTGCACTTTATTGATCACTAAATATCATTGAACACTGAAATTTACACTAGGATAAGCCGTCATTGGCCTATCAATAATGAGTCGCCATGACTCATACCGCGGTGTGGAATCCCTATGGCTGGCTAATTATATCCTGGACTAGATTTCACTACCAGACAGCTACTAAGGGCAATATTTTCTTAAAATTTATATAATTATCACCTTATGTCAACATATAGAATTTGTTATACTTCTCATTTTCACTTACCTTTTCACATATGCACTCATTTATCATTATATAATCACTTTAAAACATTAGACTACATATAACACAAAAGTATACATATACACACTTAAGTTCACCATTCGGCCACACATTCCACTTTTCATATATTGCACTATAATTTTTCTTAATCATTCAATCATACTTATTTCATGTTATACATGGCTCATATATCATTATTATGCCATAATTTATTTCATATTCCAATTTATCCCTCATTATTTAATTCGGCCATCAATACACTCACACCATTCAATTTCTTTTCTAGATTTCTTTCACTCCATCATGCATTACACTTATTAATCATGTTATAACTATCATTTACAAGCCTTAAATTAACTTAGAATTCATTAAAATCCCTTAAATTCCATTCGGCCTCACTTAGGTTTCTCATACCATATTGATTTAATTTTATCTAATCATGTTTATACACTAATTTAAGTCCATTAAATATGAATATAAAGTTAGATTTAATTATACACATATCCTTCATATACCTAACCTCAAAAATAACCTAAAAATTAACACAACCATTAGGAAATAGATAGATTTAGTAACCACAAACCTCTTTTTCAAGCTCTAGAGTGCTTCAAGCTTGCTTTTCCTTCCCTTTGGTGTGAGACTCACCCTCCTCACCTTGAATTCCTATTATGGCCGAATAGAAATATGCTCATAACTTTAAAACATAGCTTCAAATCAAAAATCTAACTTCATAAACGTGTTCTACAGCCCCAAAAACCTTAGTAGGGACCAATGAAATAATTTTTAAACCCCTAAATCATATACCCAAAAATACACCATAAAATTTGCTTACTTGTTTTCTCAACTTCTAGTGCACTAAATGAGATCAAATCACTTCCAGAAGATTGTAGAGGAGCTGAACTTTAGGTAGGGAGCTAAGATTTGAGGAGAAATTGGAGTAGAAGAGATGAAAATGGAGGAAAGAGAGAGAAAAGTGGTTATGTTTTGAAGGAAGAAGAAGATCCCGACTTTGGCTGGGTTTTTCTATAGAAATCCAGCCACTTCCCATCCTTATCTAAACCTCCATGAACCGAACCGGTCCAAACGAAGTGGTCCGACCGATTTAAACCAAAATTTCGGTTTTTCGGTTAATTTGCACCTTTCTTAAACATCTATATGTTCCTCTCATTATTTTCACTTCTAACCAATTCCTTTGACTTTATAACATCAACAATAGACTCACTGCAAAATTTCAGCTCAATCGGAGCTCATTTGGGCACCGGTTCGCTTAAACCGATCCGATTCGGTTAATTTTTTCCTATGCCGTAAAATTCAACTCTAAGACTCTTAATATTCACTGAAATCATTCCCATTACATTATTTAACATACTAGATTTCTATTGGGCCACATAAGCCTCACATAAACCCTCAGTCAAAGCTCGGTCAACCCCCGGTTCAAATTGAACCGAACCGGAGACCAACTTCAAACTGACTTTCGAAAGCCGTTTTAGCTCCGATTTCAGTTCCGGTTTCGCCACTAGACTCCTTATGACCCATAGATCATTTTTTCGAAATTTAAAATTTTCAGCCGCCGGACAGCCGGGTCCGTTGTATAACCAGCCCGGTGTCACCCGGCCCAGAACCAATACACTTATCACTATAGTTTAACACTAGTAAACTCACTCCCTACAAAAATCGACGCCACGATTCTTATGGTAACACTGAAATTTCATTCTGACACTACTAGACCGATATTTGGGCTATTACAATTCTACCCCCCTTAAAGAAAATTTCGTCCTCGAAATTTACCTGAATTGAAAAGTTGTGGATACTGCTGTTGCATAGCTGCTTCAGGCTCCCACGTCGCTTCTTCCACACTATGATGGTTCCAAAGCACTTTCACTAGTGGAATCTGCTTATTCCAGAGCTGTCTGATCTCTCTAGCTAGAATCTTCACTGGATATTCTTCATAAGTTAGATCAGATTGCACTTGTACTTCCTCTGGTTCAATAACATGGCTTGGATCCGATCGATATCTTCTCAACATTGACACATGGAATACATCATGAATCTTCTCCAAAGCTTGTGGAAGCTTTAATCTGTATGCCACTGGACCTACTCGCTGAATTACCTCGTAAGGCCAATAAATCTGGGTGATAACTTACCCTTCTTTCCAAATCTCAGCACTCGCTTCCATGGAGAAACTTTAAAAAATACCTTGTCGCCCACTTGAAATTCTATGTCTTTTCTCTTCAAATCAGCATAAGATTTCCGGCAATTACTAGCTTCTTTTAGTCGTTGCTTGATCACTCTAACTTTTTCTTCGGTTTCCCTGATTAGATCTGCTCCCACTAGCTTGCTTTCACTCAACTCAGTCCAACACAAAGGGGTTCTGCACTTCCTTCCATAAAGTGCTTCATATGGAGCCATCTTGATACTGGATTGGTAGCTGTTGTTGTAAGCAAACTCAGCTAGAGGCAAGTATCTTTCCCAACTGTCTTCAAACTCTAGCACACAGCATCTGAGCATATCCTCTAATATCTGAATCACTCTCTCTGATTGACCATCCGTCTGTGGGTGAAAGGCAGTACTATAATGTAGCCTGGTACCCAGTGCTTCCTGTAGCTTCCTCCAAAACTGGGAAGTAAATCGAGGATCCTTGTCTGAAATGATGGAGCTAGGAACTCCATGCAACCTCACTATCTCATTAATGTACAATTCTGCCAATCGAGTCAATGGAAAATCCTTTCTTACTGGTAGGAAGTGTGCAGACTTGGTGAGTCTATCGATAATAACCCAAATTGCATCATGCTTCCTTCGAGTGAGAGGTAATCCTGTCACAAAATCCATTGTCACTCGATCCCACTTCCAATTGGGTATTGAGATAGGTTGAAGTAGCCCTGATGGCACTTGATGTTCAATTTTCACTTGTTGACATATCAAACACTTACTTACAAAATCTGACACATCTCGCTTCATTCCTGGCCACCAGTAATACATCTTCAAATCTTGGTACATTTTATTAGCTCCTGGGTGCATAGCGTAACTGCTGTGGTGCGCTTCTGTCAAAATACTATGCTTCAATTCTGGCTGATTAGGCACACACAACCTTTGTTTATAGTAGACACTACCATCAGAAGCCACTGCATAGTCATCACTGCCACTGGTCTTTGCTCTCTCTATTACTGCAATCAACCTATCATCTTGCTTCTGGGCGGTTTTCACTTGCTGCATAAAGTCAGGCTTGACTTGCAACTCTGCTACCAAGGCTCCACTGTGAGTTACATCAAGTTTCACATTCAATGCTCTCAACGCTGCCATAAACTTTCTGCTAAGAGCATCCGCTACTATGTTAGCCTTCCCAGGGTGATAATCAATGAAACATTCATAATCCTTTATCAACTCAAGCTATCTCCGCTGTCTAAGATTGAGCTCCTTTTGCGTGAGCAAGTATTTCAAGCTTTTATGTTCGGTGAAAATATAACACTTTTCACCATAAAGATAATGCCTCCAAATCTTCAATGCAAATACTATTGCTGCCAGCTCAAGATCATGAGTAGGATAGTTCTTTTCATGATTCTTAAGTTGTCGGGAGGCATAAGCGATTACCTTGCCATCATGCAGGAGTACACATCCCAAACCATTTAAAGATGCATCACTATAAATGGTGAAATCCTTGCCTGATTCGGGTTGGGTTAGTACTGGTGCCTCTGTTAACATCTTCTTAAGCTGTTCAAAGCTGGCTTGGCACTTCTCTGTCTACTCGAACTTCGTCTTCTTTTGCAATAAGCGAGTTAAAGGTGCTGCAATGAGAGAAAAACCTTTAACAAACCTTCTGTAGTAACCTGCCAGTCCCAAAAAGCTTCTAACTTCAGTGACATTCTTGGGTGTTCTCCACTGCAGAACAGCTTCAACTTTCTTTGAATCCACTTTGATACCTTCTGCTGATACCACGTGACCAAGGAAGGACACTTCATTTAACCAGAAATCACACTTGCTAAACTTGGCATACAGCTTCCTGTCTCTCAAAGTCTGCAAAACCATTCTCAAGTGCTTATCATGCTCTTCTGAAGTCTTTGAATACACCAGAATATCATCAATAAAGACCACTACGAACTGATCTAAATATGGATGAAAGATCCTGTTCATAAGGTCCATAAAAGCAGCTGGTGCATTCGTGAGTCCAAAAGGCATCACCAAGAACTCATAATGCCCATATCTAGTGCGAAAAGTTGTTTTGGGCACATCTGCTTCTTTAACCTTCAATTGGTGATAGCCCGATCTCAAGTCAATCTTTGAAAATACACTTGCACCCTTCAATTGACCAAACAAATCCTCAATGCAAGGCAAAGGATATTTGTTTTTGATTGTCAATTTGTTCAGCTGCCTATAATCAATGCACAAACGAAGAGATCCATCTTTCTTCCTTACAAATAAGACTGGAGCTCCCCATGGCGACACACTAGGCCTTATAAAGCCTTTCTCAAGTAATTCTTGTAGCTGGATTTTTAATTCTTTCAATTCTGCTGGAGCCATTCTATATGGAGCAATGGAAACTGGTGCAGTTCCTGGGACAACATCAATGGAAAATTCGACCTCTCAATCTGGGGGTAAGCCTGGAAGATCTTCTGGGAATACATCTGGGAACTCACATACTGTAGGCACTTCGAACAGATTAAGCATTCCTTTCTTTGCTTCCACTGCATAACACATATATGCTTCACACCCTTTTCTAATCAATTGCTTGGCTGCTGTCGCTGATATTACATCGGATAAATAATCCGGTCTTTGACCCACCATTGTGATCTCTCGGCCATCCGAAGTCTTTATAGTCACTCTTTTCTTTTCACAATCAACTATCACATGACAAGTAGTTAACCAGTCCATTCCCAGGATAACATCAAACTCTTTGAAGGGTAACTCAAACAGATTTGCGGGGAAAACACAATTCTGGATGCTAATGGGGCAATTTCTATACACTCGATTAACTATCACACTATGACCTAATGGGTTGCTCACTAAGATGTCATAATCAAAGGTGAAACTATCTATCCCATGTCTACGTGCAATGTCAGTGCTGATATAGGAATGTGTGGACCCGGGATCAATAAGTGCATACACTGAATCAGAAAACATAGAAAATTTACCTACGATCACATCTGGGGCGTCCTCCTGATCACGGGCTCTCACAGCATAAGCACGACCCGACTGACGACTCTGACCCTGAGATGGTGGTGGAGGTGGTCTGGTTAATGCATGGGAGGCTGTCCCCCTGCCTCTCCCTCTGGGTGTTGAAGAACTTGCTCCTGGTGCTGGGAAAGTCACTGACTGTGGCACTGCCTCAGGACAATCTCTTACTAAGTGCTCCTTTGAACCGCACTTGAAACATGCACCAGATAAATATCTACACTCGCCAGGGTGGGATCTACCACAATGATCACACTGCTGTGGCGCTCCTCTGCCTCTACCTCGGGGTGCACTCCCCACCGATGACGCCGGGGTGTTGCTGCCGGCTGGTTTTCTCTGACTACGAGCCTGTGCTGCTGATCCCCTACTCTGAGATGGTGGTGGTCCTCGAGATCTCTTACTTTGGCTGCTTGCTCCACTAGACTGGCCCGGCTTTCTTTTCTACTGAAACCGTGCCTGCCTCTCCGCTTCATCATTCTGCGCTGTCTCCACTTTAATGGCCGCTGCTACCAGAGATCTTAAGGTAGGATGATTCTGACCACTGACTATCTACTTAATTTTGTTATGGAGACCACGTTCAAATCTCTCCTTTAATTTAGATTCAGTCCTCAATACTTCTTCATCAAGATAGCCATTCAGTCTCTCGAATTCTCTTTCATACTCCACCACTGATCTGGTACCCTGTCTTAGCCTCCAAAAAGCATCTTGCATTGCTGCCTTGTACTCTGCACCAATATATTTCTTTTCAAACTGATCAATGAAGAACTCCCAATTCAGCTGATCTTCAGGAGTATGTCTCCTCACAGAGTGTAACACCCCCATCACCGTCCCCGTTGGAAGGACGCCGACGGACGCGTTACCCGACGCTCATTCACACAGATATTCACATGCACAGTACGGAAGCATACTTTCATACATAACATACATACGAAATACAGGTTAATTAAAAACTTGACTTAACTTGCAGGCACAGACTGATCATACATACTTCACCCACGCACGTACATTAAGCAGAAACATACAGATATGTAAGTTTATCACCATGCAGCAGAAGTTACAGACAGACGATAAAATAGAGGAAATTTTTAATAACAAATATTTACATCGCCCAAAATGTTACTTCAGTCTCTTTACATATTATTACATATACATATTTTACAGAATTACAAAATCCAAAATAAAGAAGCTGGACAAAAACCAAAACTCCTAGCTCCTATGTGGCCGACTCTGCAGATGTGCGACTCGAACTGAACCAGACCTGCCACCTGCACGGGAAAAAGAACCCGTGCTAAGCGATAACGCTTAGTGGGGAGAACAAACATAAAAGTATGGACGGCCATTCACAATGGTCGTCAAGGCATAACACACAAATGAATGGTCGTCGAGGCATAACACACACAAATCTCATACACACCTAGTTCTTACCGAGAAATATATATGCTTACATATAATAGCTGTGCATTCAAACGTTTCTTATCATATTCATATACTTATATGATTAACACACCAAATTTTCATGCCAGAACATAAACACATTCTAATATACATGTTAATTTATCACATTACTATACAGAAATGTAGTGTCAATATTATACGTCATACCGACTTCAATCACACATACTATATACAAGATCATTTACAGATAAGGGCAAAAGTACAATATGCAGGTTAGAGTTACATTAAGCCCACTCGAAGATTTGTAAGCACATTCACATCTCCCAACATCATACTCATACTGATATCACATTCTTATATTCATAACTGGTTCATATGACCGAAATCTTATATATTCGAATATCATATTCTCATGTTCGCATCAGATAAAGCAAACGAAATACCTGCTGACTCAAAATAGTGGATAACGAGTACTGAGGGAAAGACCTCATGCGGGAACACATAGCCCGATCTCTGACCGGGGAAACCTCAGAGGGAACACATAATATAATGTACCTTATAGGTACAAGTCGGAAAGCAACATTTCATTGAACAGGATCTTAAGCAAGATCCATACACATACACATACACATAATAGGGTTCACGAGGAACCATTCGGGGACCTGATCAGGGTCCAAATCGTTCAAAGGGCGCTGCAGCTACACATGCATAGACTCTATTAGGCATGCCTAACTATCTACTAGACTGACTCTCGCAGGTCATGCATCATTCCGATCATGTGTCACATCAGACAATACATAAATATCATCATACTTAATCCAGAGTATAGTAAACATATAAAGAAATTCATAATAACAGCCATGCATCATACTATTCATTTTACAAAGCATACGATATAATTCCATCAACATACTTTAGCACTATTCAATGTTCTAAGATTTATCAGAGTCAAATATGGAAATATTATCATGCCAATCAATAACTTAACACTCAACTGTGCTTTTAACAACTAAACACTTTTTACAAAACAGGGTAGGTCAGGGTCACAACCAGGTTGGTTGTCACCGTGACATACCAAAACTTTCGGCAGAAAGCACTCTTGGGGGTACCTCACGGTGGTAACCCATTAGGTTGTCACCGTGACAAACCATGAACTCAAAACAGAATGCAAATCTGCGGCAGGTCACGGTGGTAACCACATTCATTGCCACCGTGACATACCAAACCCTCAAAACAGAATGCAAATTTGGGGTAGGTCACGGTGGTAACCACATTCATTGCCACCGTGACATACCAAAAACCTCAAAACAGAATGCTATTCTTCACACTTAATCATATCATTCATACAAACTATTTATACATTTACATAAACACTTACTTACCCGGTTTGCCACATTATAGGTCTCTGTTTAAAAGAGAAATTCATAATCTAAAAGCATTAAATCACCTTAATCATTATCATATTACATAGGCACTCAAGTAACCACATGAACCGTTAAAATATCATAAATACCTTGCATATTAACATATTCTAATAACATTTATTACCAATGCATGCATCGTATAATATTGCTAGGCAATTACTTTAATCACGCATTCACTGCCCGCATCCCCTATATACATTTTTCCATTAAATAAACTCAATTCATGATTATGCATACTTGTTCATATCATACACGAGCAATACCACAGGCATATCCTGTTCAATAATTAAAAAGCACATATATACATTTAATTTCATTATTAAACTCTTATGCTATAGCTTTAATCACTTATAATTTGGATTGACGACCAACCACATACTCATTTCCTAAGGTTAGAAATGAGTTAGACATGCTATAGGAACTTATTATAAAGTTCGGGTACGTTTTGGGAAGAAAAACACTCAAATTATGCATATTAGGGGGTGGTCACGGTGGTAACCAATTGGTTGTCACCGTGAGGTCCAAAAATGAGCATTCTGCCCTGCATTTTCATAGGTCACGGTGGTAACCATTTTGGTTGCAACCGTGACATACCAAAATATTGCAAAACAGAAGCAAAATTTCGGGTCTGGTTCACTCCACAATTTTGTATAGCCTATATCAAAGTCTAGAACTCATTTTTAGCTAAAACTTCCTTCTTAACAAATGATCTATAGGATGTTGACTTCCAAATTCAACAAATTACAGGTCAATTAGACATCTATAGATTCAGATATGATCTAAACAACCCACAGTGCTTCTCTGAACTCGTCCAAAGAGGATAGGTCTACTTCTTGACCATTTTTCGGACACTTAGAGTTACAATTAGCTCAAACCTATTCCTACACATATGTAGAAATATATCTTAGCTTTCCAACGGAACTCGTTTCATACCATTTGGAGTTCTAAAACTCCAGATATAGCCTAATAACCAGAGAGGGGTCAAGTGTAACCTAACACAGTCCTCACCAAAATCCTATTCACATGCGCTTTTATCAAATTAAAACCAACACTCACTACCATCATCAAAGATCATCATCAACACATTCAAATTATTTAAACAACTCATGAATATAATCAAAATCATACATAAATAAAAAGTTCCCAAACCTGGAAATCAAGCTCAACCAAGCTGCTCTTTACTCTTCTACCTTCTCTTTTCCTTTCTTCTTCTTCTTACCACCAATTCCTTGTACAATAAACCCAGAAAATTACTTAATCTTTAACCCTAACTCAACCAATTTAAAAGCAAAATAAGGGAAAAGAGAAATCAACCACATGCAATCCTAACTTACCTCTTAGAAGCAACTCAAACCACCCAAGGAAAGAAGAAAGAGCAGAAACGAGTGAAGAAGAAAAAGGAAAGAAGAAGAAGAAGAGAAAGAAGGAGATGAATGGCGTGAGGAGGAAGAGGAAAGCAACGGAAAAGGAGGAAGAAAACCCAAGTGATTTACAGCTGTCCTCTCTCTCTCTCTTTTCTCATTATTTCATTCTTATCCCTAAAGCCACATGTCACTCTCCCATAGGTAGGTCAACCTAAGCTCACCTCACTCCCATACTCTTACCTACACATAATTCTTTTCCTTACTCATACCCTACTTCCCTATCTTATGCACACACACTAATTGATCCCTTAAATCAATGCTTTGAAATATTTGGTACCAAAACACACACTTCACTAGATTAAACCACCACAAACACCCTACACTCCTACACCACAAGCACACCCAATGATTTCCCTCATTTAACTTATTTACTTAATTATTTTACAATTAAATCCTTATCATCAAATTTACTCATGCACAATTTACTGAAATACCCTTCACTTATGCGACTTAACTTGTCCATTCCGACTAGGCCTGATTTGGGGTGTGACAAATCTTCCCTCCTGTGACGCGCGCCGGATCCCGATGCGCCGCCCTTTCGGACCGCCCCAACGTGGGCGATCGGGGCATTTGCGGGTCCGTTGGCATCTTGCAATAAATCGCAAGTGCGTCTATGTTGGGCAACAAAGAGGTATCATGGAGTCGCCACCCAATAGAACATTGGGAAAGTTACTCTCGCCTCGGAGAGCCTAAGACTGCGCTTGGTATCCATGTTGGGCCATGAGGCCTAGGATTAGCGCTAAAGTCTCGTGACCCAAGAAGTATTTTGGAGGATAACCTCTAACCTCTTGAGCCCAAAGACCAGAGCTGGGTCCGGGATTTCTCATCTATTTCTACCTCAATTAGTTTATGATCAAATTTTAATGTCATTAATTCGCTCTCTCTCCACACTATGCAGTTTAATTGAAAAGCGCATCTATTCACATTCGGAAAGCAGTAAATGGGCAGAATAAATATCAAAGCGATAAATTACAATAATACAAGGAGCGGAATACAACTCCCTTTATAAATGTGCGATTCATACACAAATCGGGACATTGTTTATTTTGAGGACTTTGGTCCTCTCATGCATCATCATTAAAAAATGGGATATTTAATATGTGATGATTTTTATTGGATGAAAATAGGGTGTTGGACCCTTTTTGCATTTTATACAAAACTCAATTTTATTTAAGTACAAATCGTTAATCTATTCTTACATTTGACGGGATAAAAAGAGCTTATTCATATACATAAAATAATCAATGAATGAAAAAGCGAGAGAAATAAATCAAGAGGTTTAAGAAAACTAAACCGGACGAAATCCACCACGCATGATAGGCAACCGCTCAAGCTCGAAATTATCCAAGAGGGCCAATATACACTCACAGAAAGTTAAGAGATGTTAACATTTCATAAAATTAACACGTAAGAAATCGAAGAGACTGAATAGAGATGAAAAATGATCAAAAAAAATGGAGGCAGAATCCACCGACGGCCTTTCCTGGTTGACCGACGGGCGTCGGTTTGATTATTCAATATGCTCGTTTGTCACTCAAGAAGGGGCACCTGTAGGTGGGTGACCGACGGGCGTCGGTCATAAAGATGACCCGTCGGTCACCTCTGGCTCCGAAAAACAGAAAGGAGAAAAGGGCCTTTTGAGATAAAAAAACAAGTTTTATCCAAGAAGGAGATGAGGGAGTCAAAATGAAGAAAAGTAATAACATGTATTCAAAATTTTCACAGAATGAATAAATAAATGATAAATAATTAAATATGAGATGAAAATGGAGAGAGAATCCGGAATATTTACCCTCAGATAGTTGCCTTGGGTAGAATTTTGATGTCGGTTAGATCCCCGCGCGTTCCACGAGAAAGTAAGAGAATGAAAGATTAGAGAGAGAAAATGAGCTATTTCACCTCCGATCCTTCAGAAAGTCGATTTAGGAGCCCAAATCTAAAGAAAACTAATTAGCTTTTAGTTCCTTTGATCGATTTGATCCTTGATTAAGTAAAGTTCTTTGGAAAATGTGTGTTTTTGGAAGAGAGAGAAAATGTGCTCGAATTTTGGCAGAGTTTCCCCTTCTGAAAAATTTTCCAACCCTTTTGAAGTGAAAATCCGGACCTTATATAGCCAGACACGACCGACGGGCCTCGGTGCGTAGAGGCGGGCGTCGGAAGAATCCTACTAACACAAGGACACTTCCGATGGCCCTGCCACATCCACCGACGGGCGTCGGAACGGTTGCGTGCTCCGGGAAACCAGGCGGCTCCTGACCGGGGCGGTGACTTTCCGACGGGCGTCGGAAAAAACCCTGAGCCGTCGGTGACTCGAAGCGACGGGCTATCTCCACAGACGGGCTGGCCGTCTGTGGAGGAAAAAAAACCTTTTTTACTCAGAAAACTCCCGTTTTCTCCCCCTCTGCCCCTGAAGTGTAGAAAAACCTCATTTCTCATGGAACGCGGGACTAAAACCTCCAACTTCAGCCTCCTGTACAGGCCTTGAACATTGATTTCATCATAGGGTAACCTCCGATCCGGACCGCTCCAGGACACGGTGCTTACAGTTGCCCCCAGTTTTGGGGAAACTAGCGCACAAGTGCCTAGATAAGCCAAAACTCAGAGAAAGGTTGGAAAGAAAGCGTACCTTCGACGGCTTTTCACCTTCCGTGCCTTTTGCCGGTTAGACCTTATCTCGATCTGTAGGGCTTGGTGAGATGCAGCAAGCTTTGGCTTATAATCTCGATCTGGTGAAGAGCAGTGTTTCCCTAACCGCAACTTCGGGGTGAAGAGCAGTGTTTCCTCAACTGCAGCTTCGATCTGATGAAGAGCGGTGTTTCTTCAACCGCAGCTTCGGGGTGAAGAGCAGTGTTTCTTTAACTGCAGCTTCGATCTGATGAAGAGCGGTGTTTCTTCAACCGCAGCTTCGGGGTGAAGAGCAGTGTTTCTTTAACTGCAGCTTCGATCTGATGAAGAGCGGTGTTTCTTCAACCGCAGCTTCGGGGTGAAGAGCAGTGTTTCTTCAACCGCAGCTTCGGGGTGAAGAGCAGTGTTTCTTCAACTGCAGCTTCGATCTTGGAGTGTGAAAACTCCGCTGGTTTCCTTGTTTCGAAGGAGATCTCTTTAATTGATGTCCGTGCTTAGGTTGGTATTCCTTTGTACCTGTGAGATAAAAGATTTCGTTAATTCATGTTGGAAAGGTCATCTTTTTGACCTGCTATTGATTATTATTCTTTTGTTGTTTGTCTTCGTTTCATGTTATTATTTATATTATTTTTTTTATTGTCATTTTTATCGACACATGAGTAAGTAGGAGAATATACACTTCCTGTGGTGTTATTTAAGCAATTAATCGAAAAGGAAAAAAGGGAAAACATGCAAATAATAGAGCAAAAGTTTTTCCACTAAAAATATCATTTTTGTACAATGCATATACAAAATACAAAAATAACTCCCTGAAGCTCAGAGAGGTGTGTAGTCTGAAGGCTCATCGGGATCCTCATCATCCGAAATATGCACGGTCCCTGGCGGAGGTGGACGGGCCTGAGGGGGTGGCGGAGCTGTAGAGGGTCCTGCCTCGTGATCATGGGCTCGCCTGAACTGTACCTGAGCATAGCCGTCTAAGAAGGGCTGGGTACAAGTGCCCAAAAACCCTAGGGTCTCAGAGATCTTGTCCCCCAACTTCTTGAAAGCTTGGCTCAGCTGAGTGGTCTGCTCAACGGCGGCCGCTCTCCTACGCTCTAAGCTCTGCTCTGTCTGCTTCCTGAACTCTCTCATGGTCTGGGAAAGAGGAGGGAGAATCCCCTCTATCACCTGGACGCGGGATCTCAGAGAGTCCAGTGACTCGTCAATCATCTGAAGGGTCATGTCAACCCTCTGAGACGCCTGGTCCTGCGACGTCCTCACATCATGAGCGAGCTGCTGCCTCAACTCTCTCTGCCCCTGAGCAATCTGCTCAACTAGCCTCATCTGCTCTCCCCTGAAGGCCTCCAGAACTCGAATCTGCTCATCTCTAAGGGCATCCATGGCCCGAGTCTGCTCCCTCGCTGCATGCTCCATGTAGCCTGCCTGCTCTCGGGATAGGCGCTCCACTGCCTGAGACTGCTCCTGGATAGCAGTCTGCTGGCGATCCAACCTCTCATGAATGGCCCTATCCCTCTCATCCTGTCGTCGCTCAAAGGCCATAAACATGGAGGAGAGGAGCTGGAAATAGTCTGGCTGAGCTGGCTGATGTGGCGCTGGCTCTGGTGGTGGTGCCGAAGAAGTGGATGCCCCAGGATCGCCTCGGGAGTACGGATGGTATCTCTCGGAGGGCTCGCGGGCAGGCCTCTGTACCCTGGTACCTGACGACGGGGCCGGAGTCGGGGCCCTAGATGCCGGTGAAGAGGCGAAGAGCTCGTCCATCGTGATCTCAAAATCAAAATCCACGGGGGTCCTAGGAGGCTCCTGGTACTGTGGCGGAGGCACTGCCTGGGACTGAGGAGGTGGAGGAGGCTGGTGCTCCGGCTGAGGCTCAGTCTGTGGAGGCTGCGGCTGTACCTGCGGAGGCTGAAGCTGTGGCTCGGGCTGTGGCTGTGGCTCGGGCTGTGGAGGCTGCTCCTCCTGGTGCTCTGGGTGATCAGGATCTGCCCCCAAGGGTGGAAGCGAGAACAGCCGCCGGGTCTCATGGATAGTCAACACCCTATAAGCCTCCGCCTGGCCTGGAATCTGAGAGATCATCCCCATCTGAACCGCTGCTGCAGCATCTACATGGATCCCCTCCGGTAGAGGTCCTCTCAGCCTCTCGGGTGTAAACCCCAATCCCAACAGTAATCGGGTGATGACTCCTCCTACCATCACCACCGGTGTCAACCCTCTGCCCACTCTGGTCAGGTTGGCCAAGATCTCGTGGCTAATGTTGAGACGCTGGCCTGCCACCATAGCCCAGAGGCTCCAGATCTCGGCCGCGTTAAGCGACCCTGGATTACCAGCTCGACCGAGGTACGAGCTGGAAAGCACTCTGTGCAGATACCGGAGTGCTTGAGACACCAGTACGGTGCTCTTCGCTGTATCGTGATCATACAGCACTCCTGGTATAGCAATAGCCGCCCAATGGGCGCGTCTCACCGCTCGCCGTGGGATCTCAACCTCCTCTCCTGAAGGAAGCCCCATCGCCTGAGCAAACCTCTGCCTGGTGATGCTGACATGGTCGCCATCAAACCAAAACTGTATCACCCCCGGGTCAGTATCTGCGCTCTGAAAGCCTGTGTAACGGAGAGTGGCCAAGACCTGGCGGGTAGCCTCTGGAAATGTCTGGAAGGCAGGCTCAAGAAACTCTGTCCAACCTGCTCCCTCGGCAAGTAAATCGAACTCCGGGGCCAACCCGAGGGCCTCTAGAAAAGGGCGAGATACAAAGCGGCTGGCCCGAAACTCTACCTGAGCCAATGCCCTGTACCTCTGGGCGGACTCATCATCCATCCAAGCCGGGGCCTCAAGCTCGGGCTGGGCCTGTGGTGCTCTGCGTCTGGGAGGCATCCTGTAAAAAAGGAAAGAGTCAGATAGCGAAAACTTGGCAAAACAAGCACTATCAGGTTTATTTTCCAAAATCTAAGGTCCATCTAGGCCTTAACAGGGCAATGGCGGCCCAACATGAGATAAAAAAGTAATAACGGATAAAAAAAGCAAACATCCTGTCTACGGAAGTATCCTAACATGCTTTGCACGCATCATGGCAAAGGAACATGTAATCCTTACGGAGATAATTAAAGCGAATAAAGATGGGTTTTCTAAGTCCTAAGGCATGCATCATACTGGGAAAGTAAATAAATATTCAATTCTAGAATAAAAGATAAAAATTTGGGCAGCACCCCGGCAGGGATGTGCCCTACCTCCTGCGTGAAAAAGCAAGACAATAGGCCTCAGGCCCTAGCAATATTAAATGCTTGTAAATGGGGCGCACCCCGGCAAGAGTGTGCCCCCAACAAATCAAAATAATTGCCTCAGGCCATAAAAGCAAAGATATGCACAAAATGGTGCGCTAAAAAGGGTGTAATTCTACAGCATCAAGGTTATAGAAAAACTCTATTTCTATGTGATCATGCAAAAAGTTCGGATTTAATTACAAAATAATATAGAAAATTGGGCAGCATTTCCCCCTAAATTCTAAAATTATTTAAAACTCCTTAGAGTTAAAAGAAGAAAGAATGTAGAAATGAATTAAATAAATAGATAAATAAATAATAAAGAAGTAATTATTTACTTACTTGCAATCCGGAGAAGTGTAGAAATTAGGGAAATACAAATATCCGAGCACCGGGTGAGTATATAATGCGAAAAAACGAAGAAATCGCGAAAAAATAAGAAGAAAAGACTCAAAAACGCTAAAAACTACTTAGAAACCGCTTGAGAGAGGAAGGAGAAAGGGACAGCAACGTTTGCGCCGTCTGTCACTCGCCCTTATATAGAATTACGTGACCGACGGGCAGGGCGTCTGTAAAAGCGACCGACGGGCTGGCCGTCTGTCGCAAAATGAATGCAATTTAATGTCGTGATGAATGCGATGATGACGCGTGTTTCTGCCCGGTGGACTTCCGACGGGCAGGCCGCCTCTATGGAGGGGCGGTCAGGCCGTCTCCGTAGAGAGGCGGGCAGACCGTCTCTGTAGAGGGGCGGGTAGGCCGTCGGTGACCCTCTCCTATAAAATCTGCAAGATTTTCTGGTCTCTTCATTTTCCAGCACTTTGGGCTTTTATTCTTCTCAAAATGCTTTCCCCTCCTGCTCAAAGGATGCACCGTATTTTAGATGACAAACACACTTGGGGAGAAGGCGCCCTTTCCTCTCTGGCTGGGCTGAAATATCTGTGTCGGGTGAAAATCGACCAGAACCTCCTCCTGGCGGCGACCCACTTCTGGAACCCTCGATTTCACGTCTTCCAGTTCACCTATCAGGAACTGTGCCCTCTTTCTGAAGAATTGGCTTCCATTCTGGGAGCCCAGTTCCCTCCTGGCGCTTTGCCTTGCATCCCCCGCTGCGGCCTACTTCAGACCCGGGACGTAGCCCTAGCTCTGGGCATATCCCCCTCGGCGGCCAACCGGCTGATTTCTCTGAGTTCCTCCTTTTCTCTGGAGCCACTGATCGAGGCCCTAGATCAGTTCACTGACATCCCCACCTATCGGGTAAGTATCACGTTCCTATTCTGCATGGTGAACTTCCTTACTGTTGTTCCAGGAGGCTTGACAGGCGAATTTCGTCTGCTTGGAGTTCTGAGCGACTTTCATCTGGGATTGTCCCCTCTACCACTTGTCTTGGCCGAAACCATCTTAGGTCTGGACGCTGTGAACTCTGGGTCCACTACAACATTTACCGGTAGCCCCTTATTACTCCAGGTACGTCATTATTTTAAAGGTAGTGCGTCCCTTATGGATTTTCACACTAACTTTTCTTTGCGGGAGGTGCGTCCTTTCGGATTTTCACACAACCCTGTGCCTTATTTTTGCCTGAAGCAAACCCTACTTACTCCAGCGGCTTTTTCTTTTTTTTTTTTTTTTTTTTTTTTTTTTTTTTTTCAGATCTGGCTACAGGAAAAACTGAAGATGCTGTCTGAACCACCCCCTCGAGTCATTCCGCGGTACATGCCGAGCCATTTCTTGCCTCGTCGGCGACTGTATGGGTGTGCCGCGACTGGTGAAGGCATTACCAGATTTAGTGAGCTGTCAGATGACGATATCAGTTTTACATCCGCCTGGCTCCCGCTGTCTCATGCGGTCACCGATGGGTCATCCGGTTGCGTCCCCCTCTGCGGCCTCCGCCAGGCCACCTTCTGCATTACCTCGCGATGTTCACGGCAGCTTGGGATGACCCAGGATATAGTGAGGGTTCCCCTTTCTTTCCGAGGGGGGGATCTCTCGGTCGCATTTGCTTCCCGGTATCATGAGCTATGGGGCAGATTACCTGTGAAGACTGTCATCCCGAGGTTTGGCAACCATTCTGCATCCTCAACCAGCGGGTACAAGAAGTGGATCCTCAGCCCAACCTCCGATAATAGGACTCGAGGGCTCAAGCATCTGATCGGTGAGAGCAGCAGTAAGACCTAGTTTAGCCTACATGTGTATTTTTTGCTACATTTCTTTTTAATGCAGAACTAGAAAATGACAAAAGTGAAAAGAATAATATTCATCCCTTTCACGAGTTTCGTGTGCATTTCTAGATAATTTCAGCATACATGATCAGTTTTGGCATTTACTCAGCTGCTTATGCACTATCAATACATGAAACCAAATTTTAACAGCATCAACTCCTGTTACCGATCGGCCCTCTCGGGTTTTCACGATCGGACATTCTCTCTCATGCCTCTAATTTTTGCACAGGATGCCTTTTTCCGGTTTTCACCCTGTCGAGGCGCCCAATTTTAGCATAGCCGCCTTTTTTCGGTTTTCGACTTGCAGGGCATTTTATTCTCTTCTTTTTTATTTTGGTCTTTAGCCGTGGAACCTTTTGAGTCTGTCGACATTGACTGGCTCTTTGAATTCGTTCCCATCGCTGTCTGATAAGATTGCAGCCCCTCTGGACAACAGCTTCTTAAGGATGTACGGCCCTTCCCAGGTAGGTCTGAATTTCCCCCTGATATCTGGTATTCCTGGCCTCATCTGCTTGAACACCAAGTCCCCCTCTTTCAGCGGGTGCTTCCTTACTTTCTTTCCGAAAGTTCTCGCTAATCTCTTCTGGTATATCTGATTATGATAATAAGCTTTCAGCCTACTCTCATCCAGTAGGTTCAAGTGCTGCAATCTCTGCTGCGCCCATTCGGCTTCCGGGATTTGGGCCTCCATGACCACCCTTAATGATTTGAGCTCTATCTCTACCGGCAATACCGCTTCTATTCCGTATACCAGAGAAAATGGTGTAGCACCCGTAGATGATCTTACTGTCGTTCTGTATCCCCACAGGGCGAAGGGCAACTTTTCAGCCCAGTCTTTGTAGGTGTGGACCATCTTGGACAAGATCTTCTTCACATTCTTATTGGCGGCTTCCACTGCTCCATTCGCTTGCGGTCGGTAGGGAGAGGATTTATGATGCTCAACACCGTATTTCTCAAGAAGTTTTCTGGTCTCTCCCATAAACTGCACTCCATTATCAGACACTATGTGGTGAGGGAGACCATATCTGCAGATCAAGTTCCTCTCTATGAACCTGGCCATATCCCTTGCGTCAATTTTCTTGAAAGATTCTGCCTCAACCCATTTGGTGAAGTAGTCGATCGCGACTATGATGTATCTGTGCCCATTGGATGCCGTAGGGCGAATCTCCCCAATGATATCTATCCCCCAAGCGGCAAACGGCCAAGGAGATGTTAAGTTATGTAGCTCTGATACCGGCAGGTGCCTCAGATCCGCGTACTGTTGGCACAACTGACATTGCTTGACATATTTTGAACAATCAGTGTCCATCGTAAGCCAATAAAAGCCTTGCCTCATTATCTTCTTGGCCAAGGTCAAACCATTCATGTGGGCCCCGCAGACCCCTGCATGGGCTTCTTCCATTATCTTGCGCGCTTCTCTTTCATTTAAACATCTGAGCTGGATCCCATCTGACCGTCTCTTATACAGCATCCCTTCCAAGGATATGAACTGAGTAGATAACTTACGTATCATCCTCTGATCCTTTTCAGTGGCTTCTTCTGGAAATCTATCACTTTCCAAGTAATTCATGATATCAAAGTACCACGGCCTCCCATCTGACGCCTCTAGTTCCATTACAGGCACGGTTTCAAAGCTGGGCCTATCAGAGCTCGAAATCAGCACCGGTTTCATGGCCACTCCCTCAGGGTTATCCCATATTGACACTAAGGTTGCCAACGCATCAGCCAAACGGTTCTCATCTCTTGGCACGAAGTGGAAGGTGCAAATCTCAAACTGCCCACACATCCCTTTCAGATATTGAACATAGGGGACCAGTCGCTCTTCCTTAATAGCCCACTCACCTCGGATCTGGTTTATTACCAAGGACGAGTCACCAAATACCTCTACATTTCTTGCCCCCAACACGGCCAAAGCTTCTAACCCGAAAGTGCATGCTTCATACTCAGCTTCATTGTTGGTTGCTTTGTATCTCAGTTTCTTAGCAAGAGGAAGTTTCTCATTATCTGGGGTTGTCAGGATGACCCCGACTCCTGCTCCTTTGTTGTTTACCGCCCCGTCAAAATGCAACTGCCATCCTTGAACAGAAATCGTGCCTATGCTCTCGTCAGGAAAGGTAAATTCGAGGGTGTCCCCTTGGATAGGATGCTCAGCAAGAAATTCGGCTACAGCTCGCCCCTTAATAGTCTTGCGGGTGATGTATTGCACATCAAACTCTTGTAGCAAGAGCAGCCACCTCCCCATCTTTCCAAGCAAAGATGGCGCCTCCTGCAAATATCTTAAAGGATTCTGCTTGGCTACAGCCTGAACCTTGTATGAGTGGAAGTAATGCCTTAGCTTCTTCGATGCCCAAATCACTGCAAGGCAGATCTTCTCTACTTCAGCATATTTTATTTCGTAAGCCAGAAACTTCTTGCTGAGGTAATAAACTGCAAACTCCACCCCAAATTCATCCTCTTGAGCCATCATGGCGCCCACTGAACCGTCTTCTACTGCCAGGTACAGAATAAGCGGTTTGACAGGTTGCGGAGGTCTTAGTACTGGCGAATTTAACAGGTACTCCCTGATATTATCAAAGGCTCTCTGGCAGTCTTCATTCCAGACTACGGGCTGATTCTTCCTAAGCAGCTTAAAAACAGGTTCGCATATCGAAGTGAGCTTGGCAATAAATCGGCTAACATACTGCAACTTGCCCAGAAAACTCCTTACATCTTTTTCCTTTTGTGGCACAGGCATCTCTCTGATAGCTTTCACCTTATCGGGGTCAATTTCTATCCCCCTCTGACTGACGACATGTCCCAACAGCTTTCCTGAAGTCACCCCGAAAATGCACTTCTTGGGGTTAAGTCGCAGATTATACCTGTCGATCCGGGTGAAGAACTTCTCTAGAGCTTCAAAATGTCCATCTCGAGTGGCTGATTTGACCATCATATCATCAACATACACCTCCACTTCTTTGTGAATCAGGTCGCTTAGGATCTTGGTCGCCATCCTCTGGTACGTGGCCCCCGCATTCTTCAAGCCGAAAGGCATAACCCGATAGGCATAGGTACCCCACTCTGTGATGAAGGCAGTCTTGACCCGGTCAGCTATCTTGTTCAGGATCTGATTGTAGCCCACATATCCATCCCCAAAGCTGTACATCGCGCAATTGGCGGCACTGTCTATCAATACATCAATATGGGGTAGTGGAAAATTATCTTTAGGACAGGCTTTGTTAAGATCTCAATAATCCACGCACACCCTGACCTTTCCGTTCTTCTTAGCCACAGGAACCACATTCGCCAGCCAAGTAGGGTACTGGACTTCCACCAGAAACTTAGCTTCGATCTGCTGTCGGATTTCCTCCTTAACCTTATCAGCCCATTCTGGCCTCAGCCTTCTCAACTTCTGCTTCACCGGCCTACAATCTGGGTAAGTGGGGATGGCATGCTCCGCCACGGCTCGGTCAATCCCCGGCATATCCTCATAGGTCCAGGCAAAGACTTTTTCATGTTTTGTTATTATTCTCTCAAAATTTTTTCTCTCCTCAGGAGTTATGTTTGATGCTATTAGAATTTCTCTCGGATTTTCCGAAGTTCCAAGATTGAAAGGCGTTGTGCCAGTAGAGTCAATGTCAAAAATTGATGGAATATGATCATGTTCATGCATGTTGAAATCATCAGAAACATCGCACAAATAAGTGAAATTGTTCATCTTATTGATAATATTATTGTTATCATTTACATCATAAAAGAGTTCTGGAATAAAAAGACAATCTAGGCTAGAGTCTTCCTCTGCCGCTCCCGAGGTTGACGCTATTGCAGCTTGCTTACTAACTTTCTGATCTAGCAGAGGCCCTTCAGGCACGTCGGAAGAGATCTTCAAATCCTCCATTTCCAGCTCTAAATCTGCTATCTTCCCTTTTCCCTTCAGCCTGGCAGCTACCATTTTCTCAGTAACGACCTCCTCAAGCTCGTACTTGTCCCAAGTGATCCCCTGAGTCATGACTTCTTCATCCCAAAAGCCTTCAGCGGTCTTGACAAACCCGACGTGCCAGTCATACACATCATTAAAAATCTCAAAGCCAGGGACAATCCTCCCGTCTACCCACTGCGGTTCATCTTCACCAGTATAAGCACATACTGAGGATGCGGGGACAAAGCTTTCTGAAATGTGGGGGATCCTGTCTGTTACCCTCTTCTTGCCAAAACCACCTCTGTACCCCAGACCTTTACGGTTCTTCTGCCCTCGAGTGGTGATCGCGGTCTGCAGCCCTTGGGAGCTTCTACCCAAACCAGCGCCAGGAAGATAGTGCATCTTCTTCATCATATTAACCACAGCCGGGCTACCTCCTGATCCGTGCTCTTCCTTTATCATAGATACATGAAAACCCCTGAATGGCTGATTGGCAATTTCTAGCGCTGAGACCTGGTTTTCCCTGGCCGCCTTGATAGTCACCACCTCCCCTTCGTGCGGGAATTTTATCATCTGATGCAGTGTGGATGGCACTCCTCCTAATTTATGAAACCAGGGTCTCCCTAGCAAAGCCGAGAAATTAGGAGGAATGGGCAGAACCACAAATTCAACTTCCACTTCGATAGGTCCTATCTTGACCAAGGTCTTGAAGGTTCCCGAGGCTTGCCTCCTTGAGTTATCGTAGGCCGTGATAGTCAGGTCGGATCCGCTGAGCATATCCTCGCTTAAGCCAAAAGCTTGCAAAGCTATCAAAGGGCATACGTTGATAGAAGACCCATCGTCCACCATAACGCAAGCAGTGTGCTTGCCGCTAATCTGTGCCTTAATGTATAAGGGTCGGTTATGATTATGGCCTTCTGCCGGTAAGTCAGCATCGGAAAAGATCAACCTCTCCTTGGATCCTCCCTTGATTAGACCCAAAAGCTTTGATGGGGAAATAGTGGTGGGAACTGTGGCCTCAACCAAAGCCTCTACTACCTTCTGCCTATGAGATGGGGACTGCCTCAACAAATCCCAAATGGATATCTAAGCTGTGGTTTTCTTCAATTGCTTTATAATCTGTTCCTCCTCTGGCTCTTTCTCTGCCACTGGCTGTACTGGCTCAGGTAGCTTTGCAATCTCGGGGATCACCCTTCCACTTCTAGTGACAGCACTTATCTCTCCCTCTTCTCCATCGGAGCCCCACAGATCAAGGTTCAATCCTTCTTCATCATCGGCTTCTCCACCGCTCTCACTGCTAGACCAGCAATCAAGAGTCGCCACAATTGCTTTCTCCTTCTCATTCTCGGAACTACCGACAGCAGATTCCTCATTCCCATACAGATCTTGTAGCACGTACCACTCTGGCAGGCTAGATTGGATCATAAACACAGGTGGGGGGATGGCATTATAACCAGGCTTCTTCTCAGCTTCCCTCCTCTCAGGGTCAGAGATCTGTTTTTCTATCGATCAAATCTTGAATGGAGTGCCAAAGTGCTTTGCATTTATCAGTGATATGGCCCGAGTGCTGGTGGAATGCACAGAATTCGTTGTCCTTATGTCCCGGCTTCCCTTGTGTCAAAGCCGGCCTAGGAGTTAGAGGACGCAATTTTCCCTCCTTCATCAGTCTCTTCAAGACCCAGGATAATGGTCTCCCTAAGTTCGAAAATTTCCTCGGGGTGGCTACCTCAGTAGCAGACACTTCACTCATTCTTCTATTGTTATTACTGGGACCTGCCGGCCTGCTGGCTCCTTGACCAGGGTTAGCCCTTTTGGCAAAATTATCATTGTTAGCTTTTCGGGTCAAGAACTCCCCTTCTGCTTCGATGGCTATATCCTTGAGAGACTCCCAGTCCTTTAATCCCTTCATCCTCAGTCCCTCCTTCAAGTATGGGCTCGCGTTCTTAATGAAAAGACGAATCTGATCTTGGGTATCAGGCTTTCGGCGCATCTCCATTACTCGGTTCCGCCATCGGGTAAGGTACTCATGGAAGGATTCCCCGGTCTTCTGTTGGAGCAGCTCAAGATCTTTCAGAGTCACCTCCATTCTGGTATTACAATCGTACTATTTCAGAAACTCCTCAGTGAGCAGATCCCAATCTTCTTTAGTGCGGCGGTCAAGGCCGTGATACCAATCTATGGCATGAGAGGTCAAACTCAGACAAAAGTATTCCACTTTCTGCTTCTTAGACAATGTGGTCCCCTTCATGACCAGAGAATATTGCTTCACATGTGCAGTAGGATCAGAAGTACCATCGAACTTCGGCACATCCGGCATCTTGAAGTTATAAGGGATCGGGTCCTCTCCGTCCAGCTCCCTATCCTTCATCAGTCTCTTCAAGACCCAGGATAATGGTCTCCCTAAGTTCGAAAATTTCCTCGGGGTGGCTACCTCAGTAGCAGACACTTCACTCATTCTTCTATTGTTATTACTGGGACCTGCCGGCCTGCTGGCTCCTTGACCAGGGTTAGCCCTTTTGGCAAAATTATCATTGTTAGCTTTTCGGGTCAAGAACTCCCCTTCTGCTTCGATGGCTATATCCTTGAGAGACTCCCAGTCCTTTAACCCCTTCATCCTCAGTCCCTCCTTCAAGTATGGGCTCGCGTTCTTAATGAAAAGGCGAATCTGATCTTGGGTATCAGGCTTTCGGCGCATCTCCATTACTCGGTTCCGCCATCGGGTAAGGTACTCATGGAAGGATTCCCCGGTCTTCTGTTGGAGCAGCTCAAGATCTTTCAGAGTCACCTCCATTCTGGTATTACAATCGTACTATTTCAGAAACTCCTCAGTGAGCAGATCCCAATCTTCTTTAGTGCGGCGGTCAAGGCCGTGATACCAATCTATGGCATGAGAGGTCAAACTCAGACAAAAGTATTCCACTTTCTGCTTCTTAGACAATGTGGTCCCCTTCATGACCAGAGAATATTGCTTCACATGTGCAGTAGGATCAGAAGTACCATCGAACTTCGGCACATCCGGCATCTTGAAGTTATAAGGGATCGGGTCCTCTCCGTCCAGCTCCCTATCCTTCATCAGTCTCTTCAAGACCCAGGATAATGGTCTCCCTAAGTTCGAAAATTTCCTCGGGGTGGCTACCTCAGTAGCAGACACTTCACTCATTCTTCTATTGTTATTACTGGGACCTGCCGGCCTGCTGGCTCCTTGACCAGGGTTAGCCCTTTTGGCAAAATTATCATTGTTAGCTTTTCGGGTCAAGAACTCCCCTTCTGCTTCGATGGCTATATCCTTGAGAGACTCCCAGTCCTTTAACCCCTTCATCCTCAGTCCCTCCTTCAAGTATGGGCTCGCGTTCTTAATGAAAAGGCGAATCTGATCTTGGGTATCAGGCTTTCGACGCATCTCCATTACTCGGTTCCGCCATCGGGTAAGGTACTCATGGAAGGATTCCCCGGTCTTCTGTTGGAGCAGCTCAAGATCTTTCAGAGTCACCTCCATTCTGGTATTACAATCGTACTATTTCAGAAACTCCTCAGTGAGCAGATCCCAATCTTCTTTAGTGCGGCGGTCAAGGCCGTGATACCAATCTATGGCATGAGAGGTCAAACTCAGACAAAAGTATTCCACTTTCTGCTTCTTAGACAATGTGGTCCCCTTCATGACCAGAGAATATTGCTTCACATGTGCAGTAGGATCAGAAGTACCATCGAACTTCGGCACATCCGGCATCTTGAAGTTATAAGGGATCGGGTCCTCTCCGTCCAGCTCCCTATCCTTAGGATTCATCCCGTGAGCTCTACCTATCATACGAGCCATGGCCTCGAACCTCTCTTCCATCTTTTTCAAAATAAAATCATCAGCCTGAGGTGCCTTCCCCTTTTCGGATGCCATGCTCAACCTATCATCCTCGATATCTCTATCGTCATCAATTCTCAGTACTGGCCTTCTTCTCAGCTCTCCCGAAGCCACTGATCTCAACTCTACCGGTGACGGCCTAACGGGCTCCTCTCGCCTCTCAACCCTTTCTTCTTCAGGCTCATTCAATCTTACCGGAGGAGGAGGAGGAGGATTCTGGGGAACATTCGGATGAGCGTTCTGTTGCGTCAAGGCGGCCAACATATTCATCATCCTTCCCTCGAATTCTTCAAATCGACGGCCCACTTCTTCGGCAATCATGGCCCTGGTGGCATCTTCCCCCCTGGGTGAGTTTGCCATCTGAGATACTGTGCCACTTACTTCTGATAAAATCTCCGGCAAACCCTCTCTATCTGACAGCTCAGGAGTAAGAACTCGGATCAGTCACCCGGTCGGTGATCTAGTCCACCTGGGCAGATCTATGATGGCTGCAGGGACAAAAGTTAGAATGATGCATGAAATGTAGGTATAATGCATGATCGTGATATGCAACATTTACAGAGCACAAGCAAGCAAGTAAGTGCTTCCACCCTTATTTCTCCCACACACGTGGTCGTGCAGTCTCTTTCCTAGGTGGGATTAACCCAAGGGTCAACGAGGAACCCAATGGACGCGTATGGTGCGCGGCGAAAAACCGGCAGCATAACACTCCTATACTAATGTACAAGCGGATGGATAATGATCGTCACGTATTCGGACGGTCCATAAATTTCGACATGGCCCTACCGGGGCATGATAGCCTTTGGCTAGGTTACCGAGCGAGATATTTGGATTCATCCAATATGTGAGGATCCATACAGCAAGCATGAGATTATGGTTCATTTCACCTGTGGAGAGTGACTACAGTCATTACATGAGCTTTGGACGAGGGAGATGTTTCTTTGAGGCTACCCAAGCATGATCCCTGCCGACGGGTCTAGCTCATCACGAGCATAGCGACCGATCGGGTCATCATTTTGATATACCATTGAGGTACCTGGCTTGGGCTGGTGATTATCCTTAACACTTCCCCAAATTGAGTGAAAATGAGGAGGTGCTTCAGGAACGCACCGGGGCTAGAAGAGGGACCAAACTAGCTTATTCTAAGGCTCTAATGATATGCAAATGCAAATTTGGGAGAAAGCGAATTTATGAATTAAATTTCAATCATAAATGTTAAAAGAGGTATTTTCAAATCGAAATCTCGAACCATAAACGTCCCCAGTGGAGTCGCCACTGTGACGCGCGCCGGATCCCGATGCGCCGCCCTTTCGGACCGCCCCAACGTGGGCGATCGGGGCATTTGCAGGTCCGTTGGCATCTTGCAATAAATCGCAAGTGCGTCTATGTTGGGCAACAAAGAGGTATCATGGAGTCGCCACCCAATAGAACATTGGGAAAGTTACTCTCGCCTCGGAGAGCCTAAGACTGCGCTTGGTATCCATGTTGGGCCATGAGGCCTAGGATTAGCGCTAAAGTCTCGTGACCCAAGAAGTATTTTGGAGGATAACCTCTAACCTCTTGAGCCCAAAGACCAGAGCTGGGTCCGAGATTTCTCATCTATTTCTACCTCAATTAGTTTATGATCAAATTTTAATGTCATTAATTCGCTCTCTCTCCACACTATGCAGTTTAATTGAAAAGCGCATCTATTCACATTCGAAAAGCAGTAAATGGGCAGAATAAATATCAAAGCGATAAATTACAATAATACAAGGAGCGGAATACAACTCCCTTTATAAATGTGCGATTCATACACAAATCGGGGCATTGTTTATTTTGAGGACTTTGGTCCTCTCATGCATCATCATTAAAAAATGGGATATTTAATATGTGATGATTTTTATTGGATGAAAATAGGGCGTTGGACCCTTTTTGCATTTTATACAAAACTCAATTTTATTTAAGTACAAATCGTTAATCTATTCTTACATTTGACGGGATAAAAAGAGCTTATTCATATACATAAAATAATCAATGAATAAAAAAGCGAGAGAAATAAATCAAGAGGTTTAAGAAAACTAAACCGGACGAAATCCACCACGCATGATAGGCAACCGCTCAAGCTCGAAATTATCCAAGAGGGCCAATATACACTCACAGAAAGTTAAGAGATGTTAACATTTCATAAAATTAACACGTAAGAAATCGAAGAGACTGAATAGAGATGAAAAATGATCAAAAAAAATGGAGGCAGAATCCACCGACGGCCTTTCCTGGTTGACCGACGGGCGTCAGTTTGATTATTCAATATGCCCGTTTGTCGCTCAAGAAGGGGCACCTGTAGGTGGGTGACCGACGGGCGTCGGTCATAAAGATGACCCGTCGGTCACCTCTGGCTCCGGAAAACAGAAAGGAGAAAAGGGCCTTTTGAGATAAAAAAACAAGTTTTATCCAAGAAGGAGATGAGGGAGTCAAAATGAAGAAAAGTAATAACACGTATTCAAAATTTTCACAGAATGAATAAATAAATGATAAATAATTAAATATGAGATGAAAATGGAGAGAGAATCCGGACTATTTACCCTCAGATAGTTGCCTTGGGTAGAATTTTGATGTCGGTTAGATCCCCGCGCGTTCCACGAGAAAGTAAGAGAATGAAAGATTAGAGAGAGAAAATGAGCTATTTCACCTCCGATCCTTCAGAAAGTCGATTTAGGAGCCCAAATCTAAAGAAAACTAATTAGCTTTTAGTTCCTTTGATCGATTTGATCCTTGATTAAGTAAAGTTCTTTGGAAAATGTGTGTTTTTGGAAGAGAGAGAAAACGTGCTCGAATTTTGGCAGAGTTTCCCCTTCTGAAAAATTTTCCAACCCTTTTGAAGTGAAAATCCGGACCTTATATAGCCAGACACGACCGACGGGCGTCGGTGCGTAGAGGCGGGCGTCGGAAGAATCCTACTGACACAAGGACACTTCCGACGGCCCTGCCACATCCACCGACGGGCGTCGGAACGGTTGCGTGCTCCGGGAAACCAGGCGGCTCCTGACCGGGGCGGTGACTTTCCGACGGGCGTCGGAAAAAACCCTGAGCTGTCGGTGACTCGAAGCGATGGGCTATCTCCACAGACGGGCTGGCCATCTGTGGAGGACAAAAAACCTTTTTTACTCAGAAAACTCCCGTTTTCTCCCCCTCTGCCCCTGAAGTGTAGAAAAACCTCATTTCTCATGGAACGCGGGACTAAAACCTCCAACTTCAGCCTCCTGTACAGGCCTTGAACATTGATTTCATCATAGGGTAACCTCCGATCCGGACCGCTCCAGGACACGGTGCTTACACCTCCTAAAAGAATTTCGTCCTCGAAATTCACATACACCAGAAGAAACTCCAAAACTACACTTCAACTCACCCTCAGACTCATACATTGCATTTTAAAACTATTCACTTACTTACACTTATTACCATTGCGGTGCTCTTAATCACTTCCTACTCAACTTACACCAAACGTAGAATACTTTCTTATATTCGCATCAAGCACATTTATCAGAACAATCATTACTCAAATGACCGAATGAAATCAAAACCCGAACACTTTACACATAAACCAACTAACTTCGCCAATTGATACATAAATCCTTCACTACTTAGGAGATGTCCGTCATACTTACGTTTCTCTCTACCATTAACACTCTCATCAAACTTAAAATCCTTCTTACCTACCTGTATAAGATTCCAAAATACTCTTTTGGTTCAATCTTTAATCAAACACAAAACATTTTTCTAAACGATTGCTGAGCACGTCATTTTTACCCTTAATCTTAATATTAAATAGTACATATATACCCTGTCAGCTTTCTCTCAATCAAAACATATATGCATATGCTTATCATGTATTGTCAAAGGGATGATGATGATGTAATGAGATTGAGATGATTCATGTATGCAGAGTGATGCAATTGATGCTATAATGATGCACTTTGTCCCATCCCCATGATTCAATATGCTTTTATTCAAACACTTTTTTTTTTTGGAGATAGCCGACAGGTATATAGAGTACTACCAAAACCTTATAGAATCCCAATACTCATCTACTTTCAAATATTAAAAGAAAAACTTGCTCAAGCATATTAATATAAACTTACTAGAAGGCTCTGCAGGCTCCATCATTACTCTACGGTGCTCAACAAATTCAGCTGGTCCCCGAGTAGCTCTAAGCAAATCCTTCATATCTATCCTAGCTTGCCGAGCTAAATTCTCCCTTGACTTCGGACAATCGGCAAGCTGATGGGCTTTGCTACCACATCGAAAACAAGCTCCAGTGAGCTTCCGACAAAGACCCCAATGTTACTTCTGACAGAATTGGCATACTAGAGCTTCTCGAATCCTTTACCCTGCCGACACTTCACTGCCTGAAACTTTCCTTTTCTGAGGTATCCTTGAAACAAAATCCTGAGGGACGCGAGGGGTAGTTAACCTATCCAAAATCCGAACCAACCCTCACACTAGAGCCCTATCATCAGAAACAGAACCAGAATCCCTATCCAGAGGACACTCAGAAATACTCTGATCAACACTAACTGGATTCACACTTTCTGTCGTCTCGTCCGTCTTCTCACTAGAATCAAACTCCATCTAAACACATCACACACAGGACAAAACACATCTGCATTAGGCCACGACACAAAACCGACTCTCAAATAAAACTCGATACATAACAACTAGCATACAAAGACTCAATACTAAAACAAACAAAACCACCAGAACCGTCAAACCGCGCTCTGATACCACTAAATGTAACACCCCCATCGCCGTCCCCGTTGGAAGGACGCTGACGGACGCGTTACCCGACGCTCATTCACACAGATATTCACATGCACAGTACGAAAGCATACTTTCATACATAACATACATACGAAATACAGGTTAATTAAAAACTTGACTTAACTTGCAGGCACAGACTGATCATACATACTTCACCCACGCACGTACATTAAGCAGAAACATACAGATATGTAAGTTTATCACCATGCAGCAGAAGTTACAGACAGACGATAAAATAGAGGAAATTTTTAATAACAAATATTCACATCGCCCAAAATGTTACTTCAGTCTCTTTACATATTATTACATATACATATTTTACAGAATTACAAAATCCAAAATAAAGAAGCTGGACAAAAACCAAAACTCCTAGCTCCTATGTGGCCGGCTCTGCAGATGTGCGACTCGAACTGAACCAGACCTGCCACCTGCACGGGAAAAAGAACCCGTGCTAAGCGATAACGCTTAGTGGGGAGAACAAACATAAAAGTATGGACGGCCATTCACAATGGTCGTCAAGGCATAACACACAAATGAATGGTCGTCGAGGCATAACACACACAAATCTCATACACACCTAGTTCTTACCGAGAAATATATATGCTTACATATAATAGTTGTGCATTCAAACGTTTCTTATCATATTCATATACTTATATGATTAACACACCAAATTTTCATGCTAGAACATAAACACATTCTAATATACATGTTAATTTATCACATTACTATACAGAAATGTAGTGTCAATATTATATGTCATACCGACTTCAATCACACATACTATATACAAGATCATTTATAGATAAGGGCAAAAGTACAATATGCAGGTTAGAGTTACATTAAGCCCACTCGAAGATTTGTAAGCACATTCACATCTCCCAACATCATACTCATACTGATATCACATTCTTATATTCATAACTGGTTCATATGACCGAAATCTTATATATTCGAATATCATATTCTCATGTTCGCATCAGATAAAGCAAACGAAATACCTGCTGACTCAAAATAGTGGATAACGAGTACTGAGGGAAAGACCTCATGCGGGCACACATAGCCCGATCTCTGACCGGGGAAACCTCAGAGGGAACACATAATATAATGTACCTTACAGGTACAAGTCGGAAAGCAACATTTCATTGAACAGGATCTTAAGCAAGATCCATACACATACACATACACATAATAGGGGTTCACGAGGAACCATTCGGGGACCTGATCAGGGTCCAAATCGTTCAAAGGGCGCTGCAGCTACACATACATAGACTCTATTAGGCATGCCTAACTATCCACTAGACCGACTCTCGCAGGTCATGCATCATTCCGATCATGTGTCACATCAGACAATACATAAATATCATCATACTTTATCCAGAGTATAGTAAACATATAAAGAAATTCATAATAACAGCCATGCATCATACTATTCATTTTACAAAGCATACGATATAATTCCATCAACATACTTTAGCACTATTCAATGTTCTAAGATTTATCAGAGTCAAATATGGAAATATTATCATGCCAATCAATAACTTAACACTCAACTGTGCTTTTAACAACTAAACACTTTTTACAAAACAGGGTAGGTCACGGTCACAACCAGGTTGGTTGTCACCGTGACATACCAAAACTTTCGGCAGAAAGCACTCTTGGGGGTACCTCACGGTGGTAACCCATTAGGTTGTCACCGTGACATACCATGAACTCAAAACAGAATGCAAATTTGCGGCAGGTCACGGTGGTAACCACATTCATTGCCACCGTGACATACCAAACCCTCAAAACAGAATGCAAATCTGGGGTAGGTCACGGTGGTAACCACATTCATTGCCACCGTGACATACCAAAAACCTCAAAACAGAATGCTATTCTTCACACTTAATCATATCATTCATACAAACTATTTATACATTTACATAAACACTTACTTACCCGGTTTGCCACATTATAAGTCTCTGTTTAAAAGAGAAATTCATAATCTAAAAGCATTAAATCACCTTAATCATTATCATATTACATAGGCACTCAAGTAACCACATGAACCGTTAAAATATCATAAATACCTTGCATATTAACATATTCTAATAACATTTATTACCAATGCATGCATCGTATAATATTGCTAGGCAATTACTTTAATCACGCATTCACTGCCCGCATCCCCTATATACATTTTTCCATTAAATAAACTCAATTCATGATTATGCATACTTGTTCATATCATACACGAGCAATACCACAGGCATATCTTGTTCAATAATTAAAAAGCACATATATACATTTAATTTCATTATTAAACTCTTATGCTATAGCTTTAATCACTTATAATTTGGATTGACGACCAACCACATACTCATTTCCTAAGGTTAGAAATGAGTTAGACATGCTATAGGAACTTATTATAAAGTTCGAGTACGTTTTGGGAAGAAAAACACTCAAATTATGCATATTAGGAGGTGGTCACGGTGGTAACCAATTAGTTGTCACCGTGAGGTCCAAAAATGAGCATTCTGCCCTGCATTTTCATAGGTCACAGTGGTAACCATTTTGGTTGCCACCGTGACATACCAAAATATTGCAAAACATAAGCAAAATTTCGGGTCTGGTTCACTCCACAATTTTGTACAGCCTATATCAAAGTCTAGAACTCATTTTTAGCCAAAACTTCCTTCTTAACAAATGATATATAGGATGTTAACTTCCAAATGCAACAAATTACAGGTCAATTGGACATCTATAGATTCAGATATGATCTAAACAACCCACAGTGCTTCTCTGAACCCGTCCAAAGGGGATAGGTCTACTTCTTGACCATTTGTCGGACACTTAGAGTTACAATTAGCTCAAACCTATTTCTAACACATATGTAGAAATATATCTTAGCTTTCCAACGGAACTCGTTTCATACCATTTGGAGTTCTAAAACTCCAGATATAGCCTAATAACCAAAGAGGGGTCAAGTGTAACCTAACACAGTCCTCACCAAAATCCTATTCACATGCGCTTTTATCAAATTAAAACCAACACTCACTACCATCATCAAAGATCATCATCAACACATTCAAATTACTTAAACAACTCATGAATATAATCAAAATCATACATAAATAAAAAGTTCCCAAACCTGGAAATCAAGCTCAACCAAGCTGCTCTTTACTCTTCTACCTTCTCTTTTCCTTTCTTCTTCTTCTTAACACCAATTCCTTGTACAATAAACCCAGAAAATTACTTAATCTTTAACCCTAACTCAACTAATTTAAAAGCAAAACAAGGGAAAAGAGAAATCAACCACATGCAATCCTAACTTACCTCTTAGAAGCAACTCAAACCACCCAAGGAAAGAAGAAAGAGCAGAAACGAGTGAAGAAGAAAAAGGAAAGAAGAAGAAGAAGAGAAAGAAGGAGATGAATGGCGTGAGGAGGAAGAGGAAAGCAACGGGAAAGGAGGAAGAAAACCCAAGTGATTTACAGCTGTCCTCTCTCTCTCTCTTTTCTCATTATTTCATTCTTATCCCTAAAGCCACATGTCACTCTCCCATAGGTAGGTCAACCTAAGCTCACCTCACTCCCATACTCTTACCTACACATAATTCTTTTCCTTACTCATACCCTACTTCCCGATCTTATGCACACACACTAATTGATCCCTTAAATCAATGCTTTGAAATATTTGGTACCAAAACACACACTTCACTAGATTAAACCACCACAAACACCCTACACTCCTACACCACAAGCACACCCAATGATTTCCCTCACTTAACTTATTTACTTAATTATTTTACAATTAAATCCTTATCATCAAATTTACTCATGCATAATTTACTGAAATACCCTTCACTTATGCGACTTAACTTGTCCATTCCGACTAGGCCTGATTTGGGGTGTGACACAGAGTCCCACCATTGATATGCTGGACCCTGGAGTAAAGCCACTGTACCCTCGAACTTTTCTTCTGGGGTGCTATGCAGAATTTCAAATAACCTCTTAATACGGAACAACCATTCTTCTACCGA